>JAXCLQ010000009.1:222430-272868 GCA_035584115.1 Cedrela odorata
GGAAGTGTAGATCACCGCTTTACTGGGATGAGGTCGGTGAAAGGAAAGTTTTGGGGCCAGAAATTGTTCAACAAACATGTAGTGTCCCAAGATACCGTATGAGATGTGGTATTGGAAGCTTCCAAGCTTCAATTATATGAAGTCTTAAAGATTTCCAACTTATGTTAAAGTAGTTAACACTGGGAAGTTGGATGCTAAGTTTGTGAAATGTCGATTCATTAGATATCCTAAAATAGTTTAGGATATTATTTCTACTTTCATGCTGATCGAAGAATTTGATCAGTAGACATGCTAAGTTCCTCGAGAATGAGTTCATTGAGGATGGTGGTATAGGTAGAAAGATTGAGCTTTCAAAGGAGTCTGAAAGATTTAATGATGATCAACCTCAGATAGATTAGCTTGTTGATGCAAATGAATCAGTTCATGTTGATGAACTGGTTTAACATATTCCTCAGTCTTTTGTAGACTGAACTCTTCGTAGATCAAGTAGGATATCACACCCTCCTCAGAGATATTATTTTTTTTCTGAAAATGATTTTGAATCATTTATGATAGGAGAAGATATACAGAAGGAAGATCCTAGAACCTATAAAAAAGTGATATTAGATATCGATTCTCGAAGATGGCTTAAGGCCATGAAATCCAAAATGAAATCTATGTATGCTAATCAAGTGTGGTCAATTGTTGATCTACCGGAAGAAATTGTTCTATTGATTGTAAATGAGTTTACAAATGAAAATTAGGCAAAGATGGAAAAGTGGAGACTTTCAAAGCTACGTTGGTGGTAAATGGTTATAATTAGAAACAAGGAGTTGATTTTGATGAAACCTTTTCGCCTGTAGACATGCTTAAGTCCATTCGGATATTACTTGCTATCACAGCTTATTATGACTATGAGATATAGCAGATGGATGTAAAGACAGCCTTCCTTAATGGTTTCATTGAGGAACCCATATACATGCAACAGCCCATTGGGTTTGTTGCATCTGATGATAATCATAAGGTATGTAAGTTGCATAGATCCATTTATGGATTAAAGCAAGCTTCTAGAAGCTGAAACATATGATTCGATGATGCAGTCAAATCCTTTGGCTTTATCAAGAATATTGATAAACCTTGTGTCTACAGAAAAGAGAATAACAATGTCATTACATTCCGGGTATTATATGTAGATGACATACTACTTATAAGAAACGATGCGAGCATGTTATATGAGGCTAAATTATGGTTGTCTAATATTTTCTCCATGAAAGATCTTGGAGAAGTGACCTTCATTTTGGGTATTTGTATCTATAAAGATAGAGCAAAACGAATGATAGGTATTTTCCAAAGTCTATACATAGATAAAGTACTGAAGAGGTTTAGTATAGATAGCTCTAAGAACAGTTTCTTATCCTGCAATAATGGCGTTCATCTTTCTCAAGAAATAGGACCCAAAACTGAAGCTGAGCGTAAGCGTATATAGAAGATTCTTTATGCTTCGACATTAGGTAGTCTTATGTATGCTATGCTATGTATTAGACTTGATATAGCGTATGTAGTAAGTATTACGAGTCAATATCAGGCTATTCTAGGAGAAGAACATCGGACTGCGGTCAAACGAATCCTAAAGTACTTGAGAAGAACTCAAGATTTGATGTTGACTTATGGGGGAGGTAGTGAGTTGAAACTCGAGGGTTACACTGATTCTAATTTCTAATCAGATGTAGATAATAGAAAATCTATCTCTGTATTTGTCTTCATATGTAATGGAGGTGTTGTTTGTTGAAAGAGTTCCAAACAAACTACCACAGCTGACTCCACTACAAAAGCTAAGTATGTTGCTGCTTCTGAAGCTAATAAAGAGGTTGTCTGGATCCGTAAGTTTGTTACAGAACTCAGAGTCGTTATTTCCATAATTGACCTAGTAACTTTCTACTGTGACAATAATGGAGCTATAGCTCAGATTAAGGAATTGAGGTCTCCCCAGAAGTCTAAACATATTCAGAAGAAATACCACTTGATCAAAGAGTTTATATTAGATAAACAGATTGTAGTGTAGAAAACCCCGTCCGCGAATAACGTAGCAGACCTACTGACTAAGCCGATGACACAACAACAACTTGATCACGACTGAAGAAGATAGGTATTGGGTACCATGGTGATTAGCTTTAGTGCAAGTAAGAGTTTGTTAAAGATATGCCCTATAACCAATCGTGTTATGCAATTCAAAGATATCATCCTTATGTATATATAATTTTGTAATTAATTATAAACTTGTTTACTATTAATAAAATGTCTTTTATATTAATTTACATGTATAGTTGTTGATATATATTGTATATAAAAAAGGCAGAATGAGATCCTGTGATATATTATGATGTCAAGATTCTATCTGCAAAGAGTTGTAGATATAAGTACAGAGTTTTGATTTAAATACGTTAGAATATGTTCCTAGTTAAGGTAATGTCATATGGGACTATGACATTACATGACTGGTATGTTTGATGTTGCCAAGGATTAGTATTGGATGCTAATATTTAGTTGACGAGTCTCATGCCACAAGAGCATAAACATGGGAAATGTGTTGGACAACATGTTACTGAACGTGACCAAACATGACAAATCACATGTGTGATTATTCACAGTCAATGATACCTTATACAGCCGTACTAGTGTACTACTAGTACTTTGACCTGAGGTATTATGGCTGCCCTCCACACTAAGGCAAATCGTTCACTTGTGTATATCGCACCGAGCTAGCCATGCCTAGTAAAAGAATCTTGCTGGCAATATTTTTAAGTGTATGAGGACAAGTGATAGCTAAGATGGAATCTGCTGACTCAGATTTTGGAGCTTAAGATCCTAGGTGGAATTGTCATACGCTGGAATAAAGTCTTTGACCAAAGCATGTATATTCGGAAAGGTGTTTCACAGATATATGAATATTGTATATGATTGAGGTTCTGATTCTATGATTGAGTTAGAGGTTTGATGATACCATGACCAGCATTCAATTAGAAGTCGACAGTAGGACTTTATTACATGCACATACGACTATATGGATTCATTAGTATCTGCGGGTCAAGACATCTTGCTAGAGGTCGGTCATGATCATTGGGAACTTTGGTTACAAAGAATTCTACCAAAATGATACAAAGGAGTTCGTATCCACCTATGTCCAGTTCACAGTGAACCCAGAGGTCATACACATTAGTCGTTTATTTGATGATAATGGCATTTGCTATTATACAATAATCATTAATTAGTTAATGATATTATTCCGATACTTTGATCGGGTAGCAATTTGATTCTATATTGTAAAGAATATATTTCTCGGCAAGGACGAGCTAGCACTCGTAAGTGTGAAAAATGTTTCAGTTAATTATGGGAGATCGTAAATATGATTTACGAATATTATATTGTTATATATATTGATATAATACTTTAATATTTATTAAAGTAATAATATAATAAAAATATCTTATATATGTGTAATGATTATAATATCCTATTATATATATATAAATATATATATGTGTGTATAAGATATGTGTAAGTGTATGAGTATATATATAATGATATATGTATATTATACATTTACTCTTTCTCTCTCTCACACATGCTTATCAATGAGCTTGACACTTGGATTGCTTTTATTCATTTAATGGAATGAGAGAAGGAAAGTTGGTTATGACAGTTTTGCAGGAAAACACTCAAGTGTTCACTCAAATGTTGAGTGTTAATAACAAACATTGGGATGCTATGTTATCATTAATTCATAATCCATGTAAGAGACTGAACTGACTCAAGCTTATTCTTTTTCTATTCTTTCTGTACTCCAGTGAGTACGAATGCTTAGAGAAGGTTTGGTGAGGTTTTGTTTTGAACCAAAAACCAGTAGAGAGAAGAAAAAGGCTATATAGAGAAAGCTACGGTTTTGGCTTGGTTAAGCTAAAATCGATCCCATAACGAAGCTGGAACCACCATCACCAATACCGACGTGTGTGAACCTGATGAGGCAAGCGAAGAAGTTCATTTGCCATTCCGGTTTGCTACGGAAAGAAGTAAGACTTCTTGACGTTGCACTTTATATTTATGTTTGAAAAAGTTTTAAATACCAAAACACACACATATACATGTCTAGATCTAAAGGTGGCCTTTCCGCATGTCCGTGTGATGGGCATAGCCTCCCTAGTGGCGGTAGCATGCCCGGAAACTGATCCAGTGCATTGCGCTTCCACTGCAAATACGAAACAGAGCATGGTTTTTCAGGTTGTTTCCTTCACAACACCCTTTTGACATTTCTTGCCAATATGCCTTCGTAATGTTAGGATATTTAATAGAAGGTAGTTTCAACTAAATGTGATCATCCTTGTAAGGAAAGATAAAATTGTGAGTCAATGTATGCTTGAAGCTTCGTAATGAAACTCTCATTGAGTGAATTACTTGGGTTTTGCTCTTTATTTGAACATGAAATTTTCTTTTAATAAAAAGAACATAATGTCGTATTACAGAGGAAAATAATAATAATAATAATAATGCAACTTTTAAACAGTTACTGCCAACCTGAATGTCTTACCACAATGATTCTTTCAATGAAATTAGAACCTTTTTCCAAATTTCATATATGATGGGGACATAATCTCTAACTAAAACATCAATATAGTTCTATAAATCATTTTGCTTCGGGTCTAAACCGAAATACCATATTAATTGTATTCAATCTTAATATTCTAATCCTCTATTACCTTTAACAATCCCCGTTTCATCGTACATTTTGTTCTTCTTGACCTTTTGTCAAGTTTAAGAAGATTAATATCTTCATTTTCATCCATACTTTAATAAATCAACTACATGAAGTGGATAGACAAGTAGGATTAATAAATATAAAGCAAATGAACAACAAATTAAACATGCCTGAAACAATTATGTCAAGGAAATAGATGTCAAATTAAACAAGCTTGCCTAAATTAGTCAAGTAAAGAAATAACAAATTAAATTAATGCATAGAGTGAATATGTAAAGCAAAACAATAATTGTAAATACTTACAACAAGTGTTATTTAGAATCATTGTGCTCCTAATACCTTCAAAATCTGACCTTTCATATATCCCATTACCATCATCCATGACAAATTCATATTCAGCCAGTTTATTAGACAAAGGACTAAGCAATGCCATGTCATCACACTCATCACTATTCCTAAGTTTAGTAATTCTATCGTCCATAAAACATACAACTAAAATTTCTACTATCCAACAAATCTTTCACATAAAAAAAAATAGCCTAGCATGTGATGCTAATATAAAACTATCAATTTTATACCCAATTCAATTAAGGTTAACAATGATGAATCCTAAATCGTCTACTTTAACACTCCCTACACTATCAACCCAATCGTACTGAAAAATAATAAAATTAAACATAAGATAGTTAATTTTTCATATCTCATCAATAACCTCATTAAATAGCATGTCACCAGAATAATGCCACTGTTTTTAGTTACATGATTTGAGTCTTGAGTCTTCGTTGCAAATTTTAAGTCATTTATAAGATAGGCTTCATACTTTATCACCGATGACCAAATTATTTTGCTAAACACCTTACTATTTCGTTAAGGGATAGATCATTTTTAACATCATGAGCAAACTAAATTTTAGCCTTTAACATTACAAATTAGATCAGTTAGAACACATACTAGTAAGTTACTTTATTTTTTTTAGCTTAATACATATGATATTGGAAATCAGGTAAGCCACCACTTACCCTTTGTTCAAACCTGCCATAAAAGGTACGTATGTGCTGATTTTGAAACCACACAAGATTTCTTGCATGACATCAATTTTGTGACTTCAAATGTTGCATGTGTTCCCTAAGTTAATAATTATCAAATTGCAATAGTTTCTTTTATGTTGTGAATTACATTGGTGTAAAAAATAGCTATGATAAGGATACACTTACTGAATATAAGGTTGAACCGTCGATATGTTCTCTAAAACGCAAAGATGAGCTTGTTGTAATGTTTAAGAACATACTACCACTAGTTCTCCAGTACTTAATCATTTTTAAATTGGAAAATCAGTTTTTAGATTGGATGGCAACCTAATTGCATCGTGATTTGGATGATATTGAGTGCAAACTCAACGGACTCCTTGGCAATGTAAATTTCAACAATGCATCCCTACAAAGAGTGCAATTATAAACATATCCCTTGTATACTTTCATGCATCATTCCAATGGATACATCCATCCATGAAAACCGTATTAGTATAATATGCCCTAAAACCATTAGTGTTATCAATTTTAGGTATTTTGTATTCAATTTCATAGTGTAATATATACTATACATATTCATTTATAAAGAAATTATTTCTTATTCATTTGTATATGCTGCTTCCTCTGTCTTTTCATACTAGTGAATGGATTATGCATATGATTGCCTAGATAATTAAATTATCTAAACTATTCTTCACAAGAAAAGTATCGACCGGGTATTGATATCGCATAGTAGGCATACTGAATGCCTCTGGTGAATATCATGAGATGATATTAGTGCAGATGATAATAATAATCATTTTATAATGGCATTAGTATGGAATAACAGTTGGAGAATTGTTTTTCAAATGTGTCCAAGGCAATGATAAATCACATAGAATGTATGCGGTCAATAATTCGTCATTTGATTATAATAGTATGCGAAGTAGTCATTTGACCTGAGATATCATAGTAGACATCCGATATGGATGCACATAGTTTATATAGTGTATAAGTACAAGACTAATCATGTCTTGCACGATAAGTTAGTTTGGTCATGTGTTGTTTATGTTGAGATGCAAGTGATTGTCAAGATGGGATCTGTTATCTCGATACATAGGATCTTGAGTTTCCGTTGACTTAATCTGAATTTTAGTTCACAGTTGGATGTTAGTAAACACCTAAAAACAAAACTCCTGGTCAAGGAACAATATTAGTCACATAAAAGAGTTTCGTGGTGACAAATTCAGCATGTAGTGACTAACGATCTGAAAGGATACTGAGTTTAGGGTTTTGACTTCCATGAGCCCTAATTTAGTCGGGATTAGATAAATGGAATAATATCACCCACATGATACATACAATAGGTAATAAACGGTTCGATAAAGATTTTCTTCATTGTAGTTTAAGGTCTATGGCATATTATTAGATGTTAACCATAGTCATTGAGTTTCGAAGAATTCAAAACGGGATCGAATAGTTTGGTTCTAACTCACAGCTAACACCATAGTAAGCCCGAAAGGTCACAACTAATAACTTGAGATTATTCTTGTTAATAAATAGAATAAATATTATCCGTAAGAAGGCTACTACTCTCGGAGATAATATTTGGCCAAAAAATATAAATAGTCTACATGCTAAATAGTTTAACGGATCCGAGAGCTTAATTAAATGATCCAAATATAATTTAATGTAAATTATGTTATTCTATTAATACTAGAAAATATAAATAGAATTAAATAAAGTTGGTTAAAATTGGTTTGACTAGCTTTAGGACAAGTTTGACATTAAATTATTTAATGAGGGCAAACTTGTTATTTTATTTTTTACTATTACAAAGTTTGTTGGACAAGCTTTTGGAAGTATTTGTCTTTCCTTAAGATAATGAGGATATTTAAGTAAATGAGGCAAAAATATATTAAGGGGCCATTTTCCACTTTTGGGTGGCATGGAATGATATTTTCCAAAATTAAGAAAAGGAAAACAAGCTATCTCTCTCTTCATTTTCGGCCATGCAAGGATTCAAAGCTCAATGGTTTGATTCTCTATGAGACATAGCATTGGAGAGGTTTATCTTTATCACACATCACCAAAGGTTGGTGATTAAACTTTAATTTTGTTTAATTTAGTAAAAATGGAACCCTAATTGCATGTTTTATTTGATTAAACCCTAAATTGTATACTAATCACTTAATCAAAACCTTCAAACCACACTTTCTAAACAAAATTGATTGTCAACTTAATCATCTAATCAAAGAAAGATGGTAGAAAACATTACTCTAACATATATAAGGCTACTTCAAGTCCTTTTGCAATTTGTCTAGATTTTCAACATCTATCACTTTATTGCACAAGGTGTTAAAAAACAAACACATTCTAATGATGGAATATCTAGTATATTTAGGTAAACAAATTCGCACTAATGGAAACAATTGTTGCATCAAAGTGTGACAATCATGCAACTTAAGGTCTTGAAGACAACAAAATCCATGGAAATAAGGTTGCTAAAATTGGAAGAATATTCGTCAGGTACTTTGGTTTCTAACAAATTTTGACAAAACATGTGTTTCTCTTTTTTGTTCAATGTACAAGGTGTGGAAGTAGGAAATTTTTAAGATTTTCATCAAAAACTAATTTTAGTCTAATTCTTATATCTTTGGGATCTTTTATAGCATTAATCTCATTCTTTTTTATGTTTGGTTGATGAAGTATTGTGCCATAAGTACCCTCATATATATTCTTTTCAATACGTGTCACATTTAATTAATAGGGAACTAATAAATATTATCAGTAATTTAAGTTGAAGAATATGAATTTCTTTTTAAACAACTTCTTTTTGTCACCATCAAAATGTTTTCTTTTTTTTACTATTTTTTTTTTCCAGAATTGTTGCAATTTGATCACCAGACAAGGGTTAAGGAGGATTGCCCCACTCTACTCACTATTAAAACTAGATTTTAATTTTCAAAATGGATGATAATGTGGTAGAAACCTACGGTGACCCATAAACACATTTTCTTACTATGTTTCAGCCAAAATGAATTAATATTAGACATGCTAAATAACCTTTGATTATACACTCAAACAAGTTGTTATATGCAGTAAAGTCACTAATTTCGCTAATTGCTTACTACAAAATAGCCCAAAATTTAAACATTTCTTTTTTACATGCATCATAAACTTTTACTCCTAGATTACATAGTCTTTTCAAGTCATCAATTGAAGTTGAAAGATACACATCTAGATCATTACCAGGTTATTTTGGTCTAGATATTAATAATCATAACATAATAAATTCTCTTTTCATGCATAGCCTTGAAGGAAGATTGTATGTCACTAAGGTAACTAGGTAACTAGCCAACAACTATATATAGTGCTAAGTGTGCTGTGTGGATTCACCCCATCTTTTGATAGAGTTAATCTATGATTACTAGGCTCTTGTACAAACTTAGGCCACTAATTATCAACCAACTACCACACTAGCAAGCCAACAGGATGACGAAGTTTACCATCTTTAATTTAATTATATCATTAGCATGCCACATCAAAATTTTAACAATTTCAGGTGAATGAAACATTCCTTTGAACCTAGAAATAGGAGGAAAGTACTACAAAATCTTTTGTGGAGCCTCTTTCAAAATTTTATTAGACTTTTTTTTTACCTTTTTTTCACCTAGATTCTCCACAGGAGACATTCATTAAAATTTACACACTTCTTCCTATAAAGAATGAAATCATTCTTACATGCATCTACTTTTTCATATTCTAAGTTTAACACCTTCATCATTTTCCTAGCCTTATACAATGACATAGGCATACCTTTTTTTTGGGCAATATGTCCAAAAGAGCTTCCAGCAATGCTAAAAGCCCTATGTCAGACCACCTAAAGTCCCCTTCACATTAATTTTTTTTTATTAACCTAGACAACTTAGAATGCTTAGAACTCAGGATTAGTGGCTTCTTAGCATCTTCAAGCATATCCTTAAAAGACTTCGGATTTCCATCACAACACTCATAAGCATCTTGGACCATGTCCAAAATATGTCTATAATCCTTATATCTAAGGTGATGATTATTATAATGGTCTTGGAATTGTATAGAAGTTAAATTAGGGTTAATCTCTCTGTACCCAATCCAAATAATATATGTTGGCAAAACCCGCTTTCAAACAAACGTGTTTTAATTTCTTTAAGAGTACGAAGTTTCTAGTTGCAACAACTATTGCATAGACATCTAAGTAACCTATAATTTTTTGAATTAAGTAATGCAAAATTCAAAAACCCATCAACTATATTTTCAAACTATTTTGATAATCTATTACTCGATATCCAATTTTTGTCCATCATAATTTTTGTGCATACTGAATTAAGCATCTCACATATCATAGCTTATCGTCAATTCAGTTACATTTAATTTTATATAGAACACAATTAAGTTTTTATTTTAGCTAGTTATACTCTTATTTCTTATATTTTAATTTTTAAAATCTAGTCTAAGTTTTAACAATTTCAGTATGGATATCAAACATGAGAACAACTAATACAAATAAATAAAACATGCACAAATAAGCCATAAGTTGTACAAACAATATAAACAACATATACAAAATAAACATATGCATATTAACTATCACAAATAGCATTTCACTATCCAATCACTTCACCACTACAAAACTTCATATCACACCCCCAATGTGTTCAATAATCACAACCAAATACAAAGTTCACAAATTTGTGAAAAAAAAAGTAAAAGAATATACCTGAAAGCAACACCAATAGCAACAACAATAAATATCAAAGTTCCTAACAATAGTAATAGCAAGTAGAGGTCAATTTCAATTTTTATTATTATTTAATTGTTGGTTAGGTTTGCTTTATTGATTTTCTTGGCTCATTTAAAGAGAAGATAAGTTATACCTATTTGGGATAATTGATTTTCTAGGTTGTCATATTTATGAGAACTCTGCTTGCTTTTTCGAGAACCAATCAAATGCTTATGAAACTGGATGAAGAATGAAAAATGGAGACAAATAACTTTGAGGAACTATCATTGGTTGCGTTCTTCGATCGAAAAAAAAATATGATGTGTTAGTAAAAGATTTGGCTTTGGCTTTGACGATTAAATGATGAAAGTGAACGATTTGGGTATTTTGACTTAAAATATTTTTAAATGAAAAGATCGATATAGCCAAAATTGGGTATATGTAAGAGGGAAAATATTGGGCGAAAAATTACAGCATAAAACAATGTCATTTTTCCCTAAATTTTAATATTTTAATGCTTTAAGTAAATAAAAATAATAATCAACATGTGTCAAACCAAAAACCAACATCATTTTAATGTATCAAAACGGCATCATTTTACTATGTGATACAATAATGTCAGAGAAGGCTTATATTACTTAAGTAGGGTGTCATGGCCATATATTTCGGCATAGTGATAATATATAAATACAAGTGCATGCGACACAATGGAAGACCATAATATAAAAACTTAAAAGTTTGTATTAAAGAATAATACAAACTTATCATATAGGGTATATACTTGTAATACTTTAAGTAGCAAAATAATACATATATATATATATATGTAAAATACATGTGTATATTTTAATTTGTAGAATGTTAGATTAAATTGAAATAAAATCATAAATCACATTTGTATCATATATGTATATATGTATATATATACATATATTTATATATATATATATATATTTATATATATTTATATATATAGTTTAAGTCATATTATTTAAACTAGTGCCAATGCATATATAGTGCTTGTACCATACATATACACATTTCTTAAACTAATGCCAATATATATATAGTGCTTGTACCATACACATACATGCATATAAACCAAACCTATGAAGTATAAATTAATGCCATTTGATTATTAAATTTGCAAAGGAAAGCAAATTAAAACAACAATCAAAGAGAGAAAGACCACGGGACTAAGAGGGAGCCAAGCAAAAACCGAATAAGAATTGTGCATACATGGTGGTGAAAGCTTGACCAATTTAAGAGAGTTGGCCGAATGAGGAGAGCTATGGCTGAATTAATGCAAAGGGAAGGAAGAAAAAACTGAGAAAGAAGGCTAGTTGGCACAAAGAAAGCAAGGAATGAGGGAGATGGTGGTAGACTGAAGGAAGCAAGGCAAGTTTGAGCTAAACAGGTTGGAAGAAAGAAGATAGTGGCTGGCTTAAAAGGACCATTGTTTGAATTGAAGGAAAATGAAGAAGTGAAGATTGGCTGAAGTAAGAAAAAAGGAAAAAAGAATAAAAAAGAGCAATTTTAGGGAGAGGACAGTATGTTATGGCCTAACTTCGTGGATAAGGGAAGGTTATTGGCTGAGTTAAGGTGGTAAACTGAGGGGTGGCAAAGTGTGATAGGAGAAATTTGGGTGGCATGGCAAAGGATGATCAAAAATTAAAGTGAACAAAGGGAAGACTACCTTGGTCGAGAAGAGGCAAGGGTGAGGAAGAAAATACAACTAAGGGAAGGTGAATTTAGCAAGCAAAAGGATAGGTAATATGGTTTGATTTGCAAATTAGAATTTGAAATGTGGTTAGGTGTTTAATTGACTATTGTGTATGATATTGTGATAGGGGTTGTTATTGTTGTTGTGAAATTAGATATACAAAGTGATGCCGATAAGCTTGAGAAGCATTAATGTGAGTTGTGTGGTGTCGTCGAAAAATCAGAACACCAAACCCCGGTAAGTTGCAGTTGTGTGTTCAAGTGATGAGTGATTTGAGTTGATAAAATTGTAATATAAGAGTGTTATAAAACGTGTATAGAGTAGCACACGTGGACGAGTGCTGAACGAGCGAGAGTGCAAGCAAAACGCATGAGCGTCGACCGTAGGTAATTTCTGTGCAAAGTTTCATAAAATAGGGATTGTATGAGTTTCGGACCTCGGATTAAGGAATCGCAAAATTCTGCATAAAGTAGACACATAGAGGCACGACATAACTAAAAACTAAGTTAAGATACTGAGCGATACAATCTCAGATTTGGCAGGAACCAAGCTATACTGTTGACGGTTCACAGCCGGTTACACCTAGTGGGGTGGCAAAAACCTGTAGTAACTTGAGCGTTCGGACTCGAAATGTGAATCCTTGAAAAGCTATAGAAACGAAACACATAGCAGAATGTGTCCTAAGAAACTTTGTTTGAGATACCTCACCGGTGCAATACACCATAAGTTTGAAATCAATCAATACACAGTGAGTGCCATACTAGTTTTTAAAATGTGTATATTTGGTTTAGTCTTAGGTGGGGTAAGGTATATGCACAATATAATTTTTTATTTATATAGTTATAATAAAAAAAATCTAACACAAAAAATTATGTATTGTAGATCGTCAGGTCAATCACCTGTCGACCCCACAGTAGATTGAATATACAGCAGCTCGATACTAGTGAGTGAGTGTTTGTTTGTATATATGTATGTATATATGCATGTATGTATGTGAAAACAAAATTAAAATTGTGTTGTATAATTGAAACTGATTGAAATAATGAAAATATGTTGTGAGATGAATATACCAAAGTGATATTGACATGTTGCCGTTTGATGGCATGAAAATAACTATGTTGTATAATTGAAACTGATTGTAAAGTGATAGCTTGAAATGATGTGATACTTTATATGTATAATGGACTCAATATGCTGAGCTATGACATGAAATAAACAAAGGTGAATACATTGATATTATGAGGTGTGGTGAGTACGGTAATTGTGCGTAGTATATTAGCAGTGAAAATAATAATTTGTGTTGACTTGGAATTGGTAGTGCATGATAACCTTGGTATGATGTGTGGTAATATGTAATGAAGAAAAGTGAATTGTATTGATTTTGTGCAACATTTTCTTATTTTCTTAATGTGATGTTATAGTTGTTGTTATGCTTGTAACCTGTTTTAAGGCTCTATTTGAAATATATTATACACATCCTTGTAACCTATTTTAAATTTGGTAACATTACCACATTTGCATAATTTATGCCAAGCAATGGAAATAGTGGCAAAAAGGTGAAGAATTTGTTGTATTGCCATTAGACATAAAACTTTAAACTTGAAGGTAAGGCCAAAATAGTTATATTTAAGTTATTTTCATAAAATTACAACATATCAATTTTAGCTAGTAGTTCACAAAATTTTCCTCTATCACAGCCTTAACCCTACAAAGCCCGTAATAGAATCAAAAGAGGCCAAGGTCTTTCCATATACCATGAAAGATAAACCCTTGCAAGCCTTTCTTTACCTTAGCAAAAGCAAGAGATCTATTTCCACAGATAATAAGGAAAGGCTATCTCTTTCATTCAAAGCCGGGGATTGTAGAGTAAATAAGAGAATCGCTAGTAGGGAAGAAAGGATTTATGTCACTTAATAATAAAAATAAGGAGCCAGTGGAAGTTAGGTTATTTATATCCACGTATTGATGTTTTTCCGAGAGCTTCTCAATTGGATCCATGAGCAAGACCTCTACTTTTATCTCAATAGGTTAGATAAGCTGCTTACTAAGGTTGGCCCTCCCCAGATAGCCTTAGCTTGAATCCAAACTCCACTCACGGATTGGAAGAAGCTGCTACATATATGCTACCTCCAAAGGACGAAATTAGTACACAAAGTTAAGTTAAGTTACTTCTCTCTAACTTGAGGGAAGATGATTAGAATCAGAGTCAAATTCTTCTTGTGATGCAAAGAATCAAAGCAAAGATCAATGAATGACCATTGTTTGAATTAACAACATTGGTCCTTAAACGAAAGAATCTTTTTTTGCTATGAAATGCCTACCTTGGATAGCCAATCCATTTTCAATTATAGTTAGGAAATTTTACCTAAGAAAATAAAATAAATCTATTATAATCAACTTCAATTAGCTAAATCTTGGCATTTGAAAAATACATTCCGAAAATCATGGCATGATTACTTTCATTTTAGTTTTTCATTTTCCTCTATAAATAGTGACTTATAAAATATTTGGAATCAATCATTACAAATACAATTATTCTCAATATTTAAGAATTAATTCATGATATCAAAGCAGGTTAAATTTCAAGTTTGAGAATA
Organism: Cedrela odorata; assembly: GCA_035584115.1. NCBI lineage: Eukaryota > Viridiplantae > Streptophyta > Magnoliopsida > Sapindales > Meliaceae > Cedrela > Cedrela odorata. Next base: position 237,249 of record JAXCLQ010000009.1, read on the forward strand.
TAGCTAAGAAAGTTTTCTCAGTGATGATGTACCCTTTTGAAAAGTGGTTAATAAGTATTAGTTAGTATTGTTTGGGAAAGGGCCTGGGGAATAGATGAAGCCCAATAGGCCTTGGACCTATAAAGTACAACACAGGGCCTTAGCTAAAGTCTCACTGAAAACAAATAAAATCTGAGGTCTATCAAAGCCTAGAATATCCCGACTATGATGTAATAAAGATCTTGGACGCATTGAGATATGAGACCTCCTAAGTTTAACAAAAGATCTCTAACCTACACATAAAATTACAATACCTCCTTCACCAATAAGGGTTTCGGGTGTAACATAACAAAGATTTCAGGTAGACCATCAGAGCCTGAGGCCATTCCTATAAAATGTGAGATTTTCTAAACCTTTTAACAATTACCTATCGTTGTCGTGAAGTTCAAGTTATTTCCAAACTTTTTCATAATAAGGATTTGTAGCCTAGTAAATGTATTCTGCAAATAAAGCACTAAATCCCATGATTTTCGAAATTTTGATGCTTATAAAATTGTGTTTCCGTAATCCCAATAATATTAATAAGTTTTGGATTACGTTTTTCAGATTCTTTAGAATCTTGATAAGTTTGAGGGATCTATTGATAGTAGAAGAGAGCAACCTATAAAAGATAGGTCTTGATAGTAGAAGAGAGCAACCTATAAAAGATAGGTCAAAGATAATTAGGCACGCACATTAGAATACTCAATATAACTTTGCATAAGTTTTTGTTACCATTATCTTTTCTCTCAAGCACAAAGAAACAAAATTTTGAATTTAGCATTGAAGGGTTTTTATCGGACCACCGATTTTTACCCCTAAGATTTTTATGTGATTTTAAATAAAACAACGATCGAGCAAGCAAAGAGAATTTTACTATATCTACAAGTATTGTGCAAAAGAAAAAACAAAAAAAAAAATGATGCTTGTTACAATTGAGTACAAAAGGTTTGGGACGAGGCTAAGTTAGTATTTATATTTTTGTAACTGAAATTTAAGTGAATATAAAATTTAATTAAAATTCGAATTGGTCAAAAAAAAATATGTTTGAATAATTTTTTTTTAACATCTGATTATAAATATTAAATTATTTATTTTATAAATATAAAATATCTAAAAACTAAAATGTTTACATGTAAGCTTTATGTTTTAATATATTTGTACTTATATGTTACGAATACTTATAAGTTAAACACTTGACAAAATAAAAAATAAAATTATTAGAATATTTTAAAAATATAATTATGTTTACTTAATAATTGTAAATATTAAAATTATATATGCATTTTTTATAATTTTAATAAGATGTAAATTTTGTTTTATGATATATGATTTTTTTTTCTTTTGCTTAATATTGTTAGTCACGTTAAAATTATTCATTTGAATAAATAAAGATTATGAAAAAAAATATTATTAATTGCTCTAAATGTGTAAAGTTATAAGAACTAATATATATATATATATAATAGAAAATTAAGGGGTTAGGTTTTATATGTCAAGAAATAAATGAATTTTAATAAGAATATTTTTTAGTGAGAAAATTGTATGATCATTAAGTCAGTTTCCCATTCACATAAAAGTGAAGAATTTTCACTTTTTGTGTAAGATATGAATAACTTACAATCAACACTAAATTTAATAAATATCAGACAATGAGCCAAATTTAGGGCATATTTGGGATAGGGTGTTGCGACTTTGGTAACTCTACTGTAGAATGGAATGATCACTAAATATAAATAAAAATAAAAGAATAAGAAATACTATAAATTAATAATTATTACGTTTTTAAAATTGAGTCCAACTACATTAATACCAAACTAAATTTTAGACTAAAATACAAATTACCCCTAAGAGATGTAAATTGATTTACTTTTATACTAGCCTCAAGTTAAGACACGGAAATTACACAAGTGCTTACCCCTAAGAGATGTAAATTGATTTACTTTTATACTAGCCTCAAGTTAAGACACGGAAATTACACAAGTGCTTCCCCCTTTAAACTACATCAACATTTGTAAGCAGGCAAACAACTACTTAGGGCTCACTTGTTTTGAGAAGTTTCGGGCTTTAGACAACAAGGTCTCTTTTATTATATAATTAATTTTCTTCGCAGTTGATATATATAGTGAAAAACCTTATTGTATACTTCAATTTATTTTTTCCTATGATTTTAATTCCCCAGCCTCGGAAACCATTTGTGTTAAATTCACTTCTTTCTAGAGAAACCTTTGAACTTAGGGGAGATTTGTCCAAAATTCAGAGATGAATGAAATTAATCAAATTTTTTTTTCATGTTATATGCTCTCCATCTCATAGTCAATTAAAGCTTGCCCAATATTTACAAATGACAAGAAATTAAAACCATACTAGATATTATTACTTGGAAATATAATAGCTTTGGTCATTTTCGAAAAAAAAACATGATTTTATGTTCTTATGAAATTATGTTCTATGTTTTGTCGTAAGATTGAAAGATTTATGCTCTTTGCGTCGATACAGATTAATGTACATGAAAAATCTATACAGATTAATGAATATGGAAAATTTATACATTTACAACAAGAAAAACATTAGAACTAATTAAAATTGTGTTGTCATAGTTCCCAGTATTTTGCTATTTATAACTTCTTCTTTTTTTTGTTTATTTTTATTTTACTCTAGTTATATAAATGATTTATGATGATGACAATATTATTGTCGTTTTCGAGCTTTAAATTGGGAGTTGTGTTTCCTCTCCTACTTTCAAGATCACATAAAACTTTAAGGAAATAACCTTTTTAAATCTTCTTGTCACTTATATTCCAAACGATTAAATTTCCTATCGATTTTATATACTAGTTATTGGACTAGCATGAGCTTTCCAAGAAGTTTCCATTACTTTTTCCTAACTTTATTGGATACATTTGCGCAACAAAGTTGCATTCATGTTTCATCTTATCAATTTAATTTAGAATAACTTCTGAAAAATTAAAAGAAAACAAAACTAAAGCGAGTGTAAAACATAATCGGTTCAATATACAATTGAAAGAATACTGTTATTTTAATAGTTGGGTAAACTATGCTTAAGATTTTTCTAATTATACATCTTCTCAATTAATACACTAGTGTGTTTGTATTGTATAAAGATTAATTGTTTTCTGATTTGAGTTCTCCTTCGCGTTAAAAAATAATTTTGCATTATATATGCATTGATAATAGTGTACAATTAATATTTAACTGTTTTATATAATTTTTTTTCCTTAGTATTTTATTAAGATTTTGTTTCGGTAGATTTTAAGTGACTGTGAGGTGGAAGTACTAGAGATTATATATTAGTATAAAATAAGTGGGTTAGATTCAAAATTGGTGCTATCTAATATTTTTTTTTAACTTTGTTTTAAAAGCACAAGCACAGTATAATCACTTAAATACCAAATGAAGCATAAGGAGAAGTTAGAGAATTCAAAATTATTGTAATTGCCCATAAATTTCTTTTACTTTTGATCTACTTACATTCTTTATTTTTTAAAAAATAATATATAAATCTTTAAAATTTGATCAAAAAACACTTTAATTTCACTAATTTAAAAAATACTTACCCAAATCCTTGATTATTTTAAAAAATTGTTAATTTAGACAATCTATACATTTATATTATAATAACTATAATATTATTTAAATCATAAATATTTTAAGAGTTAAATATAACAAATTTCCTTTATTTTTGTCCACACTCATGAATTAAGTCAATGAGGGAGTTTATATTAATTTTTTGAAACCAGTAAAATTAAAATATATATTTGACCAAATCTCAATGATGTATGTATATATATATATATATATATATATATTTCTTCATTTGTTTAAAAAAATAAACTTAATTAATAATTAGATGTTATTTTTTATAATATACATACATATATATGTGTGTATATATTGTATTATTAAGTTTTGTTAAAAAACAAAAGAAAAATATTTTCATTTGATTTAAAATTTTAGTGAGAGAGAGAGAGAGAGAGAATGGTCGATATAAAAGGAATTAGAGAAAATTGGTGGGCGTTAGGGGTAAAAGAAAAATTGCAGCTTCCTCGTTTTGCAAACTGACTTCTTGTGTTGTCACTATGAAGTTTTGTTGCTTTGGATGACATTTCTTTGTAACTGAAGTTTTAACTTCTTTAATTATTATAATATATATAATAATTCTTTTTGACATTATACAGCGTACATTTGTAATTCGATCATGTACGAAATTGAAGCATACATATATATATATGTGTGTGTGTGTGTGTATATAACATGCATTTTTTTTTTTTTTTATAAAAAAAATATAACTTTGCTTTCCTTCCCCCAAAACTAAATAAGTGCAATGATGTTGTTTGTTATTGTCATCCTCAAATTCGATCTAAACAATGTAAGAACACTTTTTCTGGTTTTTTAGGTTTCACGCGCCCATTCCATCTCATCCACGAACTCACAATAAACATTTTTCCTCCAAGTTATTATATGTTGACTTTTTTTATTTTATTAAAAATTTAAACAAATTCACACACATAGAAAAAATATTATTATATATATTTAAATTTATTAATTTAATACAACATTTTTCTACTAATATTTCAACAGTAATATCGGAAAGCGATGTACAAACAGATTTTGTCATTGCACATCACCTCACAAGTTAATTTTAATTGATATTAATAAATTAAAATTGCAAACCTTCTATTTTATTAAAATTAATGTGTGAAATGTGTTATGTACTATTTTCGCATCTTTTGGATATTATTGTTGGGATACAATATTTGGAAAATATAATAATACTTTTATTAATTATAAATTTTTTATAAGCACTTAATAATTCTTTTTGTCTTTTTTTTTATTTATTTATGAATTTTAATATTAAAAATTATTAGACTCAATTTTAACAATATGAAGTTTTGCCAAAGTAAAAGCCTCTTTAAAATAATATATGTATATTTGAATTCACGAAGATTTGAAAATAAAAACCCATTAAAATCATAACTCCTTTTTCCGACATCCTATATCCAAATAGTAACACTCCCAAACGCAAATGCAGTTAGAGGCCATTGGTATTTCAGGTTATCGAGGAAGTCAGCTCAGCATCTAATAAATATTACTGTTGAATGACAAATTTTACTTGACATGACAACTATGCATTGTAATTCAGGTTATCGAGGAAGTCAGCTCAGCATCTAATGATGATGCATTGTAATTGTTAAGCTGTCATTGTTTTAAGGAATGACAACTATGCATTTCATGCTTCCTAATTAACTGCCTTCTCCTTTCAGAAAAAAATTAAATTAATTAAATTAAATTGTCCCAATCAAGACCTTAAAATTCCACAACAAAAACGCATAATTCACTTTATTAATTATTAATATCACCTCCTTGACTACATTAATTATCACCCACCTTATTATATCATCTTACTTTTTTGACAATTTCCCATTTTTCACAGTTTACTAAAATTAAATTCTTTTTCAATTATAATATAAACAAAGAGTAACGGTTTTGGCAAAAAAAAAAAAAAAATAAATAAATAACAAATATGCTTACATTCCGTAGAATGAAGGGTCGAAATTTAGCTGTCATGCATTGATTTGACAGGCCGGTGATGAAACAACGAATTAGTGGAGTCTAAAAATTTAATGTGATTATTTATTAATCCCTTGTGGTTGGATTGTGATTTAATTTCGAAACTTTATAGGAAATTACAAAAGCAACCCGTGATACCCTGATGTGACTGGCTGGGCAATGGCAGCAGACACATGCTTGCCTTCTTCCTGTCTCTACTTCACTCACACACTCTATTGTAATAAGCAAGTTACCAATCAGATTGGTGAGCAGAAACGAAGAGCCTTGACCTTTTCTTGCTTTGCTTGCCCCCCTTTTCTTTCTTTGCTTTGCTCTTTTAAGCAGAATTTCAGCCAATGGCTTCAACTAAGCCCTACCCAATCAACTATCAGGTGTTTCCTACTTTCTGCTATAACCCTATTCCAAATTTCTTCCTCATTTTCATTTCAAATTTCATCCTTCGCCAACGTTTACGTACACGTATGTAACTCACTTTAAAAAAACCGTCCCTCAACGGAGTGGTGGACACTTTGAGTCAAATAATAATTTTTTTTTTAATAATTTATGAGTAGATCTCTTTTCTTATTGAAAAGTAGGAATAACTCAGGTTTGAATATTAATGTACCAGCATTGTTATCAGGAATTGAGTCGCGAAATGAATTTTAATTTTTTTTCATAATTTATGGATAAACTTCTCCTTTTAGTAAAAAATAAAAATCGCCCGGTCTAAACGTAATGTCCACGCAACTTTAAACAGACTTGTCAGAAAAAAAAAAAACAGTCATATAACTTTAGGATATTAAATATGCTTTGATTAATTATTTGTAGGTGTTTGGGAGAGTAATTTGTTGTTGTGATAAAAAGATTTGATTAGTGGAGGTAGTGAAATGAAAATGGAAAATAGTATAATACAAGTAGTGTGTGGCCCAGTGAGAGGAAGGGTGATGAAGGTAAGTTTGTCTGGAAGCGAGAAAGAAGATACGAAAACGAAAACAAGAGGAGAGAGAGAGAGAGAGAGAGAAGTGTAGCTGTTCTGTTCATGCTGAGCTCACGCACCATCCTATGTCGTTATGCGGCTATGGATTGGGTCCACTGACCTGAAGGCCTTACCTTCTGTCTCTCACTACCTCATTTAATTTTGCGTTATGAAGGTAGAAAATAATTGAGCAAAATCAGGAAAATTCAATTTGTGAATGAGAAAAGCAAATTTTAAATATATATATTTTGTATATGTGTTAGTGCATCTGCATGACTCCAAATCAGAGAAGAAACTACAGTAACATCATTTGTTCAAAAATTGGCATTTAAAAGGAGAAACAATACAGGGGAAAAAAAAAAGGCATTAAAACGTCCATGGGGTTGATTACCTTTTTCTTTCTCTACATCTACTACTCTTGATTTTATCTTCTTTTTTTTTTTTTTTATCTTTCATATATTTTCCTTTTTAGACTTCTCATAATTCAATACTAAAAAGCTCGAATCTTCAGTTTTTCGACTTTTTGGGATAAAATTTTAGAGAAACTCTCGAAATTTAATGTGTGGTTGTTGTGATTTTTGGATTTCAGATATTGGTTTGTAGGGAGAATATAGAAGAAGAACAAGCAAGCAGTACATACAACTTGAAGAAGAAGAAGAAGAAGAAGAAGAAGATTTAAGAGCCATCTGAGGTTATACATGAATATGTCTGCGTCTTCCTCAGCTCCTTTCTTTGAAATTAGAGAAGAAGATCAAAACCAGATGAAGCAACAGCATTCCACAACACCAACTTCATCTTCAGCTCCAGCTCCACCACCCCAGAAGAAAAAGAGAAACCAACCTGGAACACCAAGCAAGTATCAATCAATTTTGTTTTAAGATCTACCTTATTTTTTCAAACTTCATTCTCAACATATTAATTTTCTTCGCCTTTTCTCTTTGCGGCTGCCAACGAGAAAACCCTAATTTTATAAAATTTTATATGTGTTGGAAGTAGAAGAATTGACATAGATATATATGTTTTGATGGTACCCATTTCAAATATTAATTTTGATGGTATTTAATTTTATAATTTTCTAATAATTTGTGGTTTGGCATTTTTGAAAAGCAGATCCAGATGCGGAGGTGATAGCATTATCTCCCAAGACCCTAATGGCAACAAACAGGTTCATATGTGAGGTATGCAATAAAGGATTCCAAAGAGAGCAAAACCTACAGCTTCACAGAAGAGGACATAATCTGCCTTGGAAGCTAAAGCAGAAGACTACAAAAGAAGTGAAGAGGAAGGTCTATCTTTGCCCTGAGCCCACATGCGTCCACCACGATCCTTCTAGGGCTCTTGGTGACCTTACTGGTATAAAAAAACATTACTCAAGAAAACATGGTGAGAAAAAATGGAAGTGTGAGAAATGTTCTAAGAGATATGCTGTTCAATCTGATTGGAAAGCTCATTCGAAAACCTGTGGCACAAGAGAATATAGATGTGATTGTGGTACTCTCTTCTCCAGGTAAATTCAATTCAGTTTAATTTAATTCAATTTTTCATTATCATGTATTTCATCTTCCTTAACTGGTTTAATGAGCAGATAACAAGAGAAAGAGGAAGAGAAGAAAATGCAAAGGCGGGCGTTATAATTATAACAACTAATACTTGCTTAGAATACTCAATCGAGTGACAAGAAGAAATTTGGATGCTTTTTTTCTGTCTTCTCTCTTCTTCTTGCTCTCATCTCATCTTATCTCATCTTCTTTTTCTTTAGTTCAATCATCAATGGTACTACTGGCAGAGAAGCTAGAAAAAGTTATGAGAACAGAAAACAAGCCCCCACGTGAATAATCTGTGGAAACTGCCATGGTCGTAGAGGTTTCACTCAAAGAATTTTGTTTTTTTAAAGTATTAAAAAAAAATTAAAAGAAGTAGAAAAAACTGTTCTTCTTTTTCTTCTCTCCTTGGAAGCACCGCCTCTTTTCGTTCCTTAATTAACTTTTCCCTATTCACGTGTTGCTGTGTTGTTACCTGGTTTGTTCTCTTATGAGTTGGCTCGATGTGATCAGGTCTGTGCACTCGAAGAAGCCATTTTCATGATAACGTAAAGCCGTAGCTAGCCACCCTTCTTTCTCTCTCTCTTCTCCTTTGGTTTACTGTTTTCACGTTGTTGTTTTACATTTACAGTCTTCAGAAATTGCAGTTTTATCCCTTCAATCTTGTTATTATTTAGCTTCGTTTAATCCCAGCTCTGATAGTTTTTGTTTCCAATTTTAGAAGAATTTTTCCCCTTTTTTCCTTTGCCCAGAAAACAATTCTCTACTTCAACACAGACATTACATGACTTTCGTATTAATTGAAACAAGTCCTAAACTGACTTCTTGATTGCTTGATCGATCACTTTTCATAATGTTGAATACATTCTCTTGTTGCATTTATTGAACTCCCAGTTCTTGAAATGGTAGTTCATCGTTGATTGCTTAATCATTTCCATCTTTTAGCCAATTTCCTCCACCTATCTTCATTAAGTTTCTGTCTTCTTGGGGAATATTTTTTTTCACTTTACTCCATTCTTTTAACTACTTCTATTTTGTTTATCTAAGTACTTAATTCAAAACATATTTTAGGATTTCTGTATTCACTCATTTATACATAACCCTAAATCTACAGTTGTGGTAAACTTAGGGCAAAATGGAGGTATTATTAGAACTAAGAAAAACCATTTTAATGAACAAGGTCATGTACGATCGGTCATAATAGATTTATTTATTTTCAAATTCTTTGTAAAACTTGTAGTGGACCTATTTGTTTAATGGGACATGGAAATGTGCTCTTGTATTGACGTCATATTTTACAGTATGATTCGGTTTTTTCTTTCCAGAAATAATCGTCAAAACACTTATAATTAGATGTAGTATAGCTAACGGACATGGGTTCCTGTTCAAAAATTTTGTTTTGGTATGTGTTTTGTATTTGTTGTGTCTTGTTACTATCAGAGCAGATCTAATGGCTTCTTTTTTCAATAATTGCTACAGGCGCGATAGTTTTATCACTCACAGGGCTTTCTGTGATGCACTGGCTCAAGAAAGTGCGAGGCACCCACCCAGCTTGAGCGCTATTAGCAGCCATTTATACGGAAGTAGCAACATGGGATTAGGCTTATCTCAAGTGGGTCCTCAACTTTCCTCTATCAAAGACCAAAACAGTCAATCAAGTGACATCTTACGACTCGGCGGTGGTTCCCGGTCGACGGCATTTGATCATCTTCTTTCCCCGTCAATGGGTTCATCTTCGTCGTTTCGACAGCCGCAGGCCATGGCTTCGACTGCTTTTTTCTTGCAAGAATCAAACCAGAATTACCATGCGGAACACCAATCTCAGCAAGGGTTGTTGCCAAACAAAACATTCCATGGCTTAATGCAATACTCCGATCTTCAAAACAACACTAGCAACACACCCTCGGCTGCCAATCTCTTCAACTTGAGCTTCCTTTCAAATAGTAGTTCAACCAGCAGCATAAGTAACAGCAACAATGTCAATAACACCAACAGCAATCTTCAATCTTCAAATATACTGATATCTGGTCACTTCAACAATGATCAAAATGGTACTAGTACTGGTGGTGTTGAAGGTTCGAGTCTCTTCTCAAACAATTTAATCAATGATCAAATCAGCTCGGGTGTCCCTTCTCTCTTCAGCTCATCAGTTCAAAATGAAAATTTAGTTGCCCATATGTCTGCAACAGCACTGCTTCAGAAGGCTGCTCAAATCGGTTCAACTTCAAGCAACAACAACAACAGTGCTTCATTGCTAAGGAGTTTCGGAAGCTCTTCCTCAAGTGGTACTAAAGCTAACTTTGGTGGCATATTTGGCGCGCCTGAAAATGACAACAACCTCCATGACCTAATGATCACATTTGCTTCTGGTAATTCCTCCATTTTCGGAAGTGGGTCTAGTGAAGTCAATACATATAGTTCTGCACATGCGCAAGAAAACCCTTATGCCGGATACAACGCAAATAGAACAAGTATAGAACATGAAAAACGCAACCATGGGCAGAGTTTTGGAAACATTGATGATCCACAGTTGCACCAAAATCTCAATGTCAGCAATATTGGTGGATCTGATCGAATGACGAGAGATTTTCTTGGCGTCGGACAAATTGTGAGAAGCGTGAGTGGAGGATTTTCACAAAGAGAACTACAACAACAGCAACAACAACATGGGATTGATGTGAGCTCCTTGGATTCAGACTTAAATGTCACAGCGCCGACAAGCAAATCTTTCGGAGGAGGAGCAGGAGGAGGGAGTTTTCAGTGAAGAACGAAGAGAGAAGAAAGTACAGGTACGTTGTAGATTTTTAGTCACCTGTTAAAATGATTATGTACGAATAAAGTATAAATTTTATCGGTAAATGAGTCGTAATAGTTTTTAATGTTCACTGAGCTTTTTTCTATTTTTTTTTTAAATTTTAATTTTAATTTTTCGTATTTCTCTGACACATTGTCTTCTTGCATGGGTCAGTCTTCAGTTGGAGTACATATGGGTTTTGTTTCTTTTCTTGTCTTTTTGTTTTTATTTTCTTTTTCTTGTTTTTCGTTTTTCTTTTATTCATTTTAATTTTTCTCTTCGCAGAGTCACGAGAGCTCATCTATATCTTAGGATGCTCTAACCAAATATCTTTTCTTTGTATTCATAACTATATATAGTTATTTTTCTACAGCATAATTAAAATTTAACTTATTTAGGATTTATATATAATTATAAATAATGCAAAGGAACTCTTGCACTTTTGAACATAAGGTAAATAAGTTATCTTTAGTGATATAAATAGGTAAAATTAAAAATCAAATTGAATAGCAGAATCTATGCAAGATTCTGAAGGTCATATGGCATCCCTACACACCATTTTGCTTAAAATAGTAGAACATGATGCTATACCGCCTTGCCAAGGGGCAGCAACTAAGAAGGGACACTTTTTTTTTTTTTTACAGTATCCAACTAGATTATTTTTCACAAAAGGTTAATACATGAAATAATATGCCTAAATTTATTTACTCTCTTAGAACAAAGTGTTAAAAACTATTTAGAATGCTTCTATTTTTAAACCATCTAATAGTTAGAATAACTGATAAATATTTAATTTAATTAGATAGTAAATATCTATCATTCACCCACTTATATATATATATATAATGGCTGAAATTCCTCATTTTTTTTTCACTCCTAAATTTTCTCTTTCTGCATACATGATTTCGATAGTTGTCTTCTTGTTTTCTTCCTTTTTTTTTTTTTTTTTTATTATCCTATACTCTTGTTATATAGACAAAGACTCTCTCAATTATTAACTTTGTGCAGTTTGAAGGTGCATGCAATTTGCTTCAAGGAATTGAAAGGCGGATTTCGCTCTTATCGGCAGCTACAGCTCTGTAGACTATGAAGTTTTCGGCTATCTTCGAAGCACAACACAGCACAGCTTTACTTTCCTGAAGCTGTATTTTTTTTTTTGCTTCTCCCTCCAGGAGTAAGCAGGAGGTTGATGATAAGCTATCTCAGCTAAAACGCCCGAATCTTCTAATATTTTCGATGGTGTACACTATAGTAGAAAGTCCATTTCTGTTTGCTTTTTGACAGTGTTATTTCATGCAACAATAGTTACTAGTTTTCTACATTGTGAGGCATTGGGAACTTTAACCTGAATACTCTCATATCCATACAATTGTGTCTTTATATGGTAAGAGTTATTATAGTTTTTTTTCCTGAAAAAACAAAACAATTAAAATGATAACATGTAAAGCCAACTTGTAAATAATCAATTAAGTGTTATTATTATGTATACAATAATTATTGACAAGATAAATATACGTAAAAAGTAATTTATTAAAAGGGTACTACATTAAAAAAAAAAGTCTTCGAGAATTTCTCTCTTAGGAAGTCATTTTACTTTCATAGGATAGAAATGTTGAGTCAATTTTTTTGAATCATGTACTGAGAAAAAATGTCAATAATGTTTAATATCATATATATATATATATATATATATTTGTTATATTTCCTTTTCCACACATCCATGACGACTGGTCGAAGAACTCAAAAAACCAACTCAACGAAGAAGCAAACTACGTTGAAAAGAGAACAGGCATACATACATGCATATACATATATATATATATATATACATACATACATATATATATATATATATATAGCATAGTAGACTGGCCCACTGTTCAAAATTTTCTTAAAAAATTCTAAGATAGATAACTTTAATTGACTTCTTATTTATAATCCCGGGACCCAACACAAATTAAGGGACAACTTTAGAAAATAGACTTTATGTCTTTGTAATTCTACATCTCACGTAACATAAAATTTATTAATTAAAGAAAAAAAATTAGCATACATATTTAAATATTCCATAATTACTGGATTGTTATTGATTCAAGAAGATCTTATTTGTAATTTCGGAATATTTGCTTATTTGAGATTCACGGTTTTATTAATTTAATGTCTTCTTGTTTAAAGGGTAGTTTGGAATGTCTGGCTCTTTCAATGATTTCTTCCTTACTCCATTAATGGTATCTAAAATTTCTTTTATAGGTATATAAAAAAATAAAATAGAATAATTTTGTAGATGAATCTTTCTCCATGCTTTGTCCTAAAGAGTCTTCAATTCACAACGGTACTTAACTATATATTTTACAAGAGCATCAAATTGAAGAAATATTTAAAATGCTTATGGTTTCCAGTCAAAAAATATTTCCTAAACGTCAATTTGTAGTGATAAAAAAAATGTAAAAGAAAAAAATCCTAGCAAGGCAGAAAATGTTCAAGGGGAGTTTGGTATTGTTGTTCGAATTCATTAAAAATGGTTTTTTTTTTTTTTTATAAGTTAAACCTCACTTCAAGTGTTTGGTAAAACATTAATCTTTCATTTTTAATAAATTTTGAGAAGTAGGAACTTGTTTGTCAAAATTAGATTTTGAGAATCAAAATTTTCTTGTGATATATTTTCGTAGTTATCTGAACATCAGCCATGCAATCCCAAATATATTTTTACAAAAATCAATTAAATTATGTCATAAATATATAATATGTATCCCGATTTATTTTAGAGATTATTTATCTTTTAGTCTAGATTTGAATTATTGTCACACATTCACATGATTTAAGTTATTTATTTTATAACTTTAATCTAATTATAAGATATTTATGTGAAGAAAATGATACTAGTTAACTTCTATTAAATATTTTAATATTTATACTAAATCATATAACTTCATATATTTATAATATAATGTATTTTTTTTTTCATAAATCTTCCTTTTACTTGAGTTATTGATTTTAGGTTGGCTTACTGGATTAAGAGAATATATATTTGGGGATAGGATCAATGACCACAATTTTTACACAAATTCTCACATAATTTTTTAATCATGGGATAATTAATGCACCATAATTATTGTATGCATGAAATACAATTTTTACTATTCAATGTGAATCAATTCAACAATTACAGATGGTGTAAGTATTTGTATTAACAGAAAATAGTTATATCATTTGATAAATTATACATAGAGACAATATTTGTGGCACCATATTTTTTACACAAATTTTTACATAATTTTTCACTATTAGATCAATACACTTTCAATAGTTAAAATTGTATTTTACTTGTACCTTAATTATGGTTCATTAATTACTCATACTATATTTAATCTTAAATATTGAAGTGTATTGATCTAATAGTACAAAGTTATGTTAAAATTTGTGAATAATATGGTGCCATGGATCTTGGTCTCTATATATAATTTAATCAAACATATAATCAATTCTTTTTACAATGGGCTAATTATTTAATAGGACTAAAAATTATTATTTTAAAAATCATAACATTAATAAATTGAGCCTAAGATTATGTTTAGAATGGAGATATTATGTCTTTTGATCTTTAGCAATTATGAACGGGTAGATAATTATATTGGTAACAATAACTGTGGAATGAAAGGAAGTGTTTACCTAACACTTTAGTTGTCGTATTTTAAAAAATTAATAGAAAATAATAACTTCAAATATATACCCTAAGCACATGATAATTTCAAGAAAGAAATTTTTGGGCTGATAAAAGAAATTTTAAATTTTAATCCTTCATATTTATGACAATTTCTTTTTTCATATTCCTTCTTCATTTCTTGTCTTACTTTTAAAGAAATTAAATTTAACATATCACTTAAAATTATACTAAATAAATCATCAAAATAATATTAGTGATACATACTTTTTAAATAATTTTATCTACACAAATTAATGTAATAATATTGTATTGTTGTCACACGCACACACACATATATATTAATTTCTTTAAAATAAATTAAGATATATGATAATAATATAAAACTATTTCATCAATTTGTATAGGAATTTGTATATATAATTGTTCTCTTTTATTTAAAAAGTAGATCAAATCTACATATTGTATTGTGAGAAAGAGAAATACTAATAAGTTAACAAAAAAAAAAAAGGACATGAAAACCAAAATTTGATGGAAAAATTAAAAGTTTTTTGAAGTAATCATGTAGGACCTTAGGCCTATGTATGCTGCCAATCCTAACCCCCACAAGGTAAAGCCCTGGAGAAGAAAAGTTTAAAAAGATCCTTTACAAAATGAATTAACATGAGAAGTACAAAATATTTTTAAAAAGTAAGAAACTATTTACCATGTTTCAGATTCACAATTCCATAAAGAGAAACAAAAGACAACAGTTGCGACAATTCTGCCACACGAATTTCTTAATAATTAATTATACCTTAAAGAACAATTTGCTTGCTGGCCTGGGTGCCTTTTCTTTTCTGCTACCTCTCTCTCTCAGCATATATCTTCGATGCACAATTTATGGCTAATACTCACACTCCCCATTTACAACTTTTACATAATTTATACATGTATCTTCGATGGGTAATAATTAAAATTTTCAATACAAGAAGGAAGAAAAATAAAATTATTTAGGATGCATTTAGTATTATTTTTAAAATGTTATATTTAAGAATTATTTTTAAATATGAAATTGAGGTTTTGAAAAAAAATATTTTTTTGAAGATGAGAAAACATATTTAATAAGAATTTTTATAAATAAGTTCAAAATAATAAAAATAAGTTTTATATTATTTATGAAAATGATTATTAAATATTACCGCTTTAACTATGTTTGATATTATTTTTGAAAATGATTGTTAAGATATTTTATTTTTTATTCTATAAATATTATGAGAATAAATCAAACCCCTCCAAAGGTTTTTTATTTTTTTAAAAAAAACATTAGATGATTATAAATCAAATCCCTTTCGATCTTTGGTGCTAAATTTTTGTATCATCATAAAAAAAATTACTAATTAAGCTAATCAACACTTACAAACTAGTTAAATAGTTAAAATGATTAAAAACTTGAACTAAAGCTCTTTGCACTGATCTGAAAACATCACTTCGTGGTTTCACTTCCCATGAAACAATTTCTTAAATTCACTTTTTTTATTTTTTATTTTTTATTTTCAAAAATATTTTTTCAAAAGCGGTATATTGTATACCAAACGCGTTTCCGTAAGTTCTTGAAAACCGGAAACTGTGTTATATTTAATACATGTGTAATCTACAGTTTCTGGTTTGAGGTAAACAGCTATGATTCTAACGTGAGGTATGCAATGCATGCATATTATGTTACATTATGAAAGAGAGAATGAAATTTGAAAGAAGTCGGTCAGTCAATCAACTCAGAATTATATTGAAAACGAAAGCCGGAAACTGTCTATAGAATGTCAACAAAAGACCTTAACTTCAGCAACCTTAATTAATTAATTTGCCTTTAGTATATATATATTATGATCAGTAATTAAATAATGTGAGGGTTAGGTATTAGGTGGACAAACAAATTCTTCCAGATATTATATATTAAACTATATTAATCAGGAAGAATTATTTAATTCCTCTCTCTTAATTTCTATATTTCTCTATTGTTTGAAAAGCTGGAGGGCATTGTATAAATGGAATATAGGAAGTAGACAAACAAAAAATAAAAATTATGTCTTTGTCGAGTCTGTTGGAATGTAGTCAGCATGTGAAGATCCTAAGGGCTGCTCACTGTCCTTTGTTTTGTTTTATTAATACCCTATTTATATTCCGCTATTCAACATGGCTTACCTCATTTTCTTATTACTTTGTCGACTTCTTGTAACAAACCCTGAAATAATGCTAAAGCCCCACTGTAAAATTTCCATGTACGTAATTCCAATACTTATAATAATAGCACATGTTTCTAATTTTTTTTTGAAATTGATCTGTGTATACGAGATATATGTAAACTACGTGGGATTAAGATGGGACGTCTTCTACATAAACTAATTTTCTGGACCTTTGAAGGAAAACTGCACGAAGAGATGGAGCAAGAGTTACTATTTTGAGGACTAAATTACCAGCATCAATAATTTACGGGGATTAATTTTAAGAAAAATCATTTTATGTTATTATAATCATAAATACATACTTATTTGTTGTAAATTGTTTGTGGGGTCAAAGCTCTCTATATTTTATTGTAGATGTGTCACTGTTTGAAAGTGTGAGGAAAAAAAGATAGGAATTAATTAAGCAAAAAAAAATTGATTTCTTTTTTTTTTGGATGAAATGATCCTAATAGTGCCATAATCGCAGAAATAAGTCATTGAATTTTGATAAATTAATAACTAAAAATATATTTTAGTCATTTAAAACAAATAGTAAGAACGATTTAACTTTTAAAAACGATTAAAGTATATTCTTATTTATTATTTTACGAAAAAACATAGCGTTGTATGTTATTCTCTCCCTTTGTTTTCTTAGATCCATTTAACCATTTAACCTTTAGACCCATTCCAGAATAATAAACATGCACTTTTTCATGGTCATCTTATGATGATTTTGAAGATTGTATGTTTGTTAATAATTTTTTATTGTCTCGATTTGGACAATTTGAGAATGCATAAGTTTGTATAGTAATTAGTAGCTCGAGTTTTAGTTCCTGTCAAAAGAAATTTTGGTGGCGACTCCTAATGTTCGCCAAATACATAGTAAATAAACGTTGTGTGTATGTTATTTTTGGTAAATAACTTGAAATAACACATAACAACCATAGATCTAGAACTTGTACGCAGAGATACACGATGCATGTATTTGGTGTTCTTTTTTAAATTAAAAAATTATTTCTTTCAAAATAACTTAGCAAATGAAGTTAATTAACTTATTTTGTTGTGCATTGAAGAGACTTAGACATAGAAAGGAGTTGGATTGATTTGCTAAATAGGATATTAGGTTCATATTTTATTTCGGCTTATCCTGTCTTAAAAATAGTACAGTTTGAAGTTAGTGACGAGCATTTGAACAATATCAATAAATAGTGTTATATAAACAGTGTCAATGAACAATGTCATGTGAAAAGTACCCCTCATGCCTAATAGTGGCTTTGTGCCGAGACACCATTTGACCCGACGCTCGAGTGAGGAATAGTGAACAATGATTCATGAACAATATTTTCCCTAAACCTAATTTCTTTTGGATATATTTTTTGTCATCAAACCTTATATAACATACTCTTGTGTCCTAAAATTAGAGAAGGACATCAATCTAGAGAGACTTTTTGCAATTTATCTTCTTCTTTTCTTCTCAAGAGAAACAAATTGAAGTTTCTTATTGAATAAGTTTTTCTTTTTGTTTTTTTTTTTGTGTTCTTTTCATAAACACCACCATTATTCTTAATCTAAATTCAATTAAAAAGCCTTCAAAGTTGATCTGATTGCTATTGGTGACTAGAGTTCTCTCTTTGTGAATGTGTCATTCAAGGATTCCATAGAAAAAAGAAAATTTCAGAGTTCTAAATAATGAACTAGTAGGAGTGGGTTGTTGGAGATATGCCCTAAAACTAATTGTGTCATATGGTTCAAGGATATCATTCCTTGTATATAAATATATTTATGTAATTAATTATAAATTTGTTTACGATTAATAAAATAATTTTTATATCATTTTGCATAATCAATTGCTAATTAGATATATATATATATATATATATAATGTAAAATGAGATCCTGTGATGTATTATGATGTCAAAACTCTAATTATAAAGAGTTATAAATATGAGTACAAAGTTTTTGATTTAAATACATTTGAATCAGCTTCTTGTTAAGGTAATGTCATATAAGAGTATGACATTGCATGATTGATATGTTTGATGCTGCTAAGGATTAATATTGGATACTAATAGTTGGATGACGAGTCTCATGCCACAATAGTATAAATATGAGTGATACGTTAGAAAACGTGTTACTGAACGTGACCAAATGTAATGAATCACATAGTTGATTATCCACAGTTAATGATACGTCACACAGTCGTATTAATGTATTGTTAGTTCTTTGACCTGAGATATCATGGCTGCCATCTGCATTCAGGTACATCGTTCACTTGTGCATATCGTACTGGGCTGGTTAGCCACACCTAGTGAAAGAAGCTTACTAGTAATGTGTTCTTAGTGTATGAGAATAGGTGATAACCAAAATGGAATATATTGGCTCAGATATTAGAACTTGAGATCTTAGGCAAGGATGTCATACATGGATGACAAATCACATAGGTGATTATCCACAATCAATGATACGTCACACAGCCGTACTAGTGTACCACTATTTATTTAATCTGAGGTGTCATGACTGTCATCTGCACTGAGACACATCGTTCACTTGTGTATATTGCACTTGGGTAACCACGCTTGGTGAAAGAAGCTTGTTGGCAATATGTTCTTAGTGTATGAGGATAGATGATAATCAAGATAGAATCTGTTGGCTCAGATATTAAAGTTTAAGATCCTACATGGGGATGTCATATATGAAAAATAAATCTTTGGCAAGAGTACGTGTTTCCGAAAAAGGTATTTTTAGATGCACGAATTCTGTATATGATTTAAGTTCATAATCCTATGATTTAGTTAAGGGTTTTGTGACTCCATGACTCACATTTGATTAGGAGTTCACAATAGAGAGACTTTACTACATGTAGGTACGACTATATGAGTTTATCTTAAATATTCATTCATTCGTATCTAGGGTTTATGATATCGTACTAGAGGTTACTCATGATCATTGAAAATTTCGGTTACAAAGAGTTATACCGAAGTGATGCAAAATGGTTTGTATTTGCTTATGTCCAGCTTACGGTTAACCCAGGCAGTCACACGTATTAATCGATTACTTGATGATGGTGATTATTGTAACTATACAATTTTCATCAAGTTAGTTATATTGTTCCGATACTTTGATCGGATGACAATTTAATTTTTTATTGGAAATAATAAATTTCCTAGCTAAGACACATTAGCATACATATGCTTGGGAAATATTTCAATAATAATTCGAATATCATAAATATGATTTATAGATATATGGAGACTTGAAAAATATATTTTTTCATAAAGATATTAATAAATAAATAGTTTATTTATTTATAATTAAATAATTATTTTTTGATCAAATGGATCATTGGTTGATAAATGACATAATGTGATGTTGTCAAGTGTTAAATTCTTGATTAGATTTTATCCATTCATTTTGATTCAATGACTAAGATTAATTCTGTAATTATCATTAAAGAAATTAAAGAAAAAGAAAAGTATCTTTTGCAATTAATGCTTGAAAATCAAATATTGCAAGAATAATGATTACACTTTAATATATATGATATAATATTAAATTGTCATCATTACATTTTATATTATATTGTATAATAAATAAAATGTCTCTCTCTTTCTCACCTTTAACATATATATATATATATATTAATGTGATTAATATTAATATATGTTAAGATATTTTCCATTCATTAAATGTATTAATGGAAATTGAAATGGATTTTAGAATTCATGGGTGAGTATTTGAAATTTGTAACCATTCTATTGATTTGATAAAATTGAATGGATGAAAATGAAGTGTACATGGGATATGATTTCACTATTAAGATTTCAATTGAAAATTGAAATTAGAATAGTCTTCTTTTCCTTTAGCCTTTTGGACGCCATTAATGAATGAGAGTGAGTTTTTGAATGGAACAAAATTCATAAGGAAGAAAGAAAAGAAAAAAGAGAAAAAGAAAGAAGAGGAAAGAGATGAAATGAGTTTCATAAATTTCATTTTCTTCCATATCAACAAAAAGAAGTTTTCTAAGAGTAGAAAATTTTATATTAACTTGATGAAGTTGATATATTTGTTTAAAGTCTCCTAACACGAATTCGGGTAACCAAAACCTAGTGTGTGGACATGCCTTGAAGCTAACTAGAAACAGAGTGACTTGTTTAGATATTGAAATTAAAGTATATGTACTTTATTTATGTTGATATTGTGCTTAAAATGTTAAAATTTTAAAATATGCATATTTACATGTCCATGGTCTTTTGGGAGCTTTTTCGCATGGTCCGTATGACGACCGTAGCTTTCTCGATTAAAAGGTAAGTTTTCCTTCAATTTTTTTAGAATAACAAATGAATTAAATATAAGGAATGTGAAAGTTTGGACATATACAAGCCGAATGTACCAATACCCTCAAGAGGAAATCAAAGGCCATGAATATCACTTGGAGTGATGATAAATTAGAAAAGAAAACATTAGAAAATATAAATAATTATATTACTTTTAATGTTTACTCACGTTCTGGAAATGATAAAAAACTGCTGGTATCCAGTTATGTTGCAATATAATCAACGAATATTCGTTGGAATAAAACAACAAAAAAATGACTGATTCTAATATCAGTCTCTGTGAATCTTATTATGATTAATGTGGTGATGAGGATGAGATAGACAAGGACACCATACATACTTCTTATGAATTGATGTTCAACAAATGGGTAAAAGTGTGCAAACACACCTGATAAATACTGAAAAGTATACATTTATTGATAGTTTATATTATCATTTTGCATTTAAAAGTGTCATTAACTCTCCTAAAATAAGAATATAAAGATTAAAAATAAGAGTTTGCCTAATTTGTGAAAAATAATTTATTTTTCACAGGTTTCTTATAATAGGCTTATCTCTTAATCTACAGATATAATTGATGCAATTCTTGGGTCACTGAATCATAGACTTATCCTTTCACAATACTATTACCAAAGTTCAGATCAGTTCAGGTATTTAGGTGGTAAAAAATAGGCTTTAACATAACTGAAATGCAGTCACGGTCCAATATAACATAACTTAGTATTTGGGTTGTATCTTTCAAAAAATTTTATGTTTTTGTTAGAGTTATATTCCAAATATATCATTGTCAAATTGGCCAATAAAGTTAAATGTGTGTGAAAGAAAGTCTTCCAACACTTACCTAACCGTAGCCAACTTCTTTGACATTTATCCTTTGTGTTTTCCTATAAATAAGTGCTTGTATTAGACATTAAGGGAGCTGATATCTCTTAACTGAAGTTAACGGCGGGCCTAGGCGTGTTTTGATTCATTGGCACAGAGGAAGCACGATGCGCGGAATCAATTTTCGGATGCACAACCGCCGTAGGGAAGCCATGGCCATCTCATGAGCCTGCGGAATAGGCTCTCAACAAATCTGGACATGCACACATGCATGTCTTGGCTTTCAAAACAATTTTAAAACTAAAGCACAAAGTGAGATGTCTTACTTCTTTGTTGTGCAATCCAAAATAGCAACCAGCTTGCTTCGTTGGGTGTCACCACACGTCAGTGTTGATGATGTCGGTTCTGGCTTATTTGGGATCTTCAAGCTTTGGTTCAAGCATCACCAAGCTTACCAAGCTTTCTCTCTCTAGGTGTTCTTCCTCTCTCTCTTCTGTTTTGCTTTAGTTCACAACTAAGTTCAACTCAAGCTTACTTCACCAAGTAGCCCGCGGTTGAAGAAGAAGAAGACTCTCTCAGTTTTCATAAAACCAGAGAAGGTTTTAACACCTCATGTATATCTCACTTAGGTTTAACAAACTTAAGCCTTGATATTTTGTATCAAATCCAATTTGGTAACCGACTCTTTCTCCACTGACGCCACCTTGCATGAATCAACCCACTTGCATTTACACTCATCACATGAATTGAATGCAAAGTATGAGTCATGAATGGTTGGTGGGAATTGATTCCTTAAATCATTATATGCATCACAATAATACACATATATACATTAATACATTATTAATGAGAGAGAGTTACTTACATATATATATATATACGCATTATTTTAATATATATATATATGCTTTAATAAATATCTATAATAAATACATATATATATATATTATTACTACTTTAATAATATATAATATATATATATATATTAACAATTAATATATATATATATATATTTATTAGATATTTATTGTTATTATATCTTAATATAATAATACCCGTACATCATATTTATGATATCCCATAATTAAACTGAAAAATCTTCCACGCTTACGTATGCTAGTACGTCTTTGCCAGAAAACTTATTCTTTACAACAAAGAATTATATTGCTACCCGATCAATATTTGTGCAATATCATTAATCAATTAATGATCATTTTATAGTAGTAATAGGCATCATCATCAAGTAACCGACTATGTGTGTGACCCTCTAGAATCACTGTGAACTGAACATGGGTGATCACGAACTCCTTCGTATTAATTTGGTACAACTCTTTGTAACCAAAGCTCTCAATGATCATGATCGATCTCCAGCAAGACGTCATGATCCTCAGACACGAATAAATTCATATAGTCGTGTAGTAAAATCCCTCTGCTGTCGACTCCTGATCGAGTGCGGGTCATAGAATTGTCAAACTCCTAACTCAATCATAGGAACAGGGTCTCGAATCATATATGAGAATCATGTATCTGAAAACACTTTTCTGAAAATACGTACTCTGGCTAGAGATTT
Organism: Cedrela odorata; assembly: GCA_035584115.1. Classification (NCBI taxonomy): domain Eukaryota; kingdom Viridiplantae; phylum Streptophyta; class Magnoliopsida; order Sapindales; family Meliaceae; genus Cedrela; species Cedrela odorata. The sequence continues at coordinate 260,737 of JAXCLQ010000009.1, forward strand.
CATTTCCCATGTATGACATCCCCACCTAGGATCTCAAACTCTAATATCTGAGCCAACAGATTCTGTCTTGGTCATCACCTGTCCTTATACACCTAAACACATTGCCAGCAAACTTCTTTCACTAAACGTGGCTAGCCTAGTGCAATATACATAAGTGAACGATATGCCTCAGTGCGGAGGGCAGCCGTGACACCTAGGGTCAAAGGACCAATGGTACACTAGTACTGCTGTGTGACGTATTATTGATTGTGGATAATCACCCATGTGATTCGTCATGTTTGGTCATGTTCAGTAACACATTCTCCAACGCATTATCCATGTTTATGCTCTTGTGACATGAGACTTATCATCCAACTATTAGCATCAAATACTAATCCTTGACAGCATCATAAATATGCCAGTCATGCAATGTCATACTTCCACATGACATCATATTAACTAGGAACTGATTCGGATGTATCTAAATTAGACTCTGTTCTCATATCTACAATTCCTTCCAGATAGAGTCCCGACATCATAATACATCACGGGTTATCATTCTGCATTATATATATAATATATACGCAACTAGATATACAAAATGATATAAATGCCATTTTATTAATCGTAAACTAATTTACAATTAATTACAAAGTTATATACACATAAAGATGATATCCCTAAATCGTATGACGCGATTGGTTCTAGGACATATCTTCAACATTAACATCTTCATTTCTTTATCTCATCTCTTTTCTTACAATGTATTTCTAAATTTGTAAGTAAGGAGGGTGAAGCTTTGTTTAGTTTGTAGTTTTCATTCCTTTATCCTCTCAATTATTCTTAATATAAAATATTTTAATTGAGTGAATTATATTTCTTAAAAGTATTTTGATTTGTTAGAGAGCTTGATTCATTATTAACAAATAGTACATTGAATGCTTGTTATTTTTTATATATTAAAAGCAAGCACTTTGATTTGTTAGAAAGTTTAATTCATTGTTAATAAATAATACATTGAATACTTGTTATCTTTTACTTCTTAAGAGTAAGGTAAATTATAGTTTTTCACAAATTATTTTAAAGGTTAATCTTTTATTTTTATTTTTTACCTTTTTCTTAAGAAGGTATTTTAATGTGCTTAAATGTTTCATCTTCTAATTTAGATCGTTCATTAGTTGATTCTTAATTGAGTTATTACAAAAGATCAAAAATGATTTATATAAATTTTTTCAAAGTGAATCTCAATGCCCTACTATTTAATAATATTGAAAGTTTATTATAAGAACCAATTCATTAACACAATTCTCTTAACACTTGAATAATTGGACTTATAGTAGACTTATATAAATAATTCCCTGTGGATTGACACTTAGACTCCCGAAATTTTATTACTTGAGATAACTTATACTTGGGTGTACAACCTTAAAGTTGTAACAACAACAAATTCTTGAAAAGACAAGTTGGTAGTTTCTTGAACAAACAATATGAAGCAAAGGTATGATGACCCCTTTGAGAGATAAAAGGATAAGTAAAGTAAAATATGAACTTGAATATACTTAAAAGTCTTTGAAGATGTTGAATTTAGGTAAGTCTAAACTTGTTCACATTTTGACCTTGTGAAAACATTGCGACAATCATCAAAGACTTGGCTATATTGGTGAAAAACCCTCAAGGTTCAATATTGTGTTTGTCAAAGCATCACCTGCTGATCACCTACTTGTTAGTTTTGCAACAGTGATTTTGTTTATAAAGAAAACTTTTGATAAAGTGTTTAAAATTTGGCTTAAGAGGTACTTTATGTTGCTTATTAATCTCTTCGCAAATCCATCTTTAGAGGCTCCTTGTATTCTTCAGAAAAGGTAGATCAACATCTGACGAATCTTGGCTAAATTTAATTTTTGATTTACCCCCATACTATTCGTGAAAATAATAGTGTTGCTGATCTCTTGGCTAATATCGATCTCCACAGTTTTCTTCTTTTGTTTGGTAAGATAGGTCTCTGGATGGTGTTCAGAGATTTCTTTCGTGTAATGCTCAACATTTTTCGTACTATAAATTTATTTAATTTATTCTTTTTCTTGTTGCTTTCTCAAAACAATCTGTCAATATTTCGGTGATTATCTTGAACAAGAAATTCAAACCGCTTAAATAGTCTTTGTATATGGAAAATGTATCATCAAAATCATAACATGCATAATTTTCTTTTACTGTTTCATTTTTCTCCCTAAACAGAGGTTTGGTAAAGCTTGATTATCAATGAGTAAATAATCCAGCTACTCTCCATTTCCAAAAATTCTTCAATTTTAATAAGACCAATCCTTTCAACACCGATCACGCACTGTGCAGGAGCGTAGTAATGAGTTATGCAAAATGAAAACCCGTGTATTGTTAGCTGAAAAAGAAGTAAAGGTTATTGATTGGTATTTTACGAGTGTGAGGTCAAATATACAAAATATGGTGGAATTACAGCCTTGTTGGAACTAGCTAGTGCTGTTGAGTTAGCTATAAAGGTTGAAGGTCAATAACCACCAAGTTCAAAAATGGGAAATTGTTAATTGGGAAACTCAAAATCATGTCCAACAGAAGTGAGGGGTACTAGTTATTGGCAGGCAACTAATTACCCGGGCCTTAATCAAGGCCATCTTTATACAATAGTAAGCTATTATACACCTGAAAGTAGCAGCAACTTAACTCAGGTTTCTTGGATGGGGAACAATTTATTATAAATACAGAAAAGAGGGCCACAAATCTCATGTTATAGAAAACAATCAAACAAATTGTTGATTACGAAGAAAGTGTAATAATGGTAATGTTGAGTAGGTAATTGTTGAAACTCAAGATAATGGAGCGTTTTCATATTTCATAACGATGAAGTCAATTACGAGGACTTAGTAATACTTCGCATTGTGTTAACTCTAAAAGTATCAAGAGAAAATTTATAGAAAAATAATATTTTTAAAACTAAGTTCTCATCACATGGTAGGCTTTGCAATCTTATTAGAAGTTGTGAGAATTTTCTATCGAAAGAAATGGTGACCAAATTGAAATTAAAGGTGTCAAAACATCCAAATCTGCATTGATAGCTTGGTTCTCGGAATGGAGTTTTAAGTAGAAGTAACATAATAGTGTGTTGTTTCATTTGCACTGGAAATAATTATTCAAACAAAGTTTTATGTGATGTACTTCAAGTAGAAGTAACATAACAGTTCTAATTCTAATTCGAATGTATTTGTTCTTGTTTATTTTGCTTGAGTTTCTCCTATGATTTTTTTACTTATTTTTTCCACATTTTTTTTCTTTAGACGAGAAACTTTATCCTCTTTGCTCTATCTGTTGATGAAGGGTGCAAATCGTTAAATCGTAGATTGTAGGAAATTTACTTCTCCGCAAAGCACAAAGAAATTACCACAAAATATAAGTTCATTGTTATACTGGGAAGTTTCTAACTTGCAGCACCTTCGTTCTTTGTTAGAAAATTGTAATTTTATGATTATCTTCCAAGTCCCACTTAACCTTATTATGTCTTATTTTCTTTCGCTCATTCCTTTATGCTTAAAATTGCATTTGCCATCCATTTCTGGTCTCATAGTGTTTGTTATCCTAGACAAAATAACTGTTGGTTGTAATAAACGTAACTTGAGAAAATGTATTTATAATGACAATAAGAATGTGTTAGAAGCTCAAGATCTAAACCACCAAGATTACAAGATAACCGAAATGCTTTCTGAATACAAAATTACATAATTTATACAATGAACAAATCCAAGATTGCAATACTGACCAATCAAGCAAAAGAGAGTATGAACTTAAACAAAAATGAGAAGAAATTAATGATATCATGTCAAAATTTAAATATAAAATTGATAATATCATAATACGTAATTAGGTGTTTTCAATGATGATTGAGTTTATTCTAATATTAAGTTAATTTATAATGATAAAATGGATTTAGACATGTTGAAAATCAAGTAAATTATGTGTAAATGTGCTTGTAATAAATCTTAACAAAATTATGTGAAAGCGCCTTTAAAGTTTAACAAGATCGATACTTGAAGGCAAAAAATCAATATGTCTAGCAAATGAATCAATACTCTTGGTAAACAGATCAATATATTCGAAGAAGGTCGATACAAAGAAGTGAAGAGATCGATATCTGCAAAGATAGAAGTTTAAGATAAAATCACCAAGTCAAACAAATCGATACCTAAACAAAGGAGATTGATACGTTCAAAGAAGATCGACATTATCAAGATAAAGTATCGGTATACTCAATTTTAGAGAGTTGAAAATTATTTACGAAGCAGATCAGATTTAAACCCAAGCAAAGGAGATCGATATGATCAAAGAAGATTAACATTATTAACGCAAAGTATCAATACATTCAATTTCAGAGAGTTGCAAATTATTTACAAAGTAGACCAGATCGATATATAGGTTGAAGAGATTGGTACATGGTAATTCAAGAGAGTTGCAAATTATTTACAAAGCAGATCAAATCAATACCCAGATTGAAGAGATTGATACATGACAATTTAAGAAAGTTGCAAATTATTTACAAAGCGAATCAGATCAATACCCAGACTAAAGAGATTGACACATGACAATTTCAGAGGGTTGAAAATTATTTACGAAGTAAACCAGATTGATACGTAAAAGAGAACAGATCGATACTTGTGATTGAATACAAATGCAGATTCAATATTCACACAAACGAATTGATATACTGCCAAAAGAGATCGATACTTCCTGTTTATTTAAAATTCAACGATAATTTCTACAACATTTATGGAAGACATTAAATGTACTTAATCAAGTAGTTGGACCTCAAGGCCTTCACAAAAATAATGAATATAAATAGAAGACAAGAAGACAAAGAGAAGATAACTGAGCTCATTGCGAAAAATTGTTGAATATTCTTAAAAACATTCTTAACGTAAACAATGCATTTTTCTCTTTCTACTGTAATAAGTTTTCATTCTTTCTTGTAAGAGAAAATTCATTTGTACAGCATATTGATACATCTGCTCTATTGTGAGAGTTGTTAAAATAGAATTAACATTCTAAATTGTATTGGGTTCATCTTCACCCAAATAAAAAAAAGATTGTAGTGGGTTTCTCTTCACTTGGGAAAAAGCAAATATAAGGTTGTCCTTCACCTTATAAAGAGTTTTATTGAGTTTCACATGATTTGTATAAACAAGGAGATAATAGAACCTTAGTGGTGAACTAAAGTCGAAAGAGTGGACGTAGGCAGACATTGTCAAACCACTATAAATTCAGTGTTTACTTTCTCTCTCTACTATTTTATTTAGTTCATTACATTACATTTACTTTAATATTTAAATTTTTAAATAACCCAATTCACTCCCCTCTTAGGTATTGCCAACTGGGCCAATATAAATTAGATTCAAGAGAAAGTATTCTCTTTCTTTTATTTCATGATTTACAAAAACATACCTCATTCTCTGTTACAAGCTATATTATTTAAAGGCTTTCAAAACAAAGATCAAAATGTAGCTTTTAACAGACTTTAACAAACTTTCAACTAGCTCATCATTATAACTTTGCTTTATAGCTTAACTTCCTTTAACAGACTTAACTTTTTCATCTAATCAGTATAGAAACACTTGAAGATTAAACTAGGCTTTGAATCACATCAACAAATGTCCAGCTTGATTCAAATTCTAACAACTGTTGAACTTCCAAGACAAGTTCATCAACTTCAAAAATATAAACACACCTTGCATGAACTGTAAAAAATTACTCAGTTCAACATTCATCTTTTTTCTACATATTAAGCAGCTTCAAGCAATGTTTAAACTTCTTGGTAGGAATTGACTTGGTCAACATTCTAACTGGAATTTTCAAAGTGTAAACCTTTAAGACCTACATCTTACCACTCAATATCACATCTCTAATGTAATGAAGCCTTACATCAATATTTTGGATTCTTTCATGGTGAGTTTGATGTTTTGACAATTGAATAGCTCTTTGGTGAGAGTTTGCACTACTCCCAGGAACAATTCCCGCACGTACTCGTGGGAAGCTACGACTATCACATAAATCGTACGGAAAGCTCCCAATGGACCATGACCTGTACATATGCATATTTTAAAATTTAAATTTATTAAACATAAATAACAAAGTTTAGAAGTCATACTTCTTCAAATTGTTATCCAGAAAAGCAAATCAAGCTCATCACTTACCTCCAAGTGTATCCATTTGCTGTCGACTTCTAATCGAGTGTGGACTATGATATCGTCAAACCCCTAACTTAATCTTATGATCAAAACTTCAATTATATACACGATTTGTATATTCGCAAAAGACTTTTTTGGATATATATGTTTTGACCAAAGACTTAATTCTTACGTATTATAATTTCACATAGAATCTCAAGCTCCAACATCTGAGCTAGTAGATTCTATTTTGGTTATCACTAGTCTTTATAGACCTAAATACATTGCCAACAAGCTTCTTTCACTAGGTGTTGTTAGCTCAATGTTATATACATAAGTGAATGATGTGCCTCAGTATGAAGGGCAATTGTAACACTTCAGGCCATAAGACTAGTGGTACATTAGTACAATGTATAATGTATCATTAACTATAGATAATCATCTATGTAATTCATCACGTTCAGTAATACGTTCACCAACGCATTACCCATGTTTATACTTTTGTGACATGAGACTCTTCACCCAACTATTAGCATCCAATACTAATCCTTAGCAGCATGAAACATACTAGTCATGCAATGTTATATTCCCATATGACATTGCCTCAACTAAAAACTAATTAGAATGTATTTAATCAGAAACTCTGCACTCATATCTACAACTTTTGGTAAATAGTGTCTTGACATCATAATACATCATGAGATTTCATTCTGTATTTTATATATAGTATAAATTAGCAACTATTTATGTAAAATGTATAAAAATTATTTTATTAATCGTAAACTAATTTACAATTAATTACAAAAATATATATACATAAAATGATATCCTTGAACCATATGACACGAATGGTTCTAGGATAGTCCTTTAAAGAATCACTTATGTAATTCTCCAACAGTTGGCTATCATAAAACAGATTAATAGCTTTCTAATGCATTCCTAATTCAATTACCATGCCTTTTAACTCGATAGCTTTTTTCATAGCTTCAGTTGTGGATAATGCTATCACAAGCAGAAGTGAAGATTTTCAACTGATCGCACAATTGCATAAAGAAAATGCAAAACCAAATAATAACCTTCTTTTGATTGAGTTTGCTGTATATTCAACATCAATAAAACCTCTAATTCTTGTTTTAGATTCTCTTTCCATTCCATAGGCCAATTTAAACTTCATGCTGCCTTTGATATACCTAGGTATCCATTTTACTGCTTCTCAGTGACATCTTTTAGGATTTCCTATGAATTTACTCACAACACTCAATGAATGAGCTAGGTCAGGTCTTGAATAGACTATAACATACATTATGCTTCTCAAAACATTTACATAAGGCACCTTAGTCATAAACTCTCTTTCTTCATTTGATGATGGTGCTTGATTAGTTGACAAGCTGAAATGAGTTGCAAATGACAATTTTACAGCCTTAACATTCTTCATATTGAACTTTTCCAAGATCTTTTAAAGAAATTATTTGTGAGACAACTTCAATACCCTTTTCTTTCTGTCTCTTAGTATCTCAATACCAAGTATTCTCTTAGTTAAACCCATATCTTTCATTTCAAATTCAAAATAATTTGGTGCTTAAGATTTTGAATTTTATCCATATTCTTAGCTGCAATTAAAACAATTTCATCTAAAGATTATCCTTTAAAGTAGACAAAATGGTCCATTGACTTCTGTTATACCTTTTGGTCAACATGAATTCATCAAATTTGATATTCCATTGCCTAGGGGACTGTTTAAATCCATACAAAAACTTCTTTAAAGAACATATTTTATCTTCATCAACAGGCTTTACAAAGGCCTCAGGTTAACACATATTATCTCTTCTTCAAGGTTTCCATAGAGGAATGCAGTTGTAACATCCATTTATTCTAGTTCAATAACAAAAACAGCATCAAAAACAAGTAAAATTTTGATTGACACATGCTTTTATGAAAGTCAATACCTTACTTTTGTGAATATCCTTTTGATACCAACCTTGCTTAAAACATTACAGCTACACCAGCATTCTCATTCTTTTTTTTTTTCTTGAAGATCCACTTGTAAGCTACAATTTTCCTTCTTGCTAGCTTTGTAACCAATTTCTAAGCCTGATTTTTGCTTAAAGAGTTTATCTCTTCAACCATAGCTTTATACCATTAATCAACTTCTGTAAATTCTATTGCTTCTTTAAATGATGTTAGTTTTGACCCTATAAATTGATTAGTTGTGTTAAGTGCATACGCTATTAAGTTAGCATATCTAAATCTAACAAGTGACTTTATGTTCCTCTTAGCTCTATCCCTTGTCAATTCATAATCTTGAATATCAGGTTCCTTAGCTGTTGGTTCCTCCATTTTATTTCCATCATTTGTGGGCTGACTGCTATAACCATCACATTCTACCTCAAACTTAGATGTGTGTTTGCTAATTTCTAGTATAGCTGATTTCATGCCTAAAACATTTTCTCTCTTAATCACTTCATCTTTATGGAATATGACATCCTTGCTAATGATGCATTTATTGTTCCTGCCATCATTACACCAAAATTTATAACCCTTGACTCCTTGATTAGCTAACAAAAATGCCTTTAACTGTCCTGTCATCTAATTTTCCTTTACTAATGTGAGCATATGCAGTGCATCTAAATACCTTCAAGTGACTGAGATTAAGTGGGTGACTAGTCCAAACTTCTTCTGGTGTTATAAAATCCAGAGTAGAAGAATGATTTCTATTCGTCACATATATTAATGTTGAGACTACCTCAACCCAAAAGAACTTTGATAAACCTACACTTATTAGCATACACCTCACCTTTTCTATAATTATTCTGTTCAACCTCTCAGCAAGTTCATTATATTGATAAGTGAATTTGACAATTCTATGTCTAAAAATTCCAAGAGCTTTACACATGCCATCAAAGTCTTTTCTGCAATACTCTATGTTTTAAAAGCTTTAACGTGCTTGTTAGTCTTATTCTCAATGAGTTTTAGTCATTCTTTAAACTTTCCAATAACTTGATCCTTACTCCTTAATGTGAAAACTAGGACTTTTCTTGAGTAATCATCAATGATAGAGAAACAAAACCTAGCCCCTCTTAAAGAAGTTACATATTTCTGCCCTTACTAGAGAAAGGGGTAAGGGAGATGGTACCTATCTTTTTCTTTACCATTTGTATAGAGTAAATAAGAGGTTACTACTGGATAAGTTGATATTTAACACCACACCTCTTATCCAGGCTAACGTCAACGAGTAGGCTTAATAAATTTTTATTTTATAAACTGATGTAAAATAAATCGTTAGTGGATCTCAAGATATCAACCAACAGCTCACTGGGGATATCTTGGGGAATAGTCTTCTAGCAAGCCTAAATTCTTTTATTAGATTATCCATAAATTTTAATTATGAAATTATTTTCTATCACATCTGTGGATTTTGAGTGAATGTTTAAATTATAGTGATAGTTTATATTTATTCGTTAAAATGTGATGTTCTTTTGATTTATGATTTCAGGTTTACTGTCATCCATCTATTCATTAACTTTGTACTCACGTTTTATTTTTTAAAAAAATATTTTTAGATTAGACAATTCTAAGGAGGTCACCAGTCCACTCCTCAAGCTCGAATTTTGTGACTGACATTTTGTTGGAAACTTTGTTAGGTATTCAGTGTTCTCTATTAATATGTATAAACACTTTGTAGAAGGGATTCGAAAAATTTGTATCGTTATGTGATTGTCAAAAATATTATGTTTATAAATATTATGTATATTTATATGATATTATAGGATTTTAAATATAAGGATGTGATATTAAAAGCCTTACACATTTGCGGGGAATACTAGTGGAATGTATGCCTTGCGAGTGTGTGACGATTGTTACGTACTTGGATTTACGGATCGGAGCATGACAGTTTGTGACGACCGTTCAAAGTTTTGAGAGAAATTAATATAATTCCAAATGAATGAGATTTGCTTGGTTGTTTCTCTTGACAACCTTCATCATTAATCTTACACCAAATCTAACTAAGAAGCTTTTAGAGTTCTAATTGTTGTTGGTGTCTTGAGTTCAGTCTTATGAATGCATTGTTATGGGATTTCATTTACGAAAAAATATTTCAGACTTCTGAAGATGGGACTACTTGAAGTGAGTCACATGTCAAAATAATCATATTTGAGTTAAAGAGTTAATGACTAAAGCATTGGTTGTAAGTTCTACTTTAATTAGTGGAATATTTTTTGTGGTTTGTGTATTAGCCAGAAGGATTTTTATCTTGAGAAGTTCATAAGGTTTTCCTTTATTAACAAACCTTCTCGAGTTTGTTGCTTTGATTTTATTTATTACTTTAGATTTAATTTGTTATTGTGGCTTTGTCTTGTTAAATTGTCTGAGATTTATTGATCTAGACTCGACAAATTTTAATGTGTTTTTAATTTGTTGTTAGTTTAAGCCTTTCGTTGTGTAAAACACCTTTGACTTCCCCACCTCTTCTAGATGTTTTCGTATTTAAATTTAGGCTTTTCAATTGCTATCAAAGCCTTAACTTAATCTGTAACCCTAACGTTGGTTTAGTTAAATTTGTTGGAGTTGATGCCGTAGCACCAATCTCTTTTGTATGAATTGTTAATTATTTATACTAGTTTAAACATTTTTGAGATAATTCTTTTATAGTTATATAGTACTTATGTTTTCTTTTATATTAATTATTAGTATTTTGAATTTTTTTCAAATTAATGAAAGTAATTGACAAAGATCCAAAAATATTTATTGTAGTGAGCATGGTAACTAAGAATTTTTACATTAAGACAACTTCCCTATATAGTACATTCTCAAAAAGATTTTTGGTCATTGATTTTCTAACATGGGTCGATTAATAAACATGATAGACTGACACATATGATGTATTTTGATAGATTCAAATGGTTTATCTCAATAAACCATAAGCTTAGAAAGTTTGTACATACATGTGAGTGCTCATTGGAGAAAGGTTCATTGAATTGACTCACCAAAGACTCATAATAGATATTTTACAAAATTATCAATAAGAGATCTTCCCGAGTTGAGTTGTCATATGTGGTCCCTTTACTTGAGATGCCACTTGAATTTTTTTTTTTTTTTGTGATATTTTGTTCTTAGAAGTCATATATGTTAGAAACCTTTTATGGTCTGACCTCTGAATGGTTATTAGGAATAGACTGATAAACATAGTTTGTATTCAATATTGGATCTGTCACTCCATGTGTTTGGGGTGAATATTTTATAATCCTTAAAATCATACTCCATTGAATCTCTTATCATAGTAGTCACTGTAATTGAGTTTATGACATTTAAGATAAAATTATAAAAGAGTTTCTAAATATTATCTATGAAGCGTGAACCAAAAGATTAAGTAAAATTGAATGTAATATAGACTTCATAGTATAATCTTTATCCACATACTCAACTAGGATATTTAATGATAGAATAACTATATGTATATGGTAACTAAATTTGTATGGTTCATGAGAATTCATGTAGTTTAGGGTCACCACAAAATGTAAGCGCTCATAATTCATTGATATATAAAAAAGTTCTATATGACAAACACACGTGAACCTAACGAGTTACACAACATGGAGTATGAACATTAGAGGCTTGAGTAACATTAATAAAGAGTTGATTAAAAAAATTAATGAACTCATTATAATATGATTGTAATAGTTTATTAAAGTGGTCGATGTGTAAATATTAAGCATGATGTATAAATGTTAAACGTGATCTGTAAATATTAAGCATGTTGTATAAATGTTAAACGTGATGTCTAAATATTAAGCATGATGTATAAAGAAATATGATGACAAAGCTTTGCAAAATTTCGATTAATGTAAAACTTTGTGACATGTGTAAGTAAATCATTTAGACTTGCACACTATATATGTTAGAGTATGCCCTAGAAACCATTCGTGTTGTTGGTTTCAGGGCTTGTGTATATTGCAATATTTATATATAATAA
>JAXCLQ010000009.1:272968-345865 GCA_035584115.1 Cedrela odorata
AATTTTGCGAAGTCAAATGTTTAAAACACAAATGAAGCAAATAAAAGAAAATGTGTTACTTATGTATTTGTTATGGGTCGGCCAAGGCTTATTCAGGCTTTGGTTTTATTTGTTTCATGTAGACTTGAATACTTACTTGATTTGGGCTTATTAATTGAGCTATTTTGCATAAAATTCTTTTAAACCTAATTGCTGTTTATATGACCCAAAATTGTTAAATGAATGGGCTGGGTTTTATATTTTTTATTTTCTAAGCCAAAATTAAAATTGTAATAACCAAAATCATTAACTCACTTTTCAAATTATTTACCTATTATATTTGGAAAAATTATATCTCGGTCACCAAAATTTTATTTTAACCTTTACATAAATTTTTTCGGTCATTACATTTTAAGTATATTTTTATAAATTATAATTAAAAAATTAACTCTTTTTAGCAAATTTCATAACTTTTTGAATTTTCTAATGTAATTAATTTAATATAATTGAAAAATTTTATAATTTTTTTATATAACCATTAATTTTATATTTATATATTTTAAAAAAATCGAATTAGGGCAGTTGCGCGTGAGTGTGGCCTACCCTCGTCCGCTCACACCTAGCACATAGGGCATGAGCGCAAGCTGCGCGCACCATCTGCCAAGCTGCCAGCCACGGTGCCCGCCACTTGCATTTGTGTTAAATTTTGTTGTAAGTCCTAAAATGTCTAACAAATATATTTATAAATTATTTTTATGTTACTTCAATTTTTTCAACAATAAAAATAATTTTTTTTAATAATAACAAAAATAAACTAACATTTTTTCTCACATTTTCATAATACAATTTTTAGAATATAATATAAAAAATACTGTTTTTATTTTGATTTTGATTTTATAAAAATAGTAGTTTAAAAACAATATCCAAAGCCTCTTGTACTCTTTCTTCGCCGATTGATAGGGAGGGCCCATATTCTTTCCCACGCGTTTAGACGAAGGAGCTTTGCTTCAAGCGGATGATGTTTAGGGGAAGGGAAGCCTTTATATATTGAGTGGCATTGAATCCAACAAAAAGACCAGAAACCAACCACACAAATATCAGTTACTGTTCGAACTTCACTGTTCTTGTTCCTGATCTTTTTCTTTTTTGGTTTTAGATTACACTGATCCTTGAGAAATATCAAAACTTACCAAATTAACTTCTTTACAAAAGTGAAAAAACAAATTCAAAACCCCAGTTGTCATTTCAAACCGCTATTCTATTTGATGTTTTCCTGCACTACAATGCCCATTTCAATTGAACTCTCCATTTTCAAGAGTTTTCATTCGCTATCTCCGCTCAATTACTCTTCAAAACCCGTCTTCTATAATTCCTTCTTCCGTTTTGGTAAACAAAATTTGAAATGTAAATGGCGGGCTTATGTAAGAGTTACTATGATTAAAGATAAAAGTTGCCCTCCAACTGAATGTGAAAATGATTCTAACAAGTTTGTGGAAGTGATTGGCATTGGCAGTAGAAAGGATGCCCTTCTCGACCTTTGTTTGGAATCACCTCTCGATTCGTACTCGGTGCGTTTCTGGTATGTTACTTAACATTTTCTCGTTTGCCTAATCTATGGTGTTGTGTTGTATCTATATACATTTATTTTGAAATGTTTTGAAGCTCCAACCTTGTATAGAAATAGAATTATCACCTTAACACTTCAATTCTGAACCGACTGTATCATTTCTTTTTGCAGGAATATTGTCATGAATGATTCCGCTAATGTGCAATTACACCAAAGATTCCTTGGAAAAGGTTTTATTCTTTCTTTAGAACACTAATTCATATTTCCTGTTATACCTTGATCACTTGATTCTTATTTTTATTTATTTTCCCTTGAGATACTCATAGCTCCTAAGTGAGGCTCTTGCATGTAGTTTGCTTGTTTTGCTTGCGAATTTTCATTTAAATTTTCTTGTGATATGGACAACAAATAATACAGCTCTCTTACAAAAAACTGTACATGGAAGCTCTCTTTTGTAGAACATAAATATGTAGAATTAGTGTAATTTATGTTGCTCTTTTCATTTGATTTTGCAGAATTAACTCCAAGAATTTTGGACGTTTCATTATTCCTACAGACATGTTCAAAGGCTATTATCATTGTCTGTACATTCCTTAACTATCCATCTTGTATTTGTTTTGCTGTTCTATTTTTGTTATTTACAAATGATGTTAATTCATTAAAAATGGTATTTTCTTTTTGTTTCGTTTCGTTTTGTTCTGTTTTTTTGTTTTGTTTTGTTTTGTTTTTTGTTTTTTATTTTTTGTTTTTGTTTTTTTTTTTGTGAAAAACTCTTATTTTAGCAGCAAACTGAGTGGGGAGACCTCATTAAACATTGTTCCTTCGTAAATATTCGTAGTTCATGATATAAACGTATCCAAAACTTGAACTTTTTTTCTTAAAAAGTTAGAGAGGTTTATTTCTTGAATCTGCATTAGACACTTATTGAATGCACTTTGTCTAACAATATATTCCTTGTTTTAGCTTGGAATATGAAATTATGGTGAGGAAACATAGCGGAAGTTTTTGGAATTCATTTGGATTTTTCTAGGCTTCTACAGTGAAATAGTTTCATGGCATTAAAAGGAAAGGGAGGATAGATTTTTTCCTTGCTATGAAGAAAACAAACACCAAATGTTATTATTACAAGCTTTTTTTAAGACTGTTACACCTTTATTGAAGTTCAATAGGCTGTATTGAATGTTCTATTCAAGTTTTCTGTGACAGGCATGGTTGATAGTTAAAAAATGTGGAGTTAGAAAGGTGATGGTAGTGAGATACGCGGTAAGAGTAAGGAGTGGAACTCTTTGGAGGTTCTTACTTCATGTAGTTATGATCTTGCTAGAGTTGTGTTTATTATGCCTCCTTTGGAAGTACTCGTCTTTAGAAGGTTTGGGGCTACAACGATATTCATGGTGTATCATGTGAAGAGATTTGTCTTGTTTCACATTTGCTTAATTGTGAAACTATGTTATATGGAGTGCAGAAAATTGCTCAGATTGTATTCTTGAAAATATTAATAGTTAATTTAGTGTCATTGGAGTCTTTTTTTTCTTTTTTTTCCTTGAAAAACGGTCTTGGGTTTGATATGAGTTTGAACCATATGAGAAATGAGAATATTGGACTCTAGTAAACCTTAATACAAAAATTAGTCAGAGATGACTACAAGAATCTTTTTTATCCATTCAACAACATCAAAGGTGATTATTTTATAAATTGTTTAGAAATCAAAGGTGATTTTTTTTATCCGTGTATTTTTTGGTTTGCCATTTTAACTTGTCTTCACTTGTTGTATTAGATCATTTTTCCCACTAGAGTCTATAGTTCTATGTTAGACATTGTTAAACCATACGAATCAACCTTTTCGAAATGTGGCCTCGATAGATGTCACCTATACCTCTTACAAATGTAATTATCTCATTATTTGTCCTACCGTATATTTTATACACATTCATGATACTCCTAATGTTGCCACATGCATTTTATGGATATGTTGTTTTTTAACCATCCAACAATATCCCATGAAAATATAGCTTAGCCTTTAGTAATAATCCAATTCTATATCTGCATTTCATCTATCTAGCTCTACGTTTATAGTTAACATGCTCCCCCGTCTCTCTACCCTTGTGAAAAATTAATTTAAGAAATCTAAAATTATTACTCTTATCTTGATGTTACTGAAATTGCACTTCATTTACTTTGTCTTAATCCTAATTTACCCTAAACTGTTAGACTCCAAAAGTTTTCCTCAATTATCCAATTTTTATCATTGTGGATGATGACCTTGAGTTTTCATAGCAAAGCTTGAGGTGCCATTGTACAGGTGGGATAGATTGTTGATACTAAAATAAGAATTGCATCATTGTTGGTGATGGTAGATTGGAATCAAAGGATTTCTATTTCATTTATGGCATAGAGATGTTTTTTCGAAGATTGGCTAGCATTATCGAGGCTTGATATAGAGAGGTGAAAAAAAAACAGCTTTGGAGGATTTGTGAAGTTGAAAAACTGGCTCCATTGGGTTTAAAGAATGAAATTTCTCGTAAAATCCTATTTCAATTGGTTAAATTACTTTCCACAAGACATTCAAATTGAAAACTTCTTTTAACTTGATAGGCTATTTCAGCTAGACCTCTTCTCTTCTTGGAACTATTTGGAGATCAACAACAACTTCAATTTATTCCCTATAACTTTCCATTTTCGCATCATTGGCTGGTTTCAGTATAACCACTTTGTTGTTGAACATGAAAGTATTAATGTTATGTCCTTCACAATGACACACATCTCCAAAATAAAAAAGAAGGTTGTCCTAGAAGGTCATGTATTGTTCTTATAGGAAGCATGCTTCACCAAATAAAATCGTCAAATCATCAAAACAAAACAAAACAAAACAAGGAACTTTTTTGTTCCAGAATTGGAGTACCATTTGAACATTCTATGTTATGAGGTTTGGAGTGCAGTTAAATGAAAAGCATGTTGCTTAAATATTGACACGAAACCAATATTTGTGCACACTATGTTTGAATATGTTGTCTGGAACTTAAGTTGCTCCATTAATATGCTTAGAAGAGGGGTTTTAAAGATTCTTATTTCCAGAGAAAAACCATCACTGTATCGATTTTCCAAGAGGCTAAGAGTAAGTGTACGTCTTAAATATTTTAGTTTTTTTCCTTCGAGTTTCACTTTTATTGCCTAAATTTAATTGTTTTCTAAGAGTCTATTAAGCTATATTACAGCTCTATATAATACTATAAGCCGTCCCTTTGGGGGATATGAACAAATGAATAGAGATTTGAGTTTATCTTTAGACTGTGTGATGCAATTGACCTTAGTTTGATGCCACGTGTTTTCAGAAGTGATTCTGGAATTTTATTATATTTTTTGTGATGCAATTAACTTACATGTAAGTAATGCCTTTAATTTTTATCTCTTTTTCTATCTACTCCTGAGCTAGTTTTTAAAGCCTTAAAGACAGCCCATAAAACTTTGTTGATTGATGATATTTTGACCTCAAACATCGCCCAAATCCTAGATTCTATAAAATAGTTTATGCAATTAACCTTAATCCCTTAAACCAGTTTAAAAAAAAATCCTGCATTTTTTTTCCTACTTAAAGGAAGTTTATGCTGCAACCGCAATAGGCAGATTTTGTCTGCCCTTTCCAGGGATTTCAATTTTTCATTTAAGATGGAGTTTGTAAATGATGATTTACAGGGATTAACTTAATCATTTGGAATCCCTTCTGAAGTTGTGTGGTGGTCTTAAACCAATTCTATGCTTGGATACTCACAAGCTGATGTTTTGTCTAAAAGGGGATTTACTTTAAAAGAATGTCGTCAAGTAACTACACGATTCATTGATTTTCCCTGTTTTTGTTGAGTTTTTTGTATTTGTTCTTGTCTTTTGTTTGTGGAAAAAATAAGTAAAAAAAATTCATATGAGAAACTCAAGCCACTTCTTTGCTCTATCTGTTGATGAAAAGCACAAATTGTAAAATTGTAGATTGTAGGAAATTTAACTTTTGAGTAAACACAAAGAAATTACAACAATTTGTAAGTTCATTGTGATACTGGGAAATTTATACCTTGCATGCACCTTCATACATTGTTAGAAAATTGTATTTTTATTATATAGCTTCCAAGTCCTGCTTAACCTTTACTATTTCTTCTTTTCTTTTGTGCATTTCTTTATGCTTCGAACTCCATTCGCCATCCATTTTTGGTCTCTTAGTGTTTGTTATCCTAGAAGAAATAACTGTTGGTTGTAATAAAACTAACTATGGGAAATCTATTTATAAACAAGATGAATGCCTAATTGAAAATTTCATTTTTGAAAAACTATTCATTTGTCTTGTCTCTGTCATTTACTAAAGTTATCTAATTGCTACGTCTATTTGAAGTTAATGGTAACAAGATCTTCTTTGCTGTTTTCTAGCTGGTTAGTGCAGGTTATGGTCCAGATCACGCTGCAGCAATCGATATTCTGAAATCAACAAAATCTATGGATGGTTTTGGCATTGCTATTATTCTAAAGCCTTTCAGCTTTGAAGGAAAAAGGCGCCTTGATGAGGTAGTGTATGCTAGTGAATCATGACATTACATGCATCCTTCCAATAAGAGAAGAGTAAAATTACTGTACTAACAACATTATATAAGAAACACTCATCAAAAGAATATCATTTTTGTTCTTTTACACTTTTATTTTACGTGTGAGATTTCAAATAGTGGTATTAGCACCTAGTTATTGTTTTTAGGTCGGTCTCGTGCATGAGAATGTTAGCTTTTTTGCACATTATTAAAATAGTTAATAGCATCACACTCAATAAATTGAAACTATCTAGGATAATTCCTGACTTAGGTGAAGGTTTTAGGACCAAGCGACAAATATTCATGGTTTGGAGGCTAAAAGGCTGTGCAATTTTATGATAGGAAATTGATTTTAAAATTGATGTGTAGAAACTTATTTTTATCTTTCTTTTTCAGCTCATGTCTGCTAAGTTCTGAAGGTTGTGGTGGAACAACATTAATTGGTTTACATGGTATTCTTTGAACGCGTAAGGTTGTCAATGTAATGTTAGTCTGATATGATTAACTTGAATCTGTATGTTATTTACGATGCAGATAGGGGCTGTAAGGCATAATCTTCTACAGAACATCTCATTAGCTCATGGGAAAAGCAACACCTAGACCCCAAAGTTTTTTCATAAGTGTCAAAGCCACCACCTCCTATTTGTTACTTTTTCCCATTATCTAAAGAGTTTTACCTGAGTTGATTGATGTGATGGCCATTTAAGCTCTCAGAATGATAAAATTTGTCTTGGAAACCTTACTTTTTGGTCGATATATGTTTGTTAACATGTAAAGTTAAGTTTTTTGTGTGGATGTTTAATTAAAATGGAAGGGCAGTTTTAGTCATGTAGGGCATATGCATATAAAAGAAATTAAAAAACGAAATAGACCTTGGTCATTGGTATTAGCACTTAGTAATTGTTTCTAGGTTGGTCTTATTCCATGGTTTTATTTAGTTTTGTTAATTTTCTAAATACGAATAATAATATTTAGGGTTAGGGTTATTTGTATGTTATTCAAAGTTTAGGGGTATCTATCAAATCATTAAAGGTAAATGGGACATCTTAGATTCCTTAACAGAATCCTGATAGTTGTTAGGGTTAAAGTCTATCTTTATATTATTGAAAGTTTAGAGAGTAGCAATTGAGTTCCAAAAGTGTCTTGACTACGCCAAACTTGTTGGGGGCACTACTTACCCTCATTCTAAATTTGGTTTTAAACTCTCGGATTCCTTGGAGTGACAAACTCAGTTGAGAGAAGCATCTATAAGCTGTTGTAATCTTCACGTTCTCTTTTCTAGAAAGAAATATTCCTTAGACCAAACAAAATCTTGTCATAGTTTTTTTCCTCAATTTGCTTGTCTTTGTTGTCATTTTGATGACTTCCTTTTGTGCTTACCTTCTAATTTAATCAAATTTTCATGAAAACTTTCTAGAGAAGAAAGTATTGATAGACATTCCAAAGTAGGAACTGAAATCCCTATATAATATAGATTTTAGTCGTTGGCGTGAAAAGCTTTTTCAATATCTATGTGGGTTTTTCCTAAACTTTAAATTCATTACTAGTGCATTTGCTTGGCATTCTTATTGTTTTTTTTCCTAGTTTTTAAGATACTTTTTTTTTTTATCTTCTAGATAATTTGACATTATTATCTCTACCTTCGTAATGTATTTGTTACCCCAATTGCAGGTAAAAGATTTGGTAGCAAAACTTCAAGATCATATAAACTTGCGAATTAGTAAGTGTTATGTTATATTTTTAATTAGTTGAACATTTTTTTCTCTGTCTCTTTCCTTTTTTGTCCAATCGAAAACAACATAGTACAAAAGTTGCTGTCATGCTAGACACCTTTTTTTCCATATCACCGAAAGGTTGATAATATGGAGTATAATCATCAACAAAAGAAACATAATATTGACACTTGTTTCTAGTTCTGCACACATTAGAATGCATAAGGTCCTGAAAAGGGAGGACTTTTATGAAAAGGTGAAGTCATTTATTTTGCAAGTTTCCATCCACTATGGCAAAAATGTCATTACTTATCAAATTTTCTAAAGTGTCAGAAGTTAAATATTACAAATGAGAACTACTAAATGTGTTCAAGATTGATAATAAAATATAGAAGACTTGGGTCAACAATAATTGGGACAAGGTGGTCTTCAAACACATATAATCCCTACACACACCACCCCTGCAGGGCTGACTCAATTAGCTTCTTCAAATTAGAATCTTGCACAACATGAATGGAGGAATGAATAAATTAAACCAAAGTTTACTAAGATATCATTAGGAAGAGACAAATTAAATGGGTAAAACAGTAAATTCCTAGAATTGACATTGAAGTAATATGAATAGCCATCAATAACTAGTGGGAGAGAATTGGAAACAAATGAAAAGCAACACTAGTCATCCGATGCAAAGCATCAAAATTGAAAACCTACGGCGATGGATATAATCGTGTAGAAGCTAACATAGACAAATCTATGGAGGGAGAGGTTGAAAAAGCATCTGTTTGATGTACAAAGGCAATTGCTTTGCAATTGAAGTTAACTTGAGAGCTACTTGGGATTGCTCATCTTTATATGTGTGTTGCAACATAATCATTTGTTAACTTTCCACTACTTGAATCGAAAAGAGATTTTCTTGTGCTAGAGATTCAAGTAGAGGAATGATTTCCAGAATAAAATTGGTCAACTGGGGGGATGAAGAAGAAAAACCAAATGGAGAGCATCTTTAAGAAAGAATTTGTGTTTTGGCATCTTTCTGCGATTTGGTACTTAAGAATTCTAGCACTCTCCTCTATTTTTCATTTTGGAAATTAGGGATGCTTTTTCACTCATGTTTGATGTTGTTGCTATTTTGTATAGGATTATATTTTAATTTTTCGCTAATAGATCTTTTGTAAAGCTGTTGGTGGATCTCTAGTCCATCTCACTTTTTGTACTTTTTATTTTTATATTAGAAATATATTGGTTCTTATAAAAATAAATAAATTAATTAAATACAAAAGACGAGTGCTTTGATAGAAACTTGATTAAACCAATTAGAGAGAGAAGAGCAAGGGCTAGGTAAGGTTACCAATGGTTGGTTCAAGAGTTTATTTCGCTACGTATAAGGATGTGCAAAGGCGTTTATATGATTGGTAAACCCCTGTACTAAAGGAGATATTGACTACACATATTTATCCTTTTAATAAAAGGTAATTGATGATACTCTTTAACAATTATGCCTAGGATGAAGGGTGTTAAGCTAGATTGTATGGGCAGAGGGCATTTTTTCTAAATTGGCTGTAGTTGTTTTTGTTTTGTATAAAGAAAGTCACCGAAATATTCACAGTGCTTTTGTATAGTTTTAGGTTCCTCTCTTCAGAGTGATTTTTTTAGTTGCCTCGTCGATTCCTGATTCACTTTGTAATTCTCTTTTTTCAATTCATATTTTTAGTTTCTTATCACAACATATAATCCCTTGGATGAAGAGTCAGCTACAAATGCATTCAAGAGCTAGAACTAAGAGTCAACTAACAATTTTCTTATAGTTTAAATTAATATTTCAAATTCAGTTAATAAATGATGATTTAAAAAATAATACAGTTTGTAGTTACTCGATATCTAAATAATTCCATTCACTATCTTACAATTTCTGGTCACATGTAACCTTTTTGTTTTTAATGATGTGTACACTTAGAATCAAGGGAAATATAAACTTGGAAATGATGTCCCAATTTTGGTGTATCTGACGCTCTTATGGTAGTTCATGTTAGAGAATATAAACATGGTAAAGAGTCGACTAACAATTTTCTTACAGTTTAAATTAATCTTTCAAATTCAGGTAATAAATGATGATTTAAAAAATAATATAGTTTGTAGTTACTCGATATCTAAATAATTCTATTCACTATCTTTCAATTTCTGGTCACATGTAACCTTTTTGTTTTTAATGATGTGTGCACTTAGAATCAAGGGAAATATAAACTTGGAAATGATGTCCCAATTTTGGTGTATCTGGCACTCTTATAGTAGTTCATGTTAGAGAATATAAACACGTCCTTATATAGGATCAGAAGATAAACCAAAATAAACTAGGAACATCAATACTACTACAGCAAGAAATCCTACCTTAATAAGTTTAAGCATAATAATAATAAGACTAAAGTTGTTATTTCCTATTTTAATTCTAACACTCCCTCTCAAACAAGGCATTGTAAAAGCAAGCTTGAGTTTGTAAACTTGAGAATCCCAATGTGGTTAGGAAGAAAATTCGAGAGGCCCTTCTTGATCAACAAGCTTAAGTTTGTAAACTTAAGAATCCCAATGTGGTCGGGAAGAAAATCTGGGTGGCCCTTCTTGAAAAAATTTAAGAGGCTTAGGAAAGCATGAGAACAACAAATCCAAGAGGCTTAAGATGTGCAAAAGATCTTGAGAGCGAGGCTTAGTAAAACTTGAGGGCGAAACCAAAGAAGCCCAAAAGAGTTTGAGAAACAAAATCAAGAGACCAAAAAGAGTCTAGGAACAAAACCAAGAGACCTAAAAGAGCCTAAGAAACCAAAAGGATCAATAAGAGCCGGAGAGGCTTAAAAAGCCTAAAGTAAGAAATGCTCAAAGAGCCAGGATTGAAACCAGTGAGGTTTGGGAAAACCTTGATAGGGAGGTTTGGAAAAACCTGGATGGTGAGGTCGGGAAAAACCTGGATATAGGGGTTTGGAAAAACCTGGATAAAGAGGTTTGGAAAAACCTGGATAAAGAGGTTTGGACAAACCTAGATAAAGATCAAGGTTTAGAAAAACCAAGAGCCCAAATCAAAGAGACTCATAGAGCCTAAAAAGTAAGAAGAAAGAAGTTCCATAAAACAAAGGTAGATGATAAAATTTTATGGAATGAGGACGAGAAAATTTCAGAGGGCATAAATTCTGAAATTTTAAAACATTAAATTATAAAGAAAATTAATTTAAACTGTTGGGGCTGACTGAAATTTAACAGATGGGGCCTGAATGAAATTGAGCAGAAAATTTCAGGCACCACATATTGTGAAAACTGAAACTGTTGGGGCTTTGTGATCTTTCGCGGGCCGCCAGTTTCCAAGGTAAACAATGGCTGAATTTTGTCTGAACAAATAAAAATTTAAGACAAAAGGCTAAACTAAGGCAATGGTGAGGACAGAAAAAGAAAAAAAATAGACTACGAGTTTAGGTTTGAGCAGCACCAGCTAGGGCAGGATAGCGTGTGTACTAAGGCAGCGGATAAAGAAAATTAGGCTAGAACAATTAAAACATTTAGGCAGGCAGTTAGGACAGCTAAGTAGGGCAGCGAGTGTACCCCACACACGGTGCACACGCTGAAGGGAGAAAATCAAGAAGGTGAAACAAAATAGAGAAGTTTCAATTTGGTTCTGATACCATGTTAGAGAAAATAAACTCTTGTATTGATTGCAATTATAATCAATACATAGAACATGTCCTATATAGGGTCAAAAGGGAAACCAAAATAAACTAGGAAAGCGAAAACTACTCTAACAAGAAATCTTACCCTAATAAGACTAAGCATAATAATAATAATAAGACAAAAATTATTATTTTCTATTTTAATTCTAACAATTCATAGTATCTTCAATCCCCCTATCTCTGCTGGTGTTGGGTTTTGTTAGAATCTCCCATGCCTTCAGTCATTGCACAAGGATTGTCTAGACACAGAAAAGGGAATTCTCTAGCTATATGGTCATAGTTGTTTGTAAGCTCAGTTTTGAATTGCTTTAGGCATGAGATTCCATTCACACAAAGTTATTACTCTTTCAGCAACTTCTCAAATTTCAATTTTCCTCTTCTTTTTCCTTTCCCTCAGGGTTAAAAGTATACTACTTTTTTTAGTTTCTCTAGGTATTGGTTCTAGTGGACTTGATATACTTGAAGCAGAGCATCATGGTTGTTCTTTCTCTTGTACAGATATTGAAACTGACAGACTACTTGAAAAGGATCTGGTTACACTGGACGAGGCTTTGAAAACAGCAAATAATGCTGTTTTGTTGGCTGTAAATGCCATCTCTATTCTGTTATCTGTGAGTATACCTTATTCTCTAATGTAATTGCTTAAAAAAGTTTATGCAATCCTCGCTATCACTTGTTAATATCTGGGATATTTACAGGATATGCACAGAAAATGTATTGACGTACTGCATAATAATGTGAAAGAGCTCAAAGTTTCAGAAATTTTAAAAGTAAGTTTCATTACCACTCATTTTGGCGTAAATTGTTATTGGTTTCCCATAAGTTTCATGTTCACTTTTCGTCCAGTCTGTTCTTCAAGATTTCCCTTTTTAATTATATTGGTTTCTTGTTGCATTGTAGTTGCGAAATGTTCTGTTCAATTGATAGACACAAGAAAAAAGTTGGACAATTCTATTTTCTCATTTATATGTTCTTGTATTTTTTTAGTTTCTTTCTGTTTTATGCTTTTACTTCTTTGAAGGCTAATGCAACAATGTACAGATTTTGGGAAGCTACAAAGAAGCAAAAATTGGATTTGGAGCTGGTTCCAACTTCAAAACTTCAATTTTGCAAGCTATATATGACTGTCCTTTCATTGGTGCTGGTGTAAAGGTATGATCATGGTGAACATGGGTGCACTGTTATAAAGGTCTGAATAAGGCTGATTAAATATGTGTTTGTGTTTCTGGGGTTTTACTGGAGTGGGTTTAAAGATATGATGAACTTGAATTGAACTTCACAATTTATAGTCACTGTGTATCTCATTCATAATTCATGTATGTTTATATATGTTTGTCATTCAATGTCACTTGTGTCCTGGACATGTTTTGTGTTCGTTATATGGTTTCTACTCCTGTTATAGATCTTAACATATAATCATTGTCCTTAACTTTCTGTGAATCCAAATAACTCTCCTTGCTTTGCAGCGTGTTTATACAGCTCTTCTAATGATTGCCAAATGTTTTGCTTTTCTGCACAGAAACTGAATGGCATGGTCATATGCATCGTTGCGAGTTCAAATACATTTAACAATGATGGTTTGTTTAGCTTTTTGCATACATTCCGTCAAACTACAGAATACACAGGGGAAATTATAGTATCTTTTGTTGATGAACCTAATCTGGAGTCCAACCAGCTTGTAACAACAGTTGTTACTTTAGGGTAAGTATCATGCATTGATAATAGGAGTGATACCTATTATCCTTAATTCTTATTCATTTGTCAAGTTGAAATTTCTTAACTGGAGAAGCTGAGCCCCTGCAAGTATAATATAACTGTTGTTTTCAAGCTGAACAGTTTTGAGCCATGAATTTAATTCCATCATAATTGTTAGTCTCCCTCATGGAATTGAGATTTGAGAATTTACTAGAGAATCATGACTACAAAAAATAGAAAGTCCTTCAAAGTGGTGTTCTTCAAGAATAACTTTTATGGTAATTATAAATATCCGAAGTTCTATGTTTTCCCTGATTAGTTGTTGTGTGGTTAAAGGCATCGTTGTTTTTGCTGTTCTTATTGTAGTTATGTTTTTTCTTTTACATTGTTTATTTCTTCAAAATACATGTGAATATGCAGATTTTTATTCTTAGTTCCTGCATAATCAGAGATAGCAGGTTTTGATATTTACATTTTCACTAGGGCAACCTGCAATAATATAATTATTATGGTGCATTTGTTGGTTGTTGCAAGAACTTTTTTCTTTGTGCTAAATGACTATTATAGCATCAAGTTAGGCTCAGTGGTTTCAGCTTGGGTCCATGCCCTATAATGAGTGTGGAATTATTTTTCTAATGTCTAAAGCAGTAAAAAATATTATAATATATAGGAGAAGTATGACAACAGATATGTCAATCAACCTCCATAGTCCTAGTAACAATCAATCCCTCAAAATAAGGGATATATATGGAAAGAATTAAAAAGGAGATATTTTGGATACAATCATCATTATCTCTTTATTTAATATAGAAAAACTAATCCCTAAAAACTAGGAACTAAATTTGGAGTTCTATCTCAAGCTGGGGAATAAATGTCAAACATTCCCAGCTTGGAAGTCAATTATTCAGACTTTATTCTTGGAAGAGCTTTTGGACACTTGAAGCTGTGTAGAAGTGTAAATTAAGTTTAGCATCCCTTCTTCAGCTTTTTCTTTGATGAAATAAAGATCTAACTCCACATGTTTTAGTTTTATCATGATGAACAAGTATTTTAGCAATACTAACTGCAGCCAAATTGTCACAGAATACTTTCATTGGTTCTTTTGTTGGAATTCTTAAATCATCAAGCAATTGTTTTAGCCATATTTCTTCACATATACTGTGAGTTAATGCCTTACTCCTTGCAACAACAGATTGCTTCTTGCTGTGCAAAGCTACCAAGTTTCCCCATACATAGGTACAATAATCAGTGGTTACCTTCAATCTGTAATGGATACTGCATAATCTGTATCTAAGTAGACTTCAACTTCCTTGTTTCCCTCCAAAAGAATAATCATTTACTATGTGTCATTCTCAAGTATCCCAAACTTCCTTGCAGCATCCCATATTTCCTTGGTCATCTTGTAGTACATGAAGTCTTCTCCGATTTCTTTGGTTATAGAATTGATTATCCATGACATCACCATGTTGTTTTCATATTTCTAGGACTTGTATTTTGGATCCTTTGTTGATGGAGCAGTGATTGCTCCAGTGAGACAATCATCTTTTCCCTTCCCGCAAATGAATAGCATAACTAGATAATTCCATTGGAGGTAATTGTTTTCACTCAACTTATGCCCTCTAATAGGCATAACCAAACTTTCTGGTATGCCATTAATGTTGGAAGGTTGGCTGGAGGTTACATTTGAGGAAGAGGTTGTGTCTGGATTGGCCTTTCTGTATTTCACCATTTGGATTGTGATAGGTACAGATTTTGTTGTTCTGATATCATATGAAATCATAGAGAGGAAAATTTTAATTTTCTGATATCTAAAATAGTAGAAAAGACTAAAATATATAGAAGAAGTATGACAACAGATCTGTCAATCAACCTCCATGGTCCTAGTAACATTCAATCCCTCAAAATAAGCGATATATATGGAAAGAATTAAAAATGAGAAATTTTGGATATAATTATCCTTATCTCTTTATTTAACATAGAAAAACTAATCCCTAAAAACTAAGAACTAAATTTGAAATTCTACA
The DNA here is from genome assembly GCA_035584115.1 of Cedrela odorata. Classification (NCBI taxonomy): domain Eukaryota; kingdom Viridiplantae; phylum Streptophyta; class Magnoliopsida; order Sapindales; family Meliaceae; genus Cedrela; species Cedrela odorata. Next base: position 288,218 of record JAXCLQ010000009.1, read on the forward strand.
ATAAGCATTGGCATAAACTAGAATCTTACTGCCAACCCCTTTGGTCTACTTTGGATTCTTATCCTGGTAACTTACCATTGCTTATGGGATCAAGAGATTGCATGTTCTTGGAGAATGGTTGTGTGAGCTAATAGTCATGAATACTTTAATAGCCAGAAATAATAAAAATGAGGAAAAAAAAAATAGTAGGTGTTATTTTTTCAGTTTCATGATATAAATCTAATTTTTTGTCTTCTCTTCTTAAAGTTTAATCTAAATTTCATGTTATTACTAGTTCTCTTGAACAAAAGGCTTCCCAGAAAATCAGCATTTTATCTAGATTGGCCCGTCATTTTCCCTTTGTTTTCAATCTATTGAGGAGGCACGATCAACAATCAAACGATACTCAAGGAAACAAGGCAATTGAGAGCGCATGCGTTTCTGAAGTAATTGGTCCTCCAGACACCGGTGAAATGGAAAATAATATCGCTGTTAAGGATGGTGCTGAAGGTGTTTACAATTACTCGGGAGAAGCTCAGGCGGTATTGAGCAATTACAACAATATCTATGCTTCGAGGTAACTTTTTTTTTCCTTAAATTTACTCATTTTTCATTAATTAACCTAAATTTTGTACTGCATATTTTTTGGAAGCTGTTTTAAATCTGCTATTGTGGAATTCATAATAGTCAATCAGGACAAAGTGAGGCTGAATTATATGAACCCAGGACAAAGCCTTCCAATTTATATATTCAAATTTCTGAAGGTATGTAAAACCTCTTACCATTGTTAGATTTGGTTTACAATGCAGCTTGATGAATCATTAGCTGATGTAAACTTTGGGATTACTTCATGCTGAAAAAACCTATCATTTTTCCTTTTCTTATTTTTGACAAATCATTGTTAAAATGCATCATTTAGGAACTCCCTTTCAAAGGGAGCCACTCAATAGTTGGAACCTGGGGCCTGGATATCAGATTGCCCAGCAGTGGGCCAAAGAAAGGGCAGCTGACTCTCAGGCTAGTACAATGATTGATAGCCTGAGCATCTTCTGCCTTCCTGTCGGCGTAAGAGCAGCAGAGTTGTTGAAAGACAGCATTAGTACTTTACGTTCACAACAGGAAGATTCTAAGACTGAGGCTGATGCCAAAGCACTACCACTAGTTAATACTAATAGACCTTCTCTGGGTTCACTGACTGATGCAAGTTTCGAATTAGTGAGGGATTTTTATAGCTCCGCATCTACCCTGTTCAAGGGAAAAACTGCTGATGTTCATAAGAAGCAAGGACTGCTTTCAACTCGTGCAGCATCCATGTTGGTAATTTGCATTTAACAAGTATTGATGCGTGCCATCTTCTGAAGCATATGTTTTTCTTAATCCATGTGTTGTAGTTTGTTCTAATCAACTTTGAATCATGCTTATGCAAGAAACATTAAATTGGTTATAGTTCCATATATATAAATTATTTTATCCGCATTTAATTTTGAATAGCAAATTCATATCGTCTTGTTGGGTTGATCATCTTAATAGGTCTGGGCATTATAAATGGAAACTGGATTACTTTTCCTGCTTCCATAGTGAAATGAGCCATGTCTTGTTCTTTCTGAAGTTGGTATTTTGATACATTATAACAAAACTCAACCATTAGTATAGTTCAGAGACCATGAATGATGGTCATTGGAAATTCATAGTCAGTTCTGGTTTAAGTTCAGAATTTTGCTGCTCATTATTTTTCCTTTTTGAAACGTTGGAAGATTGTAATACAAATTAGTTATTGCAACATCGGCGTGTCCTTTTATTTTATCTCATGCAACAGTTATATATGTCAACCTTATTCATATTATTGCCTAAACACTGAATTCCTTAAATCTTTCATGCTTATTTCAGACATTGTTTTCCACATAATAAAATAGAAATGCACTCTTCCAGATTTCATCCGTTTTGTTGCCAATATTGTATCATGTAAACCGGTGACTTAAGAACAATATTTGCCTGAAAGAGTTTAGGTTGGTGTGACAATTGAAGAGGCCTCATTTTCTTCTTTCATTTTAATCATAGTTTTCTTGTCGAGAAGTTGAGAATGAATCCATATTGATGGTTAGTTCCTGCATTTTGCCCTCAGTTATTATTTAATTTTTTACATTATGGTTCCATTTTGCGTGGTCGAATACTGTTTTTTGAATTGTCATGTGTATATACATACATATATATTATATGCATTAAAACTAAATTATGATGCTCGAGTGTAATCTCACTGCTGAAAGGATGGTGAAGAAAGGCAGCAATAATGCTCTACTTTCTAGTGCTACTTGCCGAAATTCCATCAACATCATAAGATGCCCTTGCATAATATACAAGCAGTTTTTTATTAGTATAATTTTGAAATTCAAAACTAGGTTTTTTGGAATCAGATAAGCATTAGGGGTATGCTTTTAGGTTTCTTTCTACCACCACATTCCACAATTTTTTCTCTATGCTGCTGCATTTATTGGATCTATATGGGTTTGGCAGTGGAAACATCTTTTTTTAACAACAGAAGTTTTTCTTGAGGTTGGTTATCTTTTATGTTAAAGGTTTGCTGTATTATGCGCGATGAGGTAATGGCTTTGGATTTGTATTATATGGTCACTGTTCTTTGAACTCGAAGGCTGGCCTAATGCATGCCCTTCTGTAGTTTTGGTTGAATGTTTTGACTTTTGAAACTAAAACCCTGATCCAACTTTGTAGTGTCAGTGTTTAGATTCTAGCACGAGCTGAAGGATATTTCCTTTTTTTAGTTTCTTACGACAGGAATCAAAATTTTTCACGTACCTCTGTCACATGAAGTACCTTATATAGTGGTATATGCTACTTTCTGTTTGCTAACTTGGAGTAGATGTGTTTTTCAGTGTTCAGTTCATTTGGACTCAAGTCTGATGGTGTAGTTTTCATGCAGGAAGCTGAACGAGATTCACCGAAAAAATGGACTCCTTTGGTGGAGATGCAGTACAGAGGAGGTGTCTACAGGGGACGATGCCAAGGAGGTCTTCCTGAGGGAAAGGTACTTGAACTCCTTTTCTGAAGCATAATTGCTATCTTTAATAAATAAATAAAAAAGAATTAAATGCCAGTTTTTGCATGATTTACACAGGGTCGTTTGATCCTAGGGGATGGAAGTATATATGATGGAATGTGGCGTTTTGGCAAGAGATCTGGTCTGGGTATATTTTACTTCAGTAATGGAGATGTATTTCAGGGATCATGGAGAGATGATGTGATGCATGGAAAGGTTTGATTTTTTTATATTTGAGCATGACATGCTAGTAGTCACTGCTGACTTGTGATTTTTTTATATTTGAGCATGACATGCTAGTAGTCACTGCTGACTTGAGAGACTGCCTCCTAATAGATGGGTCATAAGATCATTCTTTTCACCCTTAGCAATTTTACACTACATTCATACATTGACAATCTAGGTATTTTGGAGCAGCCTGGACTCAACAACTAAATCGATATTGTCTGCTTTGGGCACATAGCCCGTCACGGTTTTGTTCTTTGGTTTTTCAACCCAAAACACATCTATTTAGCTAGGGGAACCCAAGCTCGCCTTTAATTGCAGATTTGCAACTTCAGTTGACTTTTACTTTGTCCATTATAACTTCTGTTTTTTGAACTTTTGAGAACTAGTTTTAAAGTATTCGTTTTGAGGAACTAGATGATATGTGAACTATCATTGATTATGACTTCTTGAAGCGGTGCCAAAAGGATTTAAGTGCACCATTATGTTATAGGAAGCCACAGTTGTTTAAATGTAGAAAAGATGTCATGTAGGACAACTGTGAAAATTAATGATTCCAGAATAGATGTGTAGAAAACAGATATCTGGTGTGAGATTTTGTTAGGATTGTGAAAGAAACTTATATGATTATGAAAACTATAATAATTTTGAAGTAATTAGTTGTAGAACAATACGCATGAACATATCTGAGCAGTAACTTGAGTTTTGTGCTGTAAAGGTTGGTAAAAATATTTAAGTAAAATAAACAGGTGTGAAAGAAAACCTAGAACAAGAAAATCACTCACAAACGGTACACAATTATCTCAAATCTGCCCAGAGCAACTCTAATAATCAAAAAGTACATAAAACATATTTTTAAATTTAACACTTTCTCTAAAACATATTTTTAAATTTAACACTTTCTCTTTTGACTAGGACTCCTACTAGCAAAACAATGAGAAATCTCATATGATAAAACTTACACTTAATCAAGTTAAAGACCAAATTAAAGATCTAATAACAAAAAATAACCCTAACTAGATAACCAAATTGCCCCTTGTGTATGGATCGTAGAACTAAGTTCTTGCCCTTGCTTATAAAAATACCCATAACTTCTGAATTATACACCAAACTAAATTTTGATTTAGCTCTAAATTAATGGAGATTGATTGAGTGTCGTAGAAAACCTAGAGAGACCAAAAAAAAAAATCCAAATTTTTAAAACTTAGAAACAAAATCCACTTTTGATAGTGGCATCAACATTTTTTCGTGAACTAAGCTCTTTTATATAATAATTACTATTTGGGATTGTCATTATTTATAGGAAGTTTTTCTGAACTCTTATTTTAATAAAAACTTGCCCATGTTTCAGTTGAAATGACACAAAATTGTCCTCTTATGTTATTTATCCTTTTCAGCATGCATATTATGTTTTCTACTATATCTTTCTCTTTCTTATGTTTCTTGGAAGTATATGTTGCATTTTAGTTCAGTACATCAAAAGATCAACAATAGATTCAAGTGCATTTATTGCCTTAACCTTTTGAATTCCAAACTGCATTCCCTATCTATGGCTGACAAAAATTGTTAGAGTTGTGTTTATTTACTTGGCGCAGGAAAAATCAGATGCAGTAGATACCTGAGAATGTCTTTCTGGATTGCCCTGAAATTTGATTTTATGGTCATGTAGGGTTGGTTTTATTTCCACACTGGGGATCGATGGTTTGCAAACTTTTGGAAGGGAAAGGCCAATGGTGAGGGACGCTTCTATTCAAAGTCTGGTGACATCTTTTTTGGTCATTTCCGAGATGGATGGCGGCATGGCCAATTCCTTTGTATTGATGTTGATGGAGAAAGGTTTGTATTCTTTTTGCTACATAACCTTTTCATATCTGTGACACCATATGAAGTTCAATTAGAATATTATATGTGGCCATCAAATTCTCTCTCTTTCATCTTGTTTAATCTTCCTTTTACCAGAAATAGCAGACATACAATTAGTACTGTGATTATCTACTCCAATAGTGTATGAAGATAACATCATGACTAGATTCCTGACAATTTATGCTTTATGCATGAGGAAATGCATGCATGTGCTTAGTGTCACAGACTTAGAGTTGTGGCACTCCACAACATGCTAGCAAGTTGAGTTATGTGTGGACTCTTGTGTTTTAGCCAAGCAATGTTAGCATGAGTTTGAGTTGGCTAAGTATCTTAATGATGTACAAAATAAGAGTTTGATAAGGCGACAAACTCCGATGTCCCTAGGAAGCCAAAGGTGTTGGCTTCAAACTATAAAAAGAGTGCTTGGTAGCGTGTTGCTATCATTCATGAGTGAGTCTCGAGCAAGTTGAGTGATACTTGTTCTAGAGAGAGAAAATTTTAGAGAGAGAAAGTCTAGGATTTTTGAAAGAGTATTCACAAGGGTGTTGTGAGTGGTCTTGTTCCCTTTTTAAAGTGTTTAATAAAAATGTTAAGGGCCGTGGCCTTCGTAATTTACATATTGCTTGTGTTGTGAGTGTTGTGTTGTTTTGCTTTGTGCTTGCTTGTGTGGCTTGTGCAGAAAATTTGTGCGGAAAGTAGAGTGCTGATCAAGGGTGTCTTGAGCATCGCGGGGTTGGCCGCATAAAAGAAAAGAGCCCGTGACACTTAGGATAGTGGACCATATCTGTAAGACATTTTAGTGTGTGTGTGTGTATCCATACCAGCAATTGTGTGTGTAGAGAATTGCTAAAAAACAAAAAGGTTGCTCAACTATTTGTGTGGTAAGCAAGTTCTTCTTTCACATTTGGTTCTGGTCATTTAGGTGGCTTTGCTGCACTTATCTTGGTCTCTTTTATTGATTTAGAATCGCAACTTGTTGGTATTTGTTGAGGTTTTATATTTATCTTGCTTGATGTGGCTGTGAAATTACAGGCAATATGTCAGCATCATTCTCTCTTAAATAGTAAACAGCTCCTAAAGTTCTTAATTATCATACAAAACGAACTTTAATTTCCTGTTATAACGCATCTAGCTGAATTAACGATATTTGCAGGTGTGTTGAGAAGTGGGACGAAGGTGTTCTTGTCAACCGGAAGCAGTTGGACTCTGATGCTGTTGCTGAATAACTATTGTGAGTCGCTTACAATTGTAATTTAGTATGTTTTTACTTGGCAATAGCATGAGAAATTTTGTTGGTTTGTCCGAAAATTTGCTGATATTGACATGCCCAAATAGCATCAGATCTCCATTTATCTTTTTTTTTTTTTTCTTTTTCCAGGATTATTGCGAATTCTATAACTTCCAGGGCATTTCTACCTGATGTTATTCTTTAATTTTTCCAATGTCATTTGCAGGCTTTGTAAAATCAAGATTTTATTTATAGAATTTAAAGTGTTTTATAGTTGAAATTATACATGATGGATTCTGGTTCCTCATGGGCAAAAGCTCTTCATATGGTAGAACAGGAACAAAATTTTCTCTAGATAAAACAAGATGGTTAAATAATTGTCAAATTAATGTTTTATCTTTACTCGGTACTTGTTCCATGTTGTTTTACAAAATGTTAAGAATAAGATCACGATTCACAACTGATAAAAGGAGCAAACATGTTGATAAGATTATAGGTTAAGATTAATTGGAATATAAATTAAATTCAGACCTATTAAAATTAAAAAAAATTTTCTAAAAAAAAAAAAGCTATCTTTTCACTATACACAAAATCTTTAACAAAATTAATTGCATTTTTTATTTATTTGTCCATTAAAATGTTAATAACTACACACTATACCAAAATAAAAAAGTTTACATTACTATGCTAATTTTACAGGGAAAAATCATGAATAACTTTATATTTCGCTGTCAAAGAAAATAATCAGCTAAAGTTTACATGATTGTGCTAAGTTTAAGGGGAGAAACCATAAATAACCTTGTATTTTGCCTTCAAAGAAAATAAATCATCCGTCTTAGTCAATTTATTTTAACACTAGTCAAAATCTTTAACAAAACAAAATTCTTTCATTATTAATACCTGAAAACTTTAATAATTATACAATTATACAAAAATTAATATATATATATATATGTGTGTGTGTGTGTAACTATGCTATTTTTATAAATAAATAGAAAATGCCATAAATGCCCAAATGTTTTGGGTTCAGAGAAAATCCATTATCCCTAGTAAATTTATGCTTCACAGTTCACACTATTAATACAATCTTTAATAAAAATATATGAATCATTTTATTTTTATGTTGGTTTCGATTGAGGTACCATCTATTATAAGAAATGAAATAAGATTAGTACAAATTTTAAATTTTATCGAATAATTCTTTCCATTCGTTTTATCGTACTTTTCGATCTCTTTATCTTCTTAGTAGTAGAGATGTACGAGAAAATTAATTAAAAAGAATAAAGATATTTAACTTCTAAGTGCTTGTTTTTTTTTTCAATGTATTAAAGTCATCGAAATAAAAACCAACCATTTAATAGTCAAATTAAATAAGTAGTTAAACGGTTGGTGGAGTCCTTCCCACCTAAAGAGGAAAGAGTTCCAACTCTCACACTAGAAGTAAACTTCTTGATAAAATTTAGATTTAATCACCAATGTTGGGCTAAGAATAACTTTTATTAAACAGATGTATATTAATTGTTCTATCATTAAATTCTTAAAAATACAATGCCAATAATTTTGGGAAGATCTAGTGAGAAGGAGGTATTGGACTTAATTTAAGTGTAATTACATGTAAAATTTGTTAAGAAATATAACTCCTTTTTTTAATAAGGATTTTTGTTCGTTATTTAGAAAGTTTCCTAATTTGTTTTATTAGTAGTATACTTACGAAATTTTACTTATTTATTGTATAATTTAATTTGCATAAGGAGAAAAGAAATCATATTCCTATAAGAAATAGGCTACATCTCATTTAGTGAATCAGGGAGTTAATTCTAGGCAAGAAAAAAAGTTCAGAAAGAAAACCAAAGGCAAGAGACCCAAGGCTAGAGAGGGAGTGAAATTAGAATATTAAGATCTAGTAGGTGAGAAAGCTAAGTAGATTAGGGTTAAATCTTATATCATTACTATTCTCTATTAGAATGAAATCAATGATCTCTGTGGACGTAGCCAATTAGGTAAGCCACGTGAAATTGTTAGTATTTTGTTGTGGTTTGTTTTTCTTTTGGGTGTCTTATCTTTTTATTACTTTTTTTTTTAGCTCTAACATCCTAAATTTGAAAATATTACCAGTAAATGATAAAACCATCTTATCACTTTAAACCTTATAAGACTAGTTTAAACATCAATGTAATATATAAATTCGTAATATATTTTACAAACATACTTATGCAATTCAAGAAGCGAAATGCTCCCACTGACATTATATACAGTACGAATATTTACATTACAATACATCATGAATTAAATGTACACTGTATTGACCCTAATAATAAATACAATATTCGACATCAATCGCACACTATATGACATAATGAAACATACACTAGTGTATATAATATGGACTCAATAACCCTGATGACTACGACATGGACCATTTCCTCAGCTCGTGTTTTCGTTTTGTTGAAATGGCTTGCTAAATATAAAGCCCTACAAAACTAAAAATGGTAAGGGGTCAGTCTAGCAATGACTAAATGAGTGGATATTAAATATAATATCAACACATAAGTTTCAAAAACTTAAAACTAAATGTTTACAAATATATATACATTCATATCCATCAGATAAATTCTCAACTCGGTCACAATCAATTTCAACGTGCTTACAAAATACATTACTACACATATATCACCACAAGAACTTTGGTGTTTGGGGGCGTTACGTATCGTCGTCCCCCAAACATTATTTAAACTTCTCTAGTATTTAAGAGCGTTACATATCATCGTCCCCCTAAATACAACTCTATACATCTCTAGTATTTAAGGGAGTTACGTATCGTTGTTCTTCAAAATACCTCTCTGTACATCTCTAGTATTTAGGGGTGTTACGTTTCGTCGTTCCCCTAGATACATCTTTGTAATCTCTGGTATTTAAGGGCAATACGTATCGCCGTCCTCTTAAATACCTCACTTTAATCTCTGGTGCCTTAGGGCGTTACGTATCATCGTCTCCCAAGTTACCACCACTATTCTCAGGAATATAACATCCGAGGCATAGGAATTCAAGGGCATTACGTATCGCTGTCCCTTTGGTTCCTAGTTAATAATTACATATACGCTCATGATTTTGAAAAATGAAACAACTTAAAAGATACTCAAACTATACCAAAAAACAACCCTTTATTTATGAAATAAATAAGTAAATCATAATTATAAAATCAACAATCAACCAATAATTTCTCTTTCTCTCCTATCATGATTCAAATCACAATTTGTAAATTTACGGTATTTAAACACTCCATTGACATTCTCGAAAATAGTTCTAATAACAATAATGATGATAAGTCTCATAACCATAATAATCATAAACTTTATTTCTCCATAATATTTCAATACCAAATCACAATTTTTGTAAATTATTTTCATAGTCATTATTTCTATAATCGTACATAACATTGACCATAACACTCTTAAAAAAAATTAAATTATGGTCTAAACTTATTTCATCTACATATCATAACCCAAACCTCATCTCATTGTTTCATAATGATCCAACACTCCATCGACATACTTAGAAATAATATTTGATACCATAATAACGGTAACTTTCCAACATCTAAATACATTTTCAAAATCTTTTCCAATTCATTATATATATATATATATATATTGTTGGGTATAATCTAGTATACACAAGGCCCAGAAGAATAAAGATCCGAAATAGTCCTACAGGAAGGGACGAATGTTGCTCCGAGACCAACTGCTACCCAAAGAGAGCTATTTCAAGTGATAAGAAAGACTAGATCTTGTATGACAAAAGAAGGAAGAGGTTTTAGGTCGGCATGATAATAAAGGGTATGGCAGAGACTTCAAGGAAGATGAGAGCCGAGACCTCTCAGAGTCACGAGGAAGCTTAGATTGTCTTATCCTAGGGACGCATCATAAAGATCTCAGCCACATCTCGTTAAGGTCTTGGCCATAGCCATAAAGGTCTCGGCCATAGCTTATAAGGGTCTCGACCATAGCTTACGAAGGTCTCGGCTAGACAGTGCCAGAGCTTATCTCAAGATAATAACGATCCTTAAACAAAGATTTTCAAAACCTCTCTACAATTACGTATTAGTGAAGGATTTCTCTTTTCTATACGTTCCAGTATTATTCTGTATAATGATTCTAACCAAATTAAGCTTCTTACATAATAATAATCCTAGGGATACAATGCCACCAAATCTGAAAGCCAATGCTTAATCTATGGAATCTCCATGATTCTCGCACAGTACGATTCTAATTACTAGATTTTATAGTATCCTGCCATAATAAGAAAATAATAACATCTATAAAAGGAGATCAGTTATAATTAGGTATGTCTATTGACACTTTGGCGAAAAATACTAATATTCTCTTTAAGCTTTCTTTTTCTTCAAAGAAAATAGCCATAAGCAAAACCCTAACATAAGCATCGGAGAGTTTTCGTCAAACAACCATGATGATATCATAAGAGAAATTGATGATATCCAACATAAATATATGATATGTTTTTAATAATGACTAAATTAAATATGTCCTAAATTTGTCTCAGAATCTTAAAGTGAATATAAATATATCCTAAATTTGTCTTAGAATCTTGAAGTGAATATGCTTGAGTTTGTTCCTTAACAAATCTTTGTTCAAGTGTATTAAAAAGCAAATAGATCGATACTCAAAGATAAATAGATAGATGTGGGAGGAAACGAATCGATACAAGTTTAACAACAGATTGATACATCAAAGAAGATTGATACAAAGAAATGAGAATATCGATATTTGCTAAGATAGTGGCTTAAGATGAAATCACCAATGCAACCAGATCGATACATGGAGATCAACAAATCGATACTTGGCCTCCATAGAAGTTGCAAAATAATTACAGAGACAACCAGATCGATACATGGACTTTAACAGATCGATACATGATCTTCACAGAGAGTTACAAAATAATTATACAAATAACCAAATTAATACATGGACTTCAACAGATCGATACATGATCTTCACAGAGAGTTGAAAAATAATTAAGGAGCAAACTAAATTGATATCTAATAGAAACAGATCGATATACCAAAACCTAAAAATACTTCCAGTACAAATAGATCAATACTTGGAGAAGTGAAGATCGATACTCGGGATGAAAATCATATTGTTCACTTAAAGAGATCAATACTCTTTCTGAATTTAAAGCTCAACGGTAACTACTGTAGCATTAATAGCGAACATTAAATGCACCAAATCAAGCCATTGGACATGGGTAGCTTCACAAAATAGATAGATATAAATAGAAGATATACAATGAAGTTTCAGCACATTTTCACTGGTAATCAATATCAACGAGAAATTATTGAACAACACTAAGATATGAAAACATTGAACTTTCTCTCTCTACTGTAACTCTTTCAAATCTTGTGCGAGAGAAATTTTTCTTGTGAAAAGCTTATTGAAATATTCACTCTAGTGTGAGAGTAAAAATCAAAAATACATTTGAAATTTAGTTTTGGTTAATTCTTCACCCGTATCAAAGAAGATCTTTATGGTTACTCTTTATCCGTATAAAAGAGTGTAAGGTTTCCCTTCACCTTAGAAGGAGAGTACTGTGTTACTCTTGTCTCGTCAAAACAAGAAATTAGTGGAACCTAGGTAAAAGTCTTTTGCATTCGAGAGAGTGGACGTAGCCCAAGATTCGCCGAATCACTATATAATTGAGTTTGCATTTCTTTCTCTAACTACTTTTTTCATTACTGCACTGCATTACATACTATTTTATATACTAAATTTTAAAAACCTAATTCACCCCCCACTTGGGTATTGCCAACTACTGCCAACAAGTAGTATCAGAGTCTAACTCAATCAAATAAGATTTACAACCTAAGGAGTAGATTAAGAATGACATCTAGCAGTAATCTTACACAAATAGTAGAGGGACAATCTACAAATAGACTACCATTCTTTAATAGAACAGATTATGCTTACTGTAAAAAGAGGATGCAAATCTTCTTATCAACATTAGATTTTGAAATCTTAAATGTAATAGAAGATGGATACTATCCACCCACAACTAAGGATGAAATCACTAGAGAGAGAAAACTAAAACAAAAAAAAGAATGGACTCCCAAAGAGAGAAATAGGTTCACCCTAAATAGAAAGGCAATGAACGTTTTATATTGTGCTTTAGATAGAGCCGAATTCAATATAATTTCATGATGTGAAATAGCTAAATCAATTTGGGACATGCTAGAAGTCACACATGAAGGAACTAGTAGAGTTAAGGACTTTAAAATTATTATGTTAGTTCATGATTACGAACTGTTTAAAATGAAATCGTATAAAAGCATAAAAGATATGTTTACTCGTTTCACTAATATCACTAATGATTTAAAAGCTCTTGGTAAAACTTACTCAAATATAGATATTGTGACAAAAATTCTAAGGAGTCTACATAGAAGTTGGAAAGCTTAAGTTATGACAATTAGGGAAGTAAAGGATTTGAGAATCTTTCCTCTCGAGGAACTTCTCAAATCGCTCATGACGTACGAGCTTGAAAGTAGACGAAATGACGATGAGGATAAAGAGAAGGGAAAAAGAAATATAGCACTAAAGAGCACCAAAAGGAAGAAAAGGAAAATGAAAGTGAACAAGACTCAGATAAAGATGATTTTCTTCGCATGGCCAGAAAATTCTTCAATAAAGAAGGGTCCAAAAGAAGAAACTAGAAAAGAAGAGACTATCCAAGAAAGGACTGATTCAAGAAAAGCTTTGAAAAGGAAAAAGAAAAAGGGAAAGAAATCATTTGCTATGAATGTAAGAAACCAGGGTATACACGACCCGAATGTCTGCTAAGAAAAGATAAGAAGGACAAGAACAAGAAGAAGGCAATGAAAATGACATGGGATGACTCCTCTAGTAAAAAAAACTTTTCATCATCAGAAATGAGCGAGCAAATTTCTGCCTCATGGGAAAACTAGAAGATAAGGTAACCTCTCTAGATCAAAACTCTTTATTTTATTATGCATATTCAAATAGTGATGATGATTTATTAGATGAAGACTTGAATGCATTATATGAGGAACTTAGAAATGATTTTCAGGTCTTATATGCAAAATATAAAGAAGCAAAGAAAAAAAACTCCATGGTATTAAATGAAAATGACTCATTAAAAATAAAAGTTAAAGAACTAGAAATTAAGAATGAATCTAGCTCACCTAATGAGCTTGATATGTTAAAAGATAAAAATAAAATCTTGGCTAAATTTATACAAGGAAAAGAATCATTAGAAAGCTCTTAGGTAGTCAAAGATTAGTATTTGATAAAGCCGGACTTGGATAAAAACAAGGAATCAAATAAAAGTTGTATGCAAACTACTTTGTGAAAGCTAAACAACAAGTAGCATCATCCATTACTTGTCATTATTGCAATAAAAAAGGGCGTTATAGCAACACATGTTTATACAAGAAAAATAAGTATAATGGACCTAAAATAATATGGGTACCTAAGGGAACACAACTTAAAGAAATTATGCATGCTAAAATGGTCAAGACCTTTAAGAGTAAAACTAATATCTATAGACTCAAAATCACTTGGGTACCAAAATAAACTTGCCATTTTTGTAGGTACCGCATGTAAAAAGCAACAAGAACAAAAAGAAGTGGTTCCTTGATAGTGGTTACTTGAGACATATGACGAGAAATAAGAAGTTATTTCTCCATCTAAAGAAAGAAGAAAGGAAAGATGTGATCTTTGGAGATAATAGTCGAGGCAAGGTGAAAGATATCGGTACAATTAACCTTAATTCAATTAAAATTAAAAATGTCTTATATGTTGAAAGCCTTAAATATAATTTGTTTAGTATTAGCCAATTATGTGATCATGGATATAAAATCATGTTTCTTATCAATGGTTGTGAAGTATTGGATGAGCATGAAAATAAATTATTCTATGCACCTAGGAACAATGATGTATATATTATAGAACTAGAAAAATTGAATGAAATGAATGACATATGTTTGCAACCTCATTGGGAATGATTCTTGAATATGGCATAGAAGGCTAAGACATTGTAGTATAGATCTATTATGAAAACTTGTCAAACAAGGTCTATTGAAGATATTCTCAATCTAAAATATACAAAAGACAAAGTATGCGGTCCTTGCCAATTAGGAAAACAAGTTAAAATCTCTTTTAAATCCAAAAACTTAATTTCTACAACTAGACCTTTAGAACTTTTTCATATGGATCTCTTTAGACCAAATAGGGTAGCATCATTAAGAGGAAAACTATATGCATATGTAGTTGTAGATGATTACTCAAGATTTACATGGGTTTTCTTCTTGCCAAATAAAAGTGACACATTTGAAACCTTCAATAAATTCTCAAGACAAATTGAAAACGAATTAAACTTCAAAATTATAAAAATTAGAAGTGATCAAGGTGGAGAATTTGTAAATAATGAATTTGAAAAATTTTGCCACGAGAATGGATATTCTCAAAATTTTTCTACACCTAAAATCCCACAATAAAATGAAGTTGTCGAAAGAAAGAATACAACTTTTCAAGAGATGGGTAAAAAAATGCTAAGCGAATATAACATACCAGAATACTTTTTGGCTGAGGCTATTAACACTGTGTGTCATATAATCAATAGAGTTCTAATTAGAAAGATTTTGAACAAAACTTTATATGAATTAATCTTTTAAAGGAAACCTAAAATCAAATACTTTAGAGTTTTTGGATGTAATTGTTACATTCTTAATATTAAGGATAACTTAGAAAAATTTGAGCCAAAATCTGATCTAGGAATATTTCTAAACTATTCATCTAAGAGTAAAGCTTATAAAGTGTTCAACAAAAGAACTCAAGTCGTGGAAGAAAGTGTGCATATAACTTTTAATGAATATGATCCCGACATGGCCAAATTAATTGCTAAAGAAAAGGAGAAAGAATTAAAAACAATTAAAAATTTGGAAAAACTAAATTTGAATGATGAGTCCTTGAAAAATCAAAGTGAATTTATAGAAGAAAATCAAGCAACTAAGGAACTCCCAATAGCATGGAAATATAATTCTAGTCATCCAAAAAAACTAATAATAGAAGATCCCTCACAAGGAGTTAAAATTAGGAGAAAAGCAAGAGAAAGTCATGATAATCTAGATGAAGTTCAAAATCTAGCCTTTGTCTCTCAAATAGAACCAAAACAAGTTGAAGAAGCCTTAAATGATGAAAATTGGTTAATGGCCATGCAAGAAGAATTAATTCAATTTAAAATAAATGAAGTTTAGACCTTAATACATAGACCAAATGGTTATTCTGCAATAGGTACCAAGTGGGTATTTAGAAACGAACTTGATGAAAATTGCAACATCTTTCGAAACTAAGCTAGATTAGTAGCTTAAGGATACAGCCAAGAAGAGGGAATAGACTATGAAGAGACATATGCTCCCGTAACAAGATTAGAAGCTATTAGAGTACTCTTAGTATTTGCATGCCACAAAAAATTTAAACTTCATCAAATAGATGTGAAAAGTGCCTTTTCAAATGGTGTTATAAATGAATAAGTTTTTGTAGAGCAACCTCTTGGTTTTGAAAACTACAAATTTTCAAATAATGTCTTTAAACTCACTAAGGCACTTTATGGTTTAAAACAAGCACCTAGAGCTTGGTATGAAAAACTTAGTGAATTTTTGCTAAAATATAATTTCTTAAGAGGGAGTGTTGACACTACACTTTTTATTAAAACCAAAGATGATGATATTCTACTAGTATAAATCTATGTTGATGATATCATTTTTGGAAGTACAAATGAATCCTTATGCATTGAGTTTTCAAATCTAATGAAAGGTGAATTTGAAATGAGCATAATGTAAGAATTAAACTTCTTTTTAAGACTCTAAATTATATAAACAAATTATGGAATCTATGTCTCCCAATCAAAGTACATCGAAGAACTTTTAAAAAAATTTGATATGATAGAAGGTAAACCCATTCTAACTCCTATGAGCACTTCCACTTCACTAGACAAAAATGAAAAAAAGGAAGAGTGTAGACCAAAGATTATATAGAAGCATAATAGAATCATTACTTTATTTGACCGCCTTTAGACCGGACATTCTCTATGGGAGTGTGTTTGTGTGAGATTTCAATATAATCCTAAAGAGTCACATCTTGTAGCGGTAAAAAGAATCTTCCAATATTTAAGAATGACACCAAATCTAGAATTATTTTATTCAAAGGATGGTGAGTTTAGTTTAAAAAGCTACTCAGACGCCGACTATAGAGGATGCAAAGTAGATAGAAAAAGTATAAGTGGTACTTGCTATTTTATTGGAAATGCCTTAGTGTCATGGTTTAGCAAGAAGCAAAACACCGTTGCACTTTCTACTACCGAAGCCGAATACATTTCCATAGGTAGTTATTGTGCACAACTTTTATAGATTAAATACCAATTGCAAGATTATAAACTAAATCTTAGTAAAATTCATATTCTATGTGATAACACAAGTGTCATAAATCTAACCAAATATCCAGTTCATCACTCTAGAACTAAGCACATAGAAATTCGTCATCACTTTATTAGAGACCATGTTAATAAATGAGACATTTGCTTAGAATATATAAACACAAATCTCCAATTAGCTGATATTTTTATAAAACCACTTGATAGAGATCGTTTTTGTGCAATTAGAACAGAACTAGGAATAATAGAAATTATTTGATCATTGTTGAATATTTCCTGTCTGTGTGTGTAACTGAAAAATTTAGCTACTGGAATGCATCGGATCGATACATCTATCATATAGTATCGATACCATGATGACGGATAGATATGCCATTAAAAATTTATCGATATCTTCATGAGTTAATATTCATGTATCAATACACTCTCTTAACATATCGATATTGGAATTGATTTCTAGTATGTATCAATATACCTACTCTCAGATCGATATGTTGCATCCAAACAATGCATGATCACTTGAATTTTTGAAATTTGTAAAAGGCAAGTTGCCAACCGCCAAAATTAAATGCTTATTAAAGACTAGACCAAAATTTGAATCTACCTTCATATATCGATACACTTAACCCAAAGTATTAATACTCGTGCTTAAATGTCAAAACGTATCGACCTCTTTTCAAGAAGATATTGATTTATCTTTTCAGATCTAGAAACAGATCAATACTTTAATCAAATGTATCGATACTTTTACACGAATTCAAGTTTAAAATCAAACTCAAAATCCAAAAGTATCGATATCTCTTCAGCTTCAAAATCTCTCTAGCTCAAAACTTGGAAAACTCTCCTCTTTTTTAGATTCCCAAATCCATTTCGAAAATGCCTAGAACTAAGAATGCCGAAGTGGGTTAACGAAAAAGATAAAGAACAATAGAAGCCTCTTCCTCACATACTGATTTTTTAGAACTGTGAAGCAGAAGATCGGTACCTCTCCCTCTTTTTGAACCGAAAAGTTACCCCTGGTCGTGTCTTGGATTTCAATCTTATCATTTCCATCCAATTTCCCTATCTCAAAACCTTTGAAGAACTTGGATGGATCAAGTACCTGAGTTTTAGAGGAAAATGCTTTGACAACTTGGTCAAAATTTTCTATTCAAATATGGACATCAAGGATCCTCATTTAGGTCGACCTCGGATGATGGAATTTACGTGCAACATTCGTGGGCATACCTTTCAAGTCAATGCTGGTGTAATGTCCCAAATCATACACATACTAGAATAGGGTATTTCATATCTGGCAGGCTCATTTTAGCCACTTGAAACATGCAAGGTATTCTTTAAAAATCCAAACTTAATGGAAGTGGATAACAAACCAATTCATCTAGGCATCCATAAGAGAATTCTTCATCTTATTGTCTCTTACAACCTCAACGCCCATTCTGGACGATGTTTGGAAATGACATATGAGGATATGTGGTGGATGCAATGTATCATGGAAGGGAAGAGACCTAATTCTCAATGCGATGGAGAAAACCACAATTATTCGAAAGAGTCCATCTTCGATACACACTGAGAATGATAATATTGAGCCGTCAACCACTGCTATGCTATCAAAAACAACCTTATGCCACATGCACTATAAGTTGACATCTATTGGGCGATAGATAATTCAAGGTTGATCTAGGCATCTACACAATCATGAGTAGTAGAATAAGCAAGACCAACCATAATATACTACTGTACAAGAAAATGAGCCATTTGTACATTTCTCTCATGCACACTTATCTCAGACAAAGCCACCGACTTAATCTATGGCCATCTGTACTTTTGTCTATCCTAGAAAATATACAATGTCAAATGACCTGCATGGAAGAAAAATTTGAAACAACTATGTCAAACTTCGATGAGTAACTCACCAATTTGGAGGGTATGGTTACTACGCAAATGTATAAAATTTTTGGGACCACCGCAATAGTTCAACTTGGAAGACTTGGAGTGGAATTCCGCAGCGAAACCCATAGATTTATGCGTAGCTTGGCTAAGGCATCTACACTAGCACCTGCATTTGCACCAGCTCCTACTCCTGCCTGTCGTGGACCTACGGCCTCCGTAACTTGTTCGCGACCTGCTACTCTCGTTCCCCAGCCTACCTACACTTCTATAGACCTGAATATCAATAGTGACAGTCCTGACTATTTTAGCATCCTTTGTACAATGTCTATCCTTTGTAAGCATTTTCCTCTGTGAAATGAAATACTTTTGATCAACAAGTATTTTATCCTTATACTTCTTTGATATGATTGTGTTACTTATACAATGATTCGCATAATTGTTCATTTTTCTTATTTGATTGTTGATAAAAAGGGAGAGAATATATAAATTTATTAAGTTTGCATCAAATCTTAATAGATAAAGTGGGAGAAAACTCAAAATTAAAAGATAAGTTAAAGCATCACATTAAGGGAGAGAAAAATCAATTACATTGAGAGTTAGACACCTATTTTACCTTTATTTTGTCATTATAAAAAAAAAGGGAGATTGATGATATCATAAGAGAAATTGATGATATCAAACATAAATATATGATATGTTTTTGATAATGACTAAATTAAATAGGTCCTAAATTTGTCTCAGAATCTTGAAGTAAATATAATTAAGTTTATTCCTTAACAAATCTTTGTTTAAGTGTATTAAAAAGCAAACAAGTTGATACTCAGAGGCAAACAGATCGATATGGGAGGAAACAGATTGATACAAGTTCAACAACATATCGATATATCAAAGAATATCGATACAAAAATGAGGATATCGACATTTGCTGAGATAGTGGCTTCACATGAAATCACCAATGCAATCAAATCGATACATGGAGATCAACAGATTGATACTTGGCCTTCATAGAGAGTTACAAAATAATTATAGAGGCAACTAGATTGATACATGGACTTCAACAGATTGATACATGATCTTCATAGAGAGTTGCAAAATAATTACAAAGACAACCAGATCGATACATGGACTTCAACAAATCGATACATGATCTTCACAGAGAGTTGAAAAATAATTACGGAGCAAACCAGATCCATATCTAACAAAAACATATCGATATACCAAAACCCTGAAATACTTCTAGTATAAATATATTGATACTTGGAGAAGTGAAGATTGATACTCGGGATGCAAATCATATTGTTCACTTAAAGAGATTAATACTCTCTGAATTTAAAGCTCAACGGTAACTACTGCAGCATTAATAGTAAACACTAAGTGCACCAAATCAAGCCGTTAGACATGGGTAGCTTCACAAAACGGATAGATATAAATAGAAAATATACAATGAAGTTTTAGTACACTTTCACTGGTAATCAATATCAACGAGAAATCATTAAATAGCACTAAAATATGAAAATACTAAACTTTCTCTCCCTATTGTAACTCTTTCAAATCTTGTGTAAGAGAAATTTTTCTCGTGAATAGCTTATTGAAATATTCACTTTAGTATGAAAGTAAAAATCAAAAATACATTTGAAATTTTGTTTTGGGTAATTCTTCACCCGTACCAAAGAAGATCTTTATGGTTACTCTTTATCCGTATAAAAAATGTAAGGTTTCTCTTCACCTTAGAAGGAAAGTACTAGGTTACTCTTATCTCGTCAAAATAAGAAATTAGTGGAACCTAGGTAAAAGCCTTTTTCATCCGAGAGAGTAGAAGTAGGCCAAGATTCGCCGAACCATTATAAAACTGTGATTGTATTTCTTTCTCTAACTATTGTTTCAATACTGCACCGCATTACATACTATTTTATATTATAAATTTTAAAAACCCAATTCACCACCCTCTTGGGTATTGCCAACTGGGCCAACAAACCAGCTTTGCACCCTCATAGCCTTTAATTGTGGCGCAGATAGAAGCCAGTAGATAAGGAAAGAGGAAAAAAATAGTTGCTGGTACGCTGAGTCCAATGAAGGATTTTTCTTGCATCAACATCTAGTGCCATATGTGGGAACCTATGAACAAAGAGTCAGAAACAACCACAATGAAAGAAATCATGGCAACTTTGCGTACGTATGTAACAAGGAACAAACAAATGGTAAGGGGGAATCCTAATGACTACATTATTGATGGCCATGTGGCTGTTAATCGGGATATTAGAGATCAGCTACCGCCACTAAAAAATACGAACCGCGGTTCAGAAGCTTCATCACCACATCAATTCCCCCCTTGTCTAGATATAGCGGAAATAGCCTGGTTGACCAAAAGGATGGCGGAGAATGAGAAGCAACATGCAAAAAAGGACAAGCAAATTCAAGCCTTAGCTGAGGAAGTAGCACGGATGAGGAATATGTTTCAAGCTGGTTCCCCAACATTAAAAACGCCAAAACCAGTCAAAGCTGTTGAGAGCAGTGTGCCGGATACAACGTACACAAACCGTCTGACAAAGTGTAGCCAAAATATTACCATGCGAAAATACACTGCCATGGAGAAGGGAAAATGGAAGATTTCTGGATATCCCTTCAAAGAACCTCAAGGCGATGATGATGCCGATAGGCTCCATGACGAGCCACCATAGATGTTTGAATATCCGCTTGCCGATTCGCCGATAGTGATTAAAAGAGGGTTGGGTCACGACCCTAGGCAGAAGGACATGAGAGTGTTTCTAGATCAAAAACAGCAAAGGAAAGGCTCTGTATGGAGTTCGTCCAGAAGGAGATCTAGGGAAGACAGTGATTGAGTTGAGAATTTAGAGGTCTGTGTGCAAAAATTGGTTGAGGAGTTGGAAGACTAGAAGAAGAAAGAGATGCAACGAGGTAGGGGGCGATGCTTCGCTAAGGATGGGTCTCTACTTAAAATCTACTTTTTCTCAGAAAATACTAAATCTCATTCTTCCCCAAAAGTTTAAGATGTCCCAAATCAACTTTTTCACAAGCAAAACCGACCCATCATTGCACATGGATCTATTCAAAGAAATGATACTAATCCAATGGTTGGATAAATTCCAAATGTTAAATTCCACTGACTCTAGAGGGACAAGCGAGAAAATTGTTTACCAGCCTGACACCCAGTAGCATCAATGGCTTTGAATAGTTGTACGGAGTGTTCTTAAATGAGTTCCAAGGCACTACCATCAACCTCAAGACTCCGAGTTCATTGCTACTCATAAAACAAGGAGAGGGTAAGAGCCTCAGAAGCTTCATTAAAAGATATCATGACGAAGTGATGGAATTAAAGGCTTATCATCACTCTCTAGCTCTGGAAGATCTTAATAAAGGTCTGCGAGTAGACTGAGGATGGTACGTTGTGAGAAAGCCTTTTGTCGCCACTTATGAAACAACTAGAAGAAAGATATTGAATGAGATCGAGATTGAAGATCAAATCGCTCTCAAGATGAGAGAAAAAAAAAATTTTGAATCACGATCTCTCGAAGGGGCCAAGAATCCCAGAATCGATCCGGGAAGAAAATGTGACTACTGGAGAAGCTTACGCGATCTTGACAGAAAAATTAGAAGAGGTCAGGGTTGAAACGAGACAACCGGAGAAAGAGAGAACTTCCGTTCAAAAAGGTACCATTCACCTGCGAGAGATGACACGAGTGGAGTAGCTCATGTTCAAGAAGATCAAGCTTTTACTCCTTGAAAAGCTTCACTTTCAAAGGTTTGGAAGAAGATCACAAGACGAGGAACTATACTGGTAGAATCCCGCCCATTGAGGGCCAAACTAATGAGAGAGGCTAAGAATAAGTTTTGCGAGTTCCACCAGAGTGCTAGACGTCTAACAAATGAATGTTTCGACCTCAGAAGTCAGGTGAAAATATTGATCTAGAACAATTACCTGCAAGACTTGATAGTTGGAGAAGAGGATGGAGTTAAGGTCTCGGATCAGGAAATTAAACTTGGATCAAAGCGAGAAGAAAAAACCATGGTAATCTCAAAAGAAGCGACATCGGCTAGGAATTCAAATAGGTTTAAAAAGAGTTACTCCAAGTACTCTCTACCTGACACCTCGTTGGATATTCATATCATGAATGTCCATGCCGAAAAAAAGCAAAAACTTACCTCGATACCAATTATGTTCACGGATGAAGACAAAGTGGGAGTACATTACCCACACAATGATGCCTTGGTAGTAACCTTAACACTGGGAATGTCTCGGGTCAGCAAAATCTTAGTAGACATAAGAAATTCCAGCTAATATTATCTTCAAAGAAACCTTAAATTCTTTGGGAATAGAAGATCTAAGACTCCGACCTGCCAATATCACCCTCTATAGATTTGGGGAATCGTGCGTTTATCCCTTAGGAATATTGCAGCTACCTATCACCATAGAAGAACGGCCTTATTACAAGACTTCAATGGTGGAGTTCCAAGTGCTCAACCTTAAAATGCCCTACACTATGATTCTCAGAGAACCATTTCTCAGGACCACGAAGGTAGTAGAGAGCATTCATTATCTGAAGCTGAAATTCTGAGTAGGAGAAGGGATCGAAATTGTCAAAGGAAACTAAAAGGAAGCCCGGTCGTGTTTTGTAGTGTCTTCCAAAACTTCATACTACCTATTACCTATTGAAGCGCCCATAAAGAGAAGTCTTGGAAGCCAATGAAAACTCGCGAGATAAGTTGATTGCAAAAAGGGTAGAGCAGGATGTCATCTGCCCTGGAGCTAAGGGAGAACTCAAATCCATCATTTTGGATCCAGAGTCACCTCATAAAATGATTAAAATTGGTGCCCAACTCCTAGAGGAAGTGAAATGTGAATTTAAGGCCATCCTAATGAAACACATGGGCATGTTCACGTGGTCTCATGAAGACATGCTGGGTATTGACCTGCGAATAATCTCTCATCAACTCGCTATCGATCCCCAACATAAACTAGTAAAGTAGAAAAGAAAACCATTCAATAAAGAAATGAGAGAAGCAATATACGCAGAAGTTGACAAGCTGATGAGAGTGAAATTCATCAGGGAAGTGTATTACCTAGAATGGGTATCGAATGTGGTAAAAATGCCAATGGTAAGTGGAGAATGTACGTAGATTTCACGGACCTGAATAAAGCCTATCCCAAAGGCAGTTTCCCGCTCCCTTGAATCGATCAGTTGGTGCATTCAATAACTGGTTATGAGTTATTAAGCTTTATAGAAGCATTCTCAAGATATAATCAGATCAAGATACCCGAATCAAATCAGGAGAAAATGGTATTTATTACTAATCAGGGATTATACTGCTATATAGTAATGCCCTTCGGATTAAAAAATGTTGAGGCTACCTTCCAAAGATTAGTCAACTGGGTTTTCAAACCACTAATAGGCAAAACTATACAGGTCTATGTGGATGACATGATTACTAAATCACGGAAGGCTTGAGACTATCCCAAGCATTTGGAAGAGACCTTCTTCTACTTAAGCAAGTACAAAATGAAGTTAAATCCGGAGAAATGTGCATTTAGGGTTCAAGCTAGGAAGTTCCTTGGATATATGGTCAATGAACGTGGCATAAAAGCTAATCCACAGAAGATTAAGGCCATATTGGATCTAAAGTCCCCATCCAAGCTTAGAGAACTTCAAAGTCTAACAGGGCGACTAGCAACACTTAGCAGATTCCTATCCAAAGCTACCAATAGATGCTTCCCTTTCTTTTAGGTCATGAAGAAAGGGAAGAAGATTAAATGGACAGAAGAATGCGAGTACAGCTTTCAAGAGCTGAAGCAATATCTTGCATCCCCACCTCACCTGACAAGACCTGAGACTGGGAAAATATTTTACTTGTACCTCGCTATAAGTGACCATTCAGTAAGCTCAGTCTTAGTGAACGAAGATTCTGAGAAAGTTTATCGTCCCATCTATTACACCAACAAGGCATTACTAGACACCGAGATGAGATACTTGCTGCCAAAGAAGTTAGCATTGGCATTGGTGGTGGCGGTGGCAAGAAAGCTAAGACCCTACTTCCAAGCTTATTAGGTTGTAGTGCTAATGAACCAGCCACTAAGACAAATCCTACATTGGCCAGACCTCTTAGGTCGATTAATCAAGTGGTCTTTTGAACTTAAGGAGTATGACATCATCTACAAGCCCAAGCAAGCTATTAAGGGTCAAGCTTTAATAAATTTCATTGCTAAAAGATCGATGTCGAAATACCTCTTTGGCTACCAAATCGCAAAACAACCTTCTGACCGAAAAGACTCAACCATCCAAAATGAAGAAGCGGCGATCTAGAACCTCTTTATCGATGGAGCGTCAAATGCTCAAGGAGAAAGAGCTGATGTGGTTCTTATAAGTTTAAAAGGGATTGAGGTAATGTATTCCTTAAAGTTCGACTTTAAGGTTACTAACAATGAGGCGGAGAATGAAGCGTTGATTGTGGGGTCAAGTTAGCTCTGGTTCTAAGAATCACAGGTTTTGACGTTTACTGTGATTCTCAATTAGTGGCCAACCAACTAGACGGCCAGTTCTAAGCACGTGAAGGTAATATGTAGGCATATTTGAAAAAAGCCAAACAAGTACTAAGCGCGTTAAAGACTGTTAGAATCAAGCAGATTCTGAGAGCCGAAAATTCAAAGGTAGACATGCTAGCAAAGCTGGCCTTTACTTTTAAAGGAAACATTCTTGCCTCGATACCGATAAAGGTACTATAACAGAAAAGCACAGAAGACAAAGACTACACGATTATGTATCTCAATTAGATTCTCATCATTGTTGGATCGATGAGTTAAAGTCCTATATTCAAGATGGTAAACTCCCAAAGGATAAAGAACAAGCGAGAATGGTTAGAAACAGGTCGGTAAGATATACCATCATTGATGAAGAGTTATACAAGCAGAGATACAGTATACCCTACTTAAAATGCCTAAAACCTGATAAAGCTACCCAAACCCCATATGAAATCCATCAATAGATATGTGGCGGACATGGGGGAGCCTAAGCTATAACCCATAGAATATTGAGGCAAGGATATTACTGGCCAACACTTTCTCGAGATGCAGCACAGCTAGCTAAAATGTGTCATGAGTGTCAGGTGCACGACTACATTCCTAAATAACCTCCAGAAAAGCTAACTTCCCTAGTGAGTCCTTGGCCATTTTCCTAGTGAGAATTCAATCTCATTAGACCTTTACCCGCAAGCACGTGCAAACACTAAGTATACAGTGGTGGCTATCGAATACTTCACAAAGTGGGTAGAAGCCGAACCCTTGGTGGCTATCACAGAAAAAACACGACATTCATCAAGCATGACATTATCTACAGGTTTGGAATACCTAAAGTGTTGATCACAAATAATAGAAAGTAATTTGACAAAGCAAACTTCAGAGAGTTCTACTTAGATTTTGTGATCGACCTCAAATTCACAACTCTAGCTCATCCTAAAGCTAATGGATAAGTAAAAACAGCTAGTAAGGTCATAAAAAAGGCCCTCAAAAAGAAGCTCAAGGAGCACAAAGGTGAGTGGATTGACAAACTTCTTGAGGTCCTTTGGGTGTATCAAGTCACACCCAAGGTCGCCACAAGAGAAACTCTTTATAGCTTGGCATCAAGTGTGAAACAATGATTCCGATAAAAGTGAGTATACCAACCTTCCAAGTTAACAATTATGATGAGAAGTTCAATGACGAAGGCTTATCTTTTGAATTAGATCTGTTGAAAGAAAAGAAGGAAATGGTCGTGATAAAGGTCGCAACTCACCAACAAAAAGTAACAAGATATTACAACCAGAAGGTTAGACACTGTTCCTTTCAACTAAAGGATTGGGTCCTGAGACAAATAATCCTAAACACCAAGGTTCCGGGAGAGGGCGTTCTAGGTGCAAACTAGGAAAGGCCTTACAAAGTCATTCAAGTCCTCAGACCCAGAGTTTATAAGCTGGGATTCCCTAATGGGAATCTAGTTCGAAAGCCCTAGAATGTCAAATGCTTAAAGTTGTATTACTCTTAGAAGCATTGAAAATTTTTGTAGCAAATTCCCTTAAAAGTTAATAAAATTATTTTTATTTTTCACTTCTGAAGTCAACCAATAGATAAAGTAAAAGCTCATGATCATCAAACGCCTTGAGGTAATCTCCTCCTGAAGCTAAGATATAGGTGACACAGTTCTTAGGCGTTCAGCTTTCAACTTTTCCTGAGATAATAGTATCCTCAGCTCAAGCAAAGCCCAAAGAACGGTCTCGGAGGACATGAGAAAAAAAGGTTCTCAGTTGGTCTTGTCAAACGCCTCGAGATAATCTCTTCCCGAAGCCTAGACATGGGTAACACAGTTCCCAAACTTTCAACTTTTTCCAAGGTAATAGTATCCTCAGCTTAAACAAGTTCTAAGGACGATCTTTGAGAGCATGAGCAAAAGAGGTTCTTAGATGGTCTCAATAAACGCCTCGAGGTAATCTCCTCCAAAGCCCAGACATGGGTGACATGATTCCTAGGTGTTCAGCTTTCAGCTTTTCTTGAGGTAATAGTATCCTCAACTCGAACAAACCTTGAGTACAGTCTCAGAGAACATGAACAAAAGGGATTCTCTGATAAATTCATCAAATGTCTCAAGGTCATCTCCTCCCAAAGCTTAGACATAGGTGACATGGTTCCCAGGCGTTCAGCTTTTTACTTTGTCCGAAGAAATATCACCTTTGACTCAAACAAGCAAGAGCAAAATGGGTTCTCGGATGACTAGTGAAAGGTGCAAGCCTTACAGCATTAAAAGGGTAAAATCAACACATCAAGGGTAGTCAATTTGAGATATTAATTAGTCAAATTCAAATTATTAAGTCAATACTAGCAAGAAATACAAGTTCAGAATATGATTGAAGGATGCACAAGATACCAAGTGTTAAAAATGAGAAAAGACAGAGCTAACAGAATGGAACATTTAGAATTGCAAATGTAAACCTCATTGATCATTTGAATATTATAAAAAAAATAAAACTAAACAATTTCTACAATAAGATCGGCTAGGGAGTCAACAGAAGGAGCCAGATCTGTTGGAGGAGTTGCTAGATCCACTGGAAGAGTCGTTAAGGTAACAGAAGAAGCCTTTATCTCCTCCACGGAAGAGACTTCCATGGGAACATCCACAACAGAGGGCTCAGCAGAAAGGCCGAAAGTAGACTCCATTGAGGGTACATACTTGGTTTTCAAATTAGAATGCCCTTCCCTTTTAGGGAGTACCCCATCAAAGTCATCCCCTCCTCCTGCTGGAGCCTGATGCCCTAAGGCCTCATACAGCCAACCCAGGTCTAGGTAAGGATGTTAACCTTGGAGCATGTCGCAAGTCAAGTCAATGTTATCATTGACCCAATCGCAAAGTCGAGCCCCCATCTCTGCCTTATCGTCCTCGACCTTCTTAGCCAGAAGTGCGAATCTTCTCTTCCAACATCCAAGCTCACTCATAGCTCTTCACACACTTTATTTAAGTTTTGGAGACGCGCCTCCCCCCCCCCCCTCTTTTAGGATGTTTAGCTCGGACCTTAAGGCTTTTGCCATCATATTTGCCTCATATTGAGATGACTCAGTCGTGGCCATCGTTATTTGAAGCTCTTCCCACTCTTTACTCATTATACCAAGGTTGGATTCATACTTGCTTCTTGCGAAAGCCAAGTCTGTCTCTGCCTTCTCATCCCTCTTCTTGGCCTCCGAGACCTTGGAAAAATCGTTGGTAAGGGCGCCATGTTGTAGTATAGTTGAATAGAAGAGTTGAAAGATCATGAATGTTGAACCATCAGAAGATTAGTTACAATGATTTTAGCTTATAATACGAGGGAATGTAAATTCACTCGACCCAGCCATTTCAACTAGAAGCTTAGCAACAACTCTCTAGAAAGCCCAGCGATATCTATAGAAAATTTATTGCTGATGCTTTAGACCTGCAAGTTGATGCAAAGAAGGAAATGCGCAAAAGCCCTATCTTCTCCTTGAAAATATCCTCGGGGAGAACCTCCAACAATTCGATCGATTCCTTATTGGTCTGGCTAAACATTTGTTTCTTCTTCTTGGCTTTCTCCTCAGAAGCCCTAGTTGTAATCTTGCGCTTCCCCTTTCCTTTATCAGTAGGAGGAGCTGGAGGAAGAGGTATTGGATTACGGATTATTATCCCTTTTGCAGGCGCTTTGGGGTGTACCGAGCTAGAGGCATCAGCTACCTTCGAAGCTCCAGAAACCTTGGCTGGACCCTTTTGGGCAACCTTAGTTTGAAGGGCTTTCTCCGCTCTCCCTTCTCGAGCCAGTTTTTGCATGACTTCATAAGGGTCTAGAGTAATATTCTTGGAAGTCATTTCATCTGTAAACACAAATAAAACTACAGTTAGTCACTATGACCCCAACACCAAGAATAAGTTGTTGTGAGAATACCTCAAAGAGTGGCCTTTTCCAAGGCCAATTAGTGTTGGGATTCACAAAAATCCACCAAGCCTGAACTAAGTAGTTCATCTTTTGAAAATAGAATGTTCTAGTTAGAAGCTAATGACCTGGCCAATTTTACCCTCGCATTGCTAGAGGGATCTAATGTTGGCTTGCCACTCTAGAAGATAGCTTTACCAAAGGGTCTAAGTATGTGAAAGTGTGGGGTTGTGATCCAATCACCTCCAACAAAAAATCATTTTTTCTTCCAAGTTTTGTTAGAAGTAAGGTTGCCAGTAATAGGGTTCTTCTCGCCAGCTCGGTTTTGGAGGTAAAACCACCCAAGGCTGTTTATGAGATTTCTTTTCAATATGAACATGTATTCAATCTCCTTGAGGGATGAGTCAAGATCTAAGATCTAGTGCCATACGACGTATAGACTAGATGTAACTCTCCAACTGTTAAGGTTTAATTGGTAAGGAGGGAGTTCAAATGAAGTAAGGATTTGGGCAAAATATGGCTGAATAGGCAATCTAACACCTACAAGGAAAAATTCTTCATTGAAGGTTATCTCACCCTCTAGATGGCAACTTGAAAGCTCGTTCGCTTCAGGGACCCTAAGATAAACCCCTTCAAGGATTCTATATAGTCTAGTGTATGCTTTTAAGTCCAACTCGGTTATGGTCGAGGTAAATCTGTCAGCCTCGAAGTATGCTAAGCCCCTTATTGCTAAAGTTGGGTAGAGGACTAAGACAATGGCTTACTCCTCAACAAATTTGTTTCTCTCAGAAGTCATTTTCTATTTCCACATAAAGAAAATGATAAGTTAAAGGCTGTTTTAGGATCTTCAACAACTCGAAAATTAACCTAAAGGTCTCTAAACCTAAGAAGACAATTACCAAGTGTCCTAATCAATCAAATATACCACCAATCAATTATAAAAAAATAAAAATAAATAGGAGAAGAAAAGAAGCTTACTGTCGAAGAATTAAAGAACTTGAGGTGTAAAGCTCGAAACTGAGGTGTTGCTGTTGTTGCTGTGCTGCAAAAACTGTTTGCTAAGAAAAAGTTGACGGCGTAAAAAGGTAAAAAGGTAAAGGTTGGATTTTTAAAGGAGAAGAAGAACCCCAACCGCCGATAATCATTACAGATTAAATGATGAGATGTTGCCACGTTGAAGAAAAAGCTGAGAGGATGCATCTCATTAATGAAAAGGGGGCAGCCATCATTAGGGATAGTTAGATCTCTTGGGATCTGAAACAATAGGATCCCTAGAGCCAGTCATCATTTGCCATGATACAAAAACGAGCGAACTCCCAACTGAATACTTAATTATGACAAACAAGCATGTCTTTTCAAAACTGTCATCTTTAGTTTTAATTAAGGAACAATTTTCTTAACTAAAACTACGGGGCTTGATATTGGGTATAATCTAGTATGCATAAGGCCCAAAAGAATAAAGGCTCGAAATGATCCTAAAGGAAGGGACAGATGTTGTTCCGAGACTAACTACTACCCAAAGAGAGCTATTTCAAGTGAAAGAGAGACTGGATCTTATATGATAAAAGAAGGAAGAGGTCTCGGGTTGACATGATAATAAAGGGTATGGCAGAGACTTTAAGGAAAATGGGAGCCGAAACCTCTCAAAGTCACCAGGAAGCTTAGATCATCTTAACCTAGGGACGCATCATAAAGGTCTCAGCCATATCTCGTTAAGGTCTCGACCATAGCTATAAAGATCTCGGCCATAACTTACAAGGGTTTCGGTTATAGCTTACGAAGGTCTCTGCCAAATAGTGCCAGAGCTTATTTCAAGATAATAACGATCCTCAAACAAAAATTTCTAAGACCTCTCTACAATTACGTATTAGTGAAGGATTTCCCTTTTCCATACATTTTAGGATTATTCTATAGTAAGGATTCTAGCTAAATTAAGCTTGTTATGTAATAAAAATCTTAAGGATATAATGCCACCAAATCCAGAAGCCAATGCTTAATCTATGGAATCTCCGTGATTCTCGTACAGTGTGATTCTAATTACTAGATTTCATAGTATCTTACCATAATAAGGTGATAATAACATCTATAAAAGGAGATCAAGTATAACCAGGTACGACTACTAAAACTTTGGCAAAAAATATTACTATTCTCTTTTAGCTTTCTCTTTCTTCAAAGAAAATAACCATAAGCAAAACCCTAACTTAAACATCGAAGGGTTTTCGTAGGACAACCGGCTTTTCACCCTCATAACCTTTGATTTTAAGAGCAGATAGAAGCTAGCAGACAAGGAAAGAGGAAAAAGATCATTGCTGGTGCGCTAAGTCCAAAAAATGATTTTTGCTGCATCAACATATATATATATATATATCTACATCATAAAGGAAAAATTCATTGCAACAAAATTTTATATAACTCACCAATGCTTCCATAATCAACTAATACATCAATCATTCCTCCCATATACATATTTATTATCATAAAAATAATTATAACATCACATTAAGAAAATAGGAAAGTATAAATCTTTTCACTCACCTATGTGCCCCAAAAGTCACCATAGACTATTTGATGTAGCTACAGAAATATCAAATGCATTTGCATATAAATCATGTCATACATATATGTATTTGCCAACCCAATGCCACATTACTATTATATCGAATTTAGGAACAAATCATGAAAATAAATATCGATGCCCTAAGGGCCATTTCCATAGCTCAAAATCATACACATACAAAATACCAGTAATCCAATACTTACAGATAATAAGAACTCTCAATTGTTCACACAAACTCAGCCTACCAAAATCGTTAACTAGTCCAATTTTTACAGAGATTCAAGCTCACTTCAACAGTATATATATCTTAATGCTCTTATCAATTTTAATAAGTTTCTTAAAACCAAGTAATGTAAATTTAGAATTATTATAAAACAAAATTAATTCACTCACCAGTGGAATTCAACTAAGCTGTACCAAAGCACGTCGACGGTGCTTCGATCAATGATCTTTCTTATCAAAAATTCAAAATTTCCTTTCTCTCCTCTATTCGCATTTTTGCATCTCATTCTGGCATTTTGTTAAGCATATTGCCTTCCACTTTTCTTTCTTTGATCTCTCTCTCTCTTCTTCACAGCAACATCTCCTTTTACAACACATATCAAATTACACACAAGCAATATAATTATAAAATTTCCACTTCAGCCTATTACAACAGAAAATCCAAAACAAATTTTCTTCATTCTTATTCTCACAGTTTGCTCTCCTCTTCATTGTTTTCCCATGCCGTTTCATCTTTTCCCGTTTTCTTATTTCACTTGGCCAAGCCCTCTTTTCGGTTTTGTTTCTCTTCTTGTTCTCCCTTTCTCAATTTTTGGTAAGTCAAAGAGTAAACAAAACAAAACGAATTAAATAGAGAAATAGGTGACTTACATGGTTTGTTCTCTTCTTCCCTCATTTTCCCATAACTCTCATGCCAAGACCCATTTTCTTCTCCTCCATTTGCATTTTGCCGATTCTCTCTCTAGGCTTTCTTCTATTGTATAACAAGAAACCCATTTCTAACTTCTTGATCCAGGTGAGCCATCGAGATTGAGGCACTTGTCTAACTTGGAGGCGCACTTCAGGAGACAAAGATACTCAGTCACAAGATTTATGGTCGGCTCATCTTCCAAATTTGCCGTTGAACTACTCACCATTTCCATTGACACAGCTAGATGGGTACGAGATATAGAGATTTGTGCTTTCAATTTTACTTGTGAAACAAAGAAAAATGGGTTATTGTATTCAATCCTTCCCATTTTGGTCTCCCACCCGTTTTCTCTCATATCCCCTTTTGTGTTTTTCTTTCTTTTTAACAAATCCAAATTGCCCCCATAAAGGAATATATATATATATATATATATAATACATAAAAGAAGCATCTGCATTGAATTTGCATTTTAATTTCACTTGCATTTTAATTTCATTTCCATT
This sequence comes from Cedrela odorata, assembly GCA_035584115.1. Classification (NCBI taxonomy): domain Eukaryota; kingdom Viridiplantae; phylum Streptophyta; class Magnoliopsida; order Sapindales; family Meliaceae; genus Cedrela; species Cedrela odorata. The sequence continues at coordinate 321,305 of JAXCLQ010000009.1, forward strand.
TAACTTTCATTTGAATTTGCCTTTAATTTGCAATTCACTTCAATTTGCATTTTGATTTTTCTAACCCAATTATCATTTCATTAGCTTAAAATCATTAAAAATGAAATTTATTTATTTAGCTAATTTTTTGTATTAATGTTATCGACCTTTTAGACCGAATTTCATGCAACATCCCTTGACCTATTTATAATTAACTCATTTTTTGAATTATTTATCTGGTATGTTTGAAAAAAAAAATTATCCCAGTCATCAAAATTTTATTATAACAATTTCAAAAAAATTTCAGTCGTCACAAGGACACTGCGACAAGATCTTCAAAGGTTCTTAGGTAGGGTTTATTATTTGCCTATAAGGTATTTAATAAAACTCTTAGGTAAGAAAAAATTTAAGTATTAAATTACACCAACAAGTGGTATCAGAGCGTTGGTTTTCTAATTTGATGTGATGGCCGAAAATAATGATGTGAGGTGCAGAAACTCCAATTAGGTAAAGTTTAAGGTGAAGCTTTTTTATTGGAAAAATAAACTTTACATTTTGGCAAAGGAATGTGAGAAACGTCTTTATTCAACAATATCTCTTTTTTACAATTTTAGGCATCAAAAAAGCCAAAAGATATGTCAAAAGAAAAATGGGAGACATTAGATTAAAAGGCACTGAGCTCTATTGAATTGCATCTTACGAACAATGTTGTATGCAATATCATGTGACAAAATAGTGTAAAAGATGCATGGAAGAAGCTCAAGAAGCTTTACATGGGACGGACATTGTCAAACAAATCAACCTTCAACGACTAACTACATGGTCTAAAAATGGAGGAAGATAATAATGTCATGACACACTTGAACGAATTCAACTAGTGTATTAGTGAGTTACTACAAATTAATGTGCAGATTGAAGAGGAAGATCAAGCTTTAATATTGTTAAGGTATTTACCAAATTTCTTCAAACACTATAGGACTAACCTGGTGTTCAACGAGAAAACTTTTAATCATGAGTTGGTTATTTTAGACATAATTATTTATGTGAAGAAGGGCAAGTCGAAAGAGAATTAAGCTTAATGAGAATGACTTGTTGCAAAGAAGACTAATGAGTAAGGTTATACAAAAGAAAGAGGTAAGTCAAAAAACATGAAATGGGATTGTGAGAACATAAGAGAGTGTGAGACATATTTTAGCGCTCTAGAAAAACTTTATATCACTAGGCACAATTAACTCAAACAGATGTTTATTTCGATAAATGATAGAGCACTCATAGCGACTAAAGGATCTACGGTCATAATGCGAGATATAAAATTAAGCAATAATCTTTATAAACTTTCTAGAGACATAATTTTAGATGGAGTTGCTATCTCTACTAATGATAAGGAAAATTCTCGCAAAGATGACACTCAACTTTAGCATTTAAGACTAGGGCATATGAGTAAGAGGCAACGTAAGAACTACACCAACTACAATTATTGAAGGGTGTTAGCTCATGTAAGCTAGACTTTTGCAAATATTGTCATTTTCATGGATGATTCTTTAAGGAAATTTTAGTATACTTCATGAAGAAGAAATCTGAAGCGTCAAATTCAAGAAATGGAAAGCAAAAGTAGAAAATCAAATTAGGAGAAAAATCAAATACTTGACAAGTGACAATGAAGGTGAATATACTAGTGGCAAATTTCTTCAATTTTTTAAGATGAAAGCATCATTAGACATTTCACCATAAAGAAGAATCCTCAACAAAATGGTTTTACAGAAAGAATGAATAGAACTTTTTTAAAGAGAGTTATATGCATGAGATTGGATGTAGGAATATCCAAATCATTTTGAGAGAAAGCGATAAACCATGCTTGTTGTCTGGTTAACCAATCACCATCAAAGTTACTTTTCACATTGATAGAATAAATATAGATGGGTAAGGAAGTTAATTACTCAAATTTGAAAGTCTATGGTTGTAAGGCATATGCTCTTATTCTTAGTAATGAAAGAAATAAGTTAGAATCAAAATCACTTGAATGCATTTTTCTCAGTTTTGAGAAAAGAGTGTAGGGATTCAAGCATTATGACATGACCAATAAGAAGAATATTCTTAATAAAGATATAGGCTTTGAAGAAGTCTTGACATGCCAAAAGAAGAAATCAAAAGGAATGATGAGGTTGTTATCGAAATTTCTATTACCACAAAACTTCAAAAAGGTGATAGTGGCAATGAAGCAAAACAACAAAAGGAGGTTCTCCAATAACCTGCAACCATAGCTAAATCAAGGCCGAAGAGAATCATCAAACCATCCCAAAGGTATGGATGGGAAGATAAAATGCATTTTACAATTATGACAAGTGGAGATGATCCAATTACATTTCAAAAAGCTATCAACAACTATGATAGAAAATATTGGATGAGTGTTATGGTAGAAAAGATGAAGTGTTACACCCTCATTCGTACATACTTTATGTTAGCCTAGTTGACAACACCTAAGAGTGAGGTAAATTAGGTTTTAAAGCTTTAGAATTTAAAATTTTATATAGTGCAGTGTAATAAATAAAAGAGTAGTAGAGTGAGAAAGACACACAGTTTATAGTGGTTCGGCAAAGTTTTGCCTACGTCCACTCTCTTAGATACAGATCACTACCATCGAGGTTCTATTATCTCCTTGTTTTTCATGGGTCAAGTAAAACCCAATACACTCATTCTAAAGTGAAAGGAAATCTTACACTTACTTTCTTCACGGGTGAAGAGAAATCCACAACAATCTTCTTTAATTCGGGTGAAGATATACCCACTACAATATCAGAAATGTAGATTGAATTTTGCTCTCACACTAGAGTAGATATATATCAATATGCTCTCATAAGAAATAAATTTCTCACACACGATTTGAAAGTTTTATAATATAGAGAGAAAATATAACTATTCATATTTGAAAGTGCTCTTAAAAAATTTCTTTTGATTTTGATTGCTATGTTTGTTCTTCTTGCTTCACTGTGTTTCTTTAATTTTTATTCTACCTTTTTATGAAGTAACTTAAGTCCAACGGCTTGATTTGGTGCATTTAATGTCTGCCATAAATGTTATAAAAATTACTGTTGAGCCTTAATTTCAAAAGAAGTATCAACTTCTTTTTCTATGTATCGATCTTTTTATGCAAATAGTACGAGCTGAGTCCCAAGTATCAATCCATTTATCTTTACGTACTGTTCTAGTTCACTTCGTAAATAATTTTCAACTTTCTAGAATTGGCTTGTATAGATTCGTTTCACTTTAGGTATCGATTTGATTTGTCTTGTAAATATTTTACAACTCTCTAGCCAAGACATGTATCGATCTGCTTTACTCCATGTATCAATCTGGTCTACCTTGTAAATATTTTACAATATTCTGAACAAAGTATGTATCAATCTGCTCTAACTCAGGTATCGATCTGGTCTTGAATAGTATCGATTCGTTATCCCTATGTATAGATCCTGTTTGATCTTTCAAGACATTTTTACACAGATTTGTTAAGAGTTTGTTTTAAGTATGTTTGTACATTTGTTTCTTGATTCTCAAACAAGATTAAGATCATGTTATGTTAACTTGATATTAAGAATAATATTTGGTCATCATCGAAAACACATAAATATCATTAAGTCAACAATGTGATATCATCACTTTACACATAAGGTCATTCTAAAATTTAGGTACAATGCTACACCATTATTACATAAGTCTTAAACCACTATAATTATTAAAAATCCTCACACATACAAAATTAACCATATTACAAAATTCTCGTCTTCCAAACTATGCTAATAATTACATATAACCCATTTACTTCAGTTCAGAACTATCTTCGCTCGCATCCCCTCTCCCTTCTCGCATTATTCTCTGAAAAATAAAATTTTTAAAATAAATAATAAGATGCGAGCTCAGTAAGTAAACCATGCAAGTTTTCCCATATCGATGTGATACATAATATAATTGCTCAAACAAATTTTGTATATTTTCAAACTTTCTAATAATATGAAAGTTAATTCATATTACAAATATTTTCAGAATTGCTTAATCAGTTACTGTCACTTGCACCCACGGTGACCTGAATCCAGAACATAATTACGTATTCCATTTAAAGCGAATATTTTTTATTTCAATTATAACATAAACGTGCATAGTAAGTTAAACAAAATTTTTATTAACTCGCAAGTCCCGAATTTGACACGAGACTCGGCTAAGTCAAAATAAATATTGACTAACGATTAAAACCATAAAATACATTTTCATTTATAAACTTTACACATCGATAACATTTTCAACAATCATTTCATGAACTTGATATTAACATATAAAACATCAAAATTTCATAATTTTCATATCATTTTCAAACACGTACTCAAATATCATATTATTTCAAAAATATTAAAAATACATGCATAATTTACTTACTTCTATCCTAAATTCCACAAGTATATTTTTCTATGTCAATGACTAGTCTTAGTTTCCTTCTTTTTCTCCTTTTTCTTTCCTTTTCTTTTTTTTCTTTCTTTTTCTTTTCCCTTAATCTTTTCTCCTTTCATCCCTCACGGTTTCTTCTTCTTTTCTCCCTTTTCTTCTTTTCTTTCTTTCTTCTTTTCCCTCCTTTTCCTACGTAAATGTATGGACTAAATTAAGAAATTCAATTTTTTTTATTTTCTATTTATACTTAATGAAATTGATGGGTAGGATGAATTCCTTTAATCAAATGGCCAAGATGATTGCCACCTATTCTCCACTTTACTTGGTCCACATTCATCCATATCCAAAACCATAATACTTGGCCAAAATGATGCCAAATGGATTGGAGAAATCATAGCAAATGGATGGGTAAGATTAAATGATAAACAAATGGGCCTAATCCTATGTTTGGGCTTAACAATTCATTACCCGTAATTAGAAAATTAATACAAACACTATTTTTAGCCCAAAGTCCAATTATAACCCAATTTCATGAAATTAAATTTGTACTTAAATAAATAACACTATATTAAACTCAAAAATTCAATTATTCACCTAAAATCCTAATTTACATGAAATTTTAATTAAGCAAATAACACAAAATTATACAATTGAATTTCCTAATTATTGCGGATATTGCATGAAGTCTGTACAAAAGAACTCTATTTGGGAGTTGGTTTATAAACTTAGAGATAAAAAAAAAAAAAAAGTAGTTTGCTACAAATGGGTGTTTAAGAAGACAAAAGGCATACATGAGAACAACGCACTAAAATTCAAAGCGAGATTAGTTGTCAAAGAATACTCACAAAACGTGGGCATATACTTCAGTGAGATATTTTCTTCAATGGTGAAGCACACATCAATTTGAGTATTGTTAGCCTTAGTAATGCAATATGATAGAGTTAGAACAACATGATGTAAAGACGACATTTCTTCATAGAGATTTAGATAAAGTCATTTACATGGCTCAACCTGAGGATCCATTTAAAGCAAGAAAGTAAGATCTTGTGTGCATATTAAAGAAGTTGCTTTATAGGCATAAACAATCTCCAAGATAATGGTACAAGTGCTTCGACTCTTACATATTAAAGATTAACTAAGAGAAAATTGAACATAATTATTATATGTATTCTCATATGTTTAATAATGGTACAATCATCTTATTGATGTTGTAAGTAGATAACATGCATATAACTTGTTCAGATATGTCAATAATGGACAAGCTCCAAGGATTGTTGAGTATAGAGTTTGATATGAAAGATCATAATATAAATATAAAGATCATTGGAATGAAGATTATGAGAGATCGAAAAGAAGGAAAATTATGGTTGTTTGAAAAGAAATACATCCATAAGGTGCTTGTGAAGTTTAACATGCTTAAAGCTAAAACGATGTCTACTCCATTAACTTCACACTTTGCTTTAAGTGCAAAGTAATGTCAATCTATCGATGTCGAAATAGAAGAAATGGTGGAAGTGTAGTATTCAAACACGATTGGTTGTTTGAATTATGTCATGGTATGTACAAGACTCGATATCTCTCAAGTAGTTAATGTAGTTTCCAAGTATATGACAAATCCCAGAAAAGAGCAATAGAAAGCACCATTAAATGGGTTTTAAGATACATACTTGAAAGGAACTAAAGAGTTAGAATTACGTTTGAAAGATAACATGGTGCAACAAGTATTATGGGTTTTGTTGATTTTGATTATGCCAGTGATTTAGACAAGCGTGGATCTACAACAAGTTATGTTTTTAATTGTGGAGGTGGACCGATTAGTTGAAATGTTTTAACATACTAGCGTTTTGTCTACTACTGAAGTAGAATACATGGCAATTACAAAGTCATCAAGGGAAGCTATATGGTTTGGGGATTTGGTGAATGATATGAGATTAAAGTAAAATATAGTGTTGATTCATTGTGATAGTCGAAGTGAAGTCGTTTTAACCAAGAATCAAGTGTTTCATGCAAGAACCAAGCATATTGACATTCAATTGCATAAGTCAAAGATTGGATTGCTTTAGGTGAAATCTTCATTGAGAAGGTTAAGACAAATAAGAATGCATATGATATGCTCACCAAGTCAACAACGAAAGACAATTTCAAGCATTGCTTAAGCTTGCTAAATCTTTGCTCATGTTGAGTTGAGATGGGTGCCTCATCACCTGAGGTATATTAAGATGAGAAGAGTTCTCACCGAAGTGGAGATTATTTTATTCTTCGATTGAAAAACTTTTCAAAGTGGAGATTGTTAAGAAATATAGCTCCTTATGCATATTGAATTCTACCTTAAATAAGTAAGCTCCACTTCTTGGAAACAATAATCTATTTTTTCTCACCCGTTAAATCTTAATCTTCTAACCTTACTCCTTTTGTTGATCTCTAACCTTTGGTCTTGTGCTTTATGCTTTCTTTCTCTATTGTAGTAAAATCAATGACCTTCCTAAATTGCTTGTGTTTTGTTGTAGTTTGTATTTCTTGGTGTTTTATCTTACTGTTGCATTCTTATTATTTTTGGGATATTGAAATAAGATCTTTGAAGGTAAGGGTGTACAATGGTTTTGGTTCAACCTAAAACCACCAAGAACCGAACCGAAAAAATCGATTTTAAACCGGAATCGATTCTTTAAGGGTAGATTCTGGTATTAAAGATTGTGGAACCAAAACCGAACCAAAGAATCAGTTCAATTTAAAAATAAAATATTATTTTCAAGCCAAATGAATTAAACCCCACCTCATATTCAAATACAAACTCTTAATCATTGAATTACATACATAAAGTTACACAATTTATTAAGGAGAGTATTATTTATTCATTGAGTTATATAAAAAAAATTAATCAATGTGTTTATTGTGTTTTATTTAACTTAATTTATCATGTTATTTGTATAATAATTTAATAAAATCGTAACGTGTATATATTTATTTCAAAATTGTCAAACAAGTTAGCAATTATAATAAATAATATATACATAGTATAATATTATTATATATATAATTGTACTATCATAAAAAAAATATTTTTTTTTTAGTGATATGTAATATCAATTCGAGTAATAATACAATATTTTTTTCAATAATTTGTCGTATATTAATTATCTTTAATAACTTGTTTCTCTTCTCTTTCGTTAATTCAATTTTTTATCATGTATACAATATTTTTATAATTTAATTTCGTTGATTTTATTTTTATAATAATTTTAAAGGTTAGAAATATTCACATAATTTAAGGGTTTTGTAGAGATTTACTGCAAATCCCTCTAATACATAATATTTAAGAAAAAATTTCAAAATAATCACATTTTTAGTATATTTACCTAAATTATTACATTACTTTTTTATTAAATTGACCATTAAAATGTATTTCGAACGAAAATACCCCATTAACATTTACGTAATCTTATCAAAATTATGTTTTATAGTTAGCTTGGTAAAGAAGGTAATGTGATTATTTACGTAAATTACTTTTAAAATGTGGTCGTTTTGGGAAATTTACCTAATATATCTAAGGCAATACAAACGTTAAAAGGAGAGAATAGGTGCAAAATCGACAGAATATCGATTTTACGAACTCCAAGCAAGCAAAGGTAAGACGCTCCCGTCTTTATGTTCCAACTTCCGCAGTGTTTAAGGTGTTCGATCATTTTCCACACTGAAATTTTGGAATAACAATCAGTTATGTTGATCTGGGTAATTCGGCTGTATAAGTTTTACATTTTGTTTCCAGGGTCAGCTTGATTGAGGTTTGAGAAGAATGGCGATCTCGAATTTTGAGTGTATTCAATCTCTGAAAGTTTCTTCGAAAGCCCATCTCTTCTCTTCAGTTAGTGGTCGCAGCAGAGACTACCACAAGAAGAGAAACTGTCTGGTTTTTGCTTCTGCAAAGAAATCAGATAATAATCCCGGTCTTCAATCAAAAGTAATTTAATTTTATGGCATACATCTTTATGCATTTTTCATTTTCATTATCTTTTACAGTTCTTGTTTTCTTGATCAATAAGTGAGGATATAGAAATTATTTTCACAAAGCTGATTTTGACTCAAGGTGGGAAGATTTGTTCTCATTTTTAGATGAATTTGTTGTAATGAATCCAACAAAATTCCTCTTTTAATGTATCAAGTGTGCAACACACCAACAGGTCTTAGACTCGGAATCATAGAATCCCAATTTCTTCCACCCTCTAGCCCACAGGAGTCACCAATGCTCTTACATAGGAGTCATAAAATTGTTGTTCTCATCACTCGCTTCGCATCACTCACTATGAAAGAGAAGACTGTAAAGTTATTGAAGTTTGATTGCACTTGATATCATGGACCAATCGGGAATCTCTCTTCATTCTTAAGTATCTGGCATTACTCTCCACTAGACAAGTGCCCTTAAACTTATTGAGTATCATGCTCGGTAACCAAGAGCCGTTGCAAACAACCATAGGAGCCCACACTCTTCAAGTCCAAATGCTCTCTTTATTTTTTCTAGAGGAAACAACTAAAATTTATTGAAGTAAAAAGAGAAAATGATTACAGAAGTGAAGGAGAAGTCCACAGAATAAAAGCTTCCTTACTGTGAAGGAACACAAAAACTATACTATAATTCTCTGTATCAAGTATGCCCCATAAACAAGAGACAGAATAGGAAAGGAAAAACCCCAAAACAACAAAATTAACCCAAGACTGTATACCAATCAAGCTGGATGAAAAATAAAAGAGGAATCTGGAAATTGCTTAGAAACCCAAGTCCTTAGAGAGGTCAAGAAAAGAATCATGTACCATAGCCCATTGATATCTTCCTCCTTTTCCTTTTCAAAGATGCAGTTATTTCTTTCTTGCCATATCACTGACAAGAGAGCTATAACTTCACACTTTCATATTGTTTTAACCATCATTCCGTTTCTAAAGGAATAAAATATTCTCCATCAATAAAGCATTGCAAGAGGCTGTAGCTGCCTATAGAATTTTAGCTGCATTGCATAATCGAGCCCATAAAGAAGAGGCAACAACACAATGGAGGAAAAGGTGGCTGTTGGTTTACTTGACCCTTTCTACAAATAACACACCATGAAGAGGAAAGACACGTGTTAGGATTTCTACTTCGGATCGTGTCCCTAGTATTAAATTTTTGCAAGAGCTACTGTCTAAGCAAAGATTTGAACTTTAGGAAGAATGTTGGCTTTCCAAACCATTCTAAATTGTTTGAAATCAATAGTTGATCTATCTTCTACCAACCATAAAAAAAAAATATGATTTGCAAGAGAATTTCCAAATTCTCCAATCATCTTTTCTCTCATCAATGGTAAATGAGTCCAACAAAAGTAGTATACTCTTGAAACTCTATATCATTCAATTTCTCCTCAAATTGAAATTCCAACTCCAATATGAGAAAGAGGGATCCACAACCATTCTAGATCTAATAGAAACATTCTTGGAAAGACATAATCTATATAAATGAGGAAATTGCTCACAAAAGAGAGAAGTCTCCCACCCAAATTCTTCCCAAATCCTCTCATTATCTCTTACTTGACCGAACCACTTGTTGGTGCTGCAATAAGTTAGAGAGTCTCCCATAAGGACTTTATATTCTTTAACCTTTTTTTCTTTTTTAATATGTTGCACTGTTACCCCAACACCCTCTCAATTGTAAACCAAACTCACCAAAGTCTAGTGTGAGTCAAATTTGATAATAAGACTTATAGGTTTGTTCATCTTTCTGATCCAGCATAAATCCTGTTCAACATTTTGCATGACTTTGCACCTCAGGTGTAATTTGTTAAGATGATATAAATTATATTTAAGCTCTTGCAAGTTAACTTAAGGTTGAATCTTATGATTTTTTTCATCCATGATGCAGTTGTATAGTACCACCTTCATTGGTGACTAACTTTATAAGAAAGGAAAATAACACTATATTGCCTATTTTACCGAAATTTTTCTTCTCCTCTGCTCATTGTTTCATCCTATTTATTTTTTATTTTATGCTGAGGTTTGAAATCTTGCCTGTGAAACTGGAAACAGAATGTCTAACAATCAAATTTTAGGTTGAGACACTACTGGACAGTGTAAAGTGGGATGACAAAGGTTTGGCAGTGGCTATAGCTCAAAATGTTGACACAGGAGCTATATTAATGCAAGGATTTGCAAACAGGGATGCTCTAGCTACAACCATTTCCTCTCGGAAGGCAACATTCTACAGCCGTTCAAGGTCAGCATTGTGGACAAAAGGAGAGACTTCCCAGAATTTTATCAATGTTCAGGACATCTTTCTTGATTGTGATCGTGACTCTGTAAGTTTTTCACATGCAATTGAAATACTTGCAATCCTTGGATTTGATTTAATTGTGGACTCTTCCCCAGATAATATACCTTGGAAAACCTGATGGGCCTACCTGCCACACAGGGTCAGAAACTTGCTACTATACATCAGTTTCTGATGTCCTAAAAGATCTGGAGGTTTGTAGCTTCAGTTTTTAGTAAACGCTGACAAATTGTTTAGTATTTATAAAAGAGAATAAGAACTTCTCTGACAGGTTGAAGGAAATAAGTTGGCAATGACAACGTTGTACTCATTGGAGTCTACAATTTTCCAAAGGAAAGCAGAATTAGCAACATCGGAAAATGGGAAACCTTCTTGGACTAAACGATTATTACTAGATGGCAACTTGCTGTGCTCAAAAATTCGGTACTAAAGTTTAACTGTCATATAGGCATGGTCAACAATTGATTTTTGATGCTTCTTGCCTCCCTGTTCTCCTGTAAAGAACAGGAGAGATAAAAATGATAGAAGAGCTATTAAAACATTTAAAACAGTCGGCTGCTCCATACTGTTGTTTACTGACCTCGGAATATGTAGTAGATAAAAACATTGTGTGTTCATGACCCTTAAATATGTTGACTTTTCTTTTATTCCAAAATTAATTATATTGGGGAACATATAGAGCATTTGAAGATTAGAACTTTTTAAGTTTGGTTCTTTACTTGCAGAGAAGAAGCAGATGAATTATGTCGAACACTGGAGGAGAACGAGGATAGTTCACATTCTGCCTCAGAGATGGCAGATGTGCTGTACCATGCCATGGTTTTGCTGGCACTCAAAGATGTAAAGGCAGAAGAGGTACTGGAAGTTCTTCGAAAGAGATTTTCAAAGTCAGGTATCGAAGAAAAGAAAAGTCGCATGTCACAAAACTAGTCATGGACTGTATCTTGTTACTGGGTAAATTATCACGGGAATTAATACATTTGCTTGTAATCAAGAACATTACGCTACATGGGATCCTGTTCACCATTAGTTTTACTGTAATTTAGGACATAAGTTGCTCCTTTGCATGGCTTTTTTAAGTTGTCTATGCATTATAAAGAAGATATTTATGACATTGTGACAAGTCGATTACAGTGACTTATTGAGTGTTTTTTTATGTAGAACAGGATAGGGTAGATTGAGCATTATTTTTATTTTCCTTATTATATTGGAATTAGGCTTTATTTCTTTCTAGAGTCATGTTTAAGTTAATTATTTTTTTTCTTGATATTTTTGTTGGGAGTTGAATTTCTATTTCTTATGGGAAGTAAATTTATTTTCTCTTTTGTTTAGGTTTATGGCCACTATAAATAAGGTCTTATTTTCAGTTTTAGGACAGATTATTGAATGACGATTATAGTGTTTTCTCTTAATTCTTCTAATTTTGCACCCTTTCTTATCTTTTATTTGGTTCTAAGTTTTTCTTATCAAGCCAAGGATTTCGGGTCCCTATTTGAGCAAAATTATGAAAATACAAGTTGCATAAGATCTTCTGTGCATTAGTTGATTAGATGTAATTTTCCCTGAAGAGGAATATTGTTTTCATACCTTTGTCAGGGATGGAGCACATTTAGCACTACAAATAATAAGAAAAAAAAATTCTTTTCACGAATGGATGAAGCTCGCATCCACGGTGGCCTACCTTTAAATATAAGAATATATCCAAGTTTCCATGCAACTTAAAAATCAAATTCTTCTATAAAAATGTGGTTAAATACGGGTTTCGCATCTTAAGAGAAAATCAATTGGTGTATAATGAGAGGCTACAGCCTTCTACAACATTTAAGGATGGAACCCAGACATGTCTCAGAGACCATTGACGTGGGCAAAGCAACATTTTTGCACCATGCCAGCAAATGTGAACACAAAATACTGTATCCAATGAAAGAGCAAGCAAGTAGAATTCATAGCCATCAAAGATGTAAAGCATAAGCAGAAATTGTCAAGAACTTCTCATAATTTAATCTTAAGTTCAAAACTAGCAAGATGTAACAGGCTTTGGGTGAGCATCATATCAGGCTTTGGTGCTTGTACATCTAACACCTTCTCGACGCCTAATCTAATTCCGAATTTTATATGTAAACCTTTAAGGATCAAAATATTCAATAACCCATCCAACACCCCTATCTCTAGATGGATATTAAGGTCATGTACATTTTGATATTTGTACAGAGCAGAAGCCATTAGTTGGACTCATGCCAAGTAATCAACAAGACTGGTAATACATTATCTGGCTATAGAAGCAAAAACTAGATGCTACTCGATTACATGGTCCTCCTGGTTACTAGCAAAATTCCAGTCTTCTAAAATTATTGATTAAATGATGCTGAAAAGTCAGAAACTTGCCATCTAACATCTCCGAATATGATTCTGATATTGTCAACTCAACTTCCAATTGACTGGTTCGGTAGAAACTTGCCTCCAATTCTGAGAACTATTGTACTAGCATGAATCTTTGAAGCAACACAGAACGAATCAAATTAGATAAAAACATGTAGAAGCAAAGTACATTTTTTACAAAAGGAAAAAGTAATTGTAGGGTACAAAAAGAATAATCTTAACATATCCACAGATGATCTCTCGCACTGTCTGACTTCAGTTCTTTTAACATATTCATCGAAATAAATTATAATTCTATAACAGAATGAAAGGAGAAAAGAAAGGGAAAAAAATGACATAGAAGAAGTAGATAGGGAGGCAACATAGTCACTGGCAGCCTGTTGCTAATAAATGACAATTACCATTCAGATGCCTCATAGCAAGAAACCATACCTTTTCTTCTTTTCCCCTTCAAGTGAAAGAATTCTAGATATAAGAATAAATCAACTCAATCTTGTCATAATCTTCAAGGACTCTCTCTCGGGGAATCATAATGATGGAGAGAATCAAGGCTGCGGTGGAATTAACATAGAACAGAACCCATTTTAGGGATTAGGTCTAAATAAAGTATTAATAAATCATATTAAAGTAAACAGAGACACAAATTAGTTATCTTACCTACAATTCTCTGGGACTCTCCAGGACAAAATTGACGACTTTTTCAAAGTTGGAGGTAAAGATAAAAATAATTTCCAATCCTCAAGCATAATTCTGAGGTCATGAAGTTTGCTATTCAAACCATAGCAGCAATTTACATGCATTGTACAAACTACATTAAAATTTTCACTAGGTTCACATAACCCACCAAAGTAAGCATTATCCAAGAACTTCATCTTCAGTCCAATATCCATGATTGAATGATGAAACTTGATAATGTTAAGGACATCCTGATCATGATATCTAGGATAAGTTTCCCATGAAGAGTACCAGAATTTGTAAAACTCTATTGACCGGTTATTGGACTTTACATGGTTAAACCCTCCATAGGGTCTGTTCTGTACATCATCAGGTCTACCCAGGAAGTGATCACATGCAACCTGGAAATCTGCATCTGAATAAAACCATGGAAATGGATCCCAGAACCACATGATATCAAAAACTTGAATATGCTAAAATAAAAACATAGTGCTTATTGGATTTGGTGACATGTAACAATGCACATACTATGTTAGAGTACTATAGTATTCCGACAACTAGAGTTATTGGAAACTCTAACAAGTAGTAACATGGCCCATTAACAAAGCAAAGCATATTACTGTCAGGGGAAACTCAAGCAGTTGGGCCTAAAGTTTCCCTTTCCTCTCTGGTTGGAACTCTGAAAGTCAGATGCATCTTCCTTATCATTGTAAAGTTAACAACCATTTCATTTCTCTAAATTCATTAACATCCTCTATAACAGATCTTAATCATCAGTTAAAAGCTTGATAGCTCCTATATTTTACCAAAAGGTTCGATTTTTATTTTCTAATTCTGTGCTTGGTCTAGTTTCCCTTTTCCTATTTTCCTTTTTCTGCTTTTCTTTTCTTGCTAAATCAAGTAAACACCAAATATAAATAATGAGGAGAATTAAGAAGAAAAATTTGAAACCTGACCCAAAACATCTAAGTAGCACCACAAACAGCTGCATTTAAGTTTGCGCATGCGGACAACAGTTACAGATTTACAATAATCTCAAAACAGATTAGCTTAATGCAATCATATAATCAACCTTTCTAAGCACAAATTAATAACAGTTCTAAAGGTGTCCAAAAATGATCTTTACAGGTGCAACAGGTGTGATGGCAAAAACTCACAGGACAGTTCTCTTTGAATCTTAATGGCTTGCATTATCATATACAGTAACAAGTCTTTAAGTCAAGAAATTTCAACCTCATTTAAATGCAATAGGATGCAAGGTACATGGACCTTGGGAAATTTCACGGAAGCTAATATTTCAAGAAAAAAAATATTTAAACTGTTAAAATGTGCCAAGAGAGACGGCAGAAATCACTTCCAATTACCAGCTTTAGAAGAGAAAGATCTGCTTTATCAATTAAAAAAAAATATCAATCTTATTTATTGATCAAGGAATTGGAGGTCCTTGATTCAGTTTCAGTAATTCACATGTCTTCAAAGTGTTTATTTTTTAACTTAACATTGAAAAATAGATAATTATATCTGAATAAAATTAAGATAAAAATTTTTTGTTTAATGTTCAATACAAATATATAGATAAGTTTATATAATTATAATTTTAAAAATATCCCTATAATTTTTTTTTCTAATTCGTAGTGTTTATCTAATCATCTATAAGGATAACGTGTCAAATCACTAGTTTTCAAATATTTATATTTAGACGTTATAAATAAAAATAAAATAAAAAACAAACATATCATTCAGAATAATATATTGACATCTATTCAAATTTCATATCCATTTAGATTTCTGATAAATATATATATATATATATATATACCCTTAATTAATTATAAGCAAATGATTTACAAACGCTTAGTTCTTTTCCTGTAAAAAGTGGCTCAATCTTTCTTTTCATAAGCTTAAAAACTATTAATTACACCTTACATTATCCCCAATGACATCCAAAGTCATTGTTAGGTCCTCTTACATATTGCTGCCCAAATGTCAATCGACTCTCTTCTAAAATTATTTGTGTTGAATAAACCTATTCAATGACAAAAGCTGGAAGGTAAGAGCAATAAAAAACACCATTTCTTAAAGAAATGATTTTCTATGGGCAACTCTTCTAAAAGTTTTTGTGTTGAACAAATCTACTCAATGAACGAAGATGGCAGGCAAAAGAATACAAAAATCATCAATTCTTAAAGAAAATCAATTCTCTGAGCTACAAAATTTACATACTCAAAACTGAATTGTACACTTTTTTTAAATATATTGATGAAAAACGTTTTGTATTCAAATGAACAAAGGGAAAACATTACCGTGAAAACGAAATTGTAACCAATCTCAAGCACTGTACTTAGGACAGTGATTCTTCTCCACATCATCTTCAAATAATCACGGGTCATAAAGTATGCCTCGTGATGAAAATCAACTCCGTCAGTAACAAGGGGAAAGCAATGTGTATGCAGATCTAAACATTGTTTAAATGCCTTTTCATCCAAGGCAATCATCACCTAGTGATTCAAAAGCTTGCAGGTGCCTTCTCCAATTCTAAAGCTCTCGAGAAAAAGGTCAATGATTGAATTCGGAGCTGTCCATACTTCATTCAAAGTTGTTAATATTACAGTCTGGTCTTGCATCGCAGCATTCTTCAAAACTTTTTCAAGCTTATCTTCTTCACCAATCTACAACAGTTATAAACAGAAAAGTCAAAAAAAAAAAAAAAACAAAACAAAACAGAAAAGACAATTTGCAATAGGTATTATTTACAAATTCAACGAAATTATCACAAATTCTTGCAAGTTACCAGATCAGAAACCTTATCTAGCTACTAAAAGTTTCGCTTTTACACGACAAATTTACATTTTTAAGTCGAAACTCATATTCATTACAAGTTTGCAGCTCAATGTTCGAAGTTTGAAGCTGCAAAAACCTGTTATTTCCGATATCTTTATCCTGATTTCACCAAGTAGTGGAGTTTTCCTCCATAAATTGACCATAATCCAGTAACCCTCTTAGAAATATAAACAAAATCATTTCAAATTTTCAGCAATTGTCATGTAATGACATGCACTTACCAAGTAAGAAGAAAGCAAATTACCTCAAAAGAGTAGTTGTCGAGGAGGGAAGAAGGGAAAACGAAAGGAAAAGGAGACAGAGAAAGGAAGCGAAGGGAATTGGCAACACTGTAAAGAAGTAAACAGGAGAAGAAAATGGAGGCGATGAAGAAAACGATTCGCGAGCATCGGATTCAGTGACGAGCATATTCACTAACATCAAATAAGCTGCTGCTATGGCCTCGCTTTCTGCTGCTGTCTTGGAATCATTCACTAAAGAGAAAATTACTGTCTTTTTTTCTAACAGATTTCCGTTCCTGTCTTCTTTTCTTTATGTATCTTATTCTTAAACCAGAGATGGATTGTGTGGGCCCAATCATTAGTTCTAGTTAATCAGTTCAGGCATTCAATCGAATTATTATTATTACTACCTTTTATGATGCCAAAGTAAGTTTTTTTTATGATGCCAAAGTAAGTTTTAGGGAGTGAACTGAAGCTACAATTATAATCGGGCAATTTTACCTCCAAATTCGTTCCTATTCGCTCTTTATGATATCAGTTTAATATATATATTTTAATAAATTTAAAAAGAATTTAATAGATAAATATCAGTTTAATATATATATTTTAATAAATTTAAAAGGAATTTAATAGATAAATTTAAAATTCGTAATGAATTTAGGATGAATATGGATATAGATAAATATCTATTAGTAAATTTGTGAGTATATTCACAAATATTTTTTAAAATTACTAAAACGACGTTATTTTGATATTAATATTCTTATTTTTATTGTCTACATTAATTTATTTCTATTTGTCTATTATATTATTTTATTATTAATCATTTTTTAAATATTTTTATTTTACAACAATCATTTTACACAATACATATTTATTTATTTTTTTTAATTATTAAATTATATATATAAATTTTTAAATTAAATTATTTAATTTAAGTTAAAGATATTAATTTTGAACTATTGATACATGTTATTATTGCAAAATTAATATCTTCAACTTAATATCTTTAACTTAAATTAAATAATTTAATTTATATAAGTGATGTTTTTTTATTTTAAATTAATACTAAAAATTTTATTAAAAATTCGCTAAAAATTTACGGATATCCGGACAGATTTAGTAAATGTTAAATACCGATTTAAGCGAATTTGGTAATAAATTATCAAACTCGTTACGAATTTGGTACAAGTATGATATTAAAATTTTTTTTGTGAATGCAGATGTGAATTTAGAGATATCCGTTTCAAACCCAATCCGCTGTTATCTCTACTTACAATATAATTATATTATTAATTTTTTTTATCACGTTCACTAAGTCGGAAAAATGAAATATACACTGTTAAGGATTCATCAAATGTATAGTATAGTACTGATGATTTTTAAAACATCCACACCCACACATCCTTTGATTTTAATATTATGAATTTGAATAAAAATAAGAATAATATAATTTATTATAATAATTTTAACAACAAAAAATGGATAAATCATCCTACTTATTAATTTCATATATATATTTGGTGGAATGATCTATCTTATTTATTAATTCATATATATATATATATATATTTAAATAGCAAATTTGAGACAACTTAACATTTACAATATATTGAGGGTTGAATTTTAATATGTTATGATTTGAATAAGAACATTGAGTTATTTATTATTAATTGAAAATTTAAGGGTATTTCAAATTTTAATATTTAATTTCAAATCTGCATACTAATCAAGTTATAAAAAGTAACTTCATTTTTAAAAAAATCTCCTTGACAAGTGTAGTAATTGGAGTTGATCATGTGCACGAAGAGGAGTTATTAAGGTTTTTCTTTTTTTTTTTTTTTCACTTTTCAAAAATAGACTCAGACTTAATAAATAAAAGTAAAGAGGCGGTATCCAGAACCATAGGATATGGTGGGTATATAATTAAAGAAAACAAACTGAGAGAAAAACAGATCTTGCAAACGGGAGAGGTTGGTGGCTAATCTTATCTTCTTATTACAAACAACTGTATTTATAATAATAGGGGTGGGTGGTTTATAATAATAAAGGACACTTGACTCTTCGTAATAATAAATATTATTTGTCAAAAGATGACTTAATTAAATAGGTCAAGTGGTGGCCATTTGGGCTTAGTTATTCAATGGTAACGAGCGGCGAGAAATAGATTAATAGGTAAGGTTAAAAATCCTAACAATTTATATAATGAAATATTATTACTGTAGAAGGTTTATCTCATTATGAAAGGTCTATTTTTAGAAAATTCAGAGGTAAAATAAAAATAATAATAACTTTTGTAAATAGGGTATTAGCTCAAATATAAATATAAAAAAATATAAAAAATGAAAAAAATTTATATGAGAGAAATTCAATAAATTTTCTTAAGTTTTTTTTTATTATTTTATTTTACTTTCAAATAAATATAAAAAAAGATAAAGGAAATAACATATATTTTATAAAAGAATCTAATTGATATTTTACAGTAATGTTTAGGCAGTTAATAGTTGGTGGTGGAATCCACCAATGAGATTACATACTCACCCTTAGATTTCATCGCTCTTAGTTATACGGAGATGTGTAATACTACTTCATTAAAAATCTTACCAATAAAATCATTTGGGATAAAACCTAAACGAAAGGAAAAAAAGTATAGGGCACCCAAAAAATTATATAGTTCTTCTTTTATAATAGAATATACTTCTCCTGATAAAATTCTCCTCCTCAATATAATAAATATCAATATGTCAACTTGTGAAGTTGATGTATAGCAATATTATATACCAACTTATCAAAAGTCAATGTAGGTAAAATTTTAATAAATAAATCGGCAAAATTATCAAATAAGCTAATTTGTAGGTAACAGAGAATATGTTTAATATCATTTCAATGTCGGTTAATAGATACGGAACTGAATCTAGCTAATAAGTTTACAGAAACAAATTATGTCTAGTTTGGTACATCAAGCCAGATATAATAAGGTCTTAATTGCATTAAGATATGGTACTTTCAGATCAAGTATCTCTTCATCATCTTTTTTGTAGTGAAATAAATTTTTTTTAAGATTAAGAGATTAAACAATTATAAGAGTACTTAATGGAAGAACTTTATCCACATTGAAATGTTTTAAAATATTTTCAACATAAACAGATTGATGGATGAATATTCTATTAGATTTGTGCTCGATCTACAAGACAGAACAATATTTAGTTTTTCCTAAATTCATCTCAAACTTTTTTTTTTCAAATATTCTACAATCTTTAGAATATCATTAGGAGTTCCAATTATATTCATCTCATTAACATTTACTTTTACAATGGCGAATCCAAATTCTGATTTTTTTTTTATGAATTCGCATGGACATATTGAATTATAAATATATCATTTTTTTTATCAAATATTTACTCAAGCGATTATACCACATGTACCCAACTTGTTTCAATCCATACAATGATCTTAGTAGTTTGATTGAGAACAAACTATGATCCTTTGATTTATATACTTCAAGCATTCTAAATCCTTCAAGGATTTTCATATATATCTCGACGTCAAGTGACTCATATAAGTAAGATGTCACTACATCCAATAGACATGTGTCAAATCTTTCTAAGACTGCCAAATTTATCAAAAATTAAAATATAATTGTATCCATAATAAGATAATATGTTTTGTCAAAGTCAATTTCAAGTCTCTACAAGAAATCTTGAGTAACAAGTTGTACTTTATTTCTTATAATCTCATTATTTTTATTACGTTTTCTTGCAAATACCCAATTATATCCAATAAGTTTTGTTGTCCCAATTAGCAACTCTCAATAGAGGAGTGAATTGAGTTATTTAAAATTTTAATGCTTAATAAGATGCAAATATGGATACACTGCAATAAATAAAAAGAGTAGAGAGAGAAAGATTGCAAGTAGAGATTTTATAGTGGTTCAGTAAGAACAGCTTACGTCTACTCTCTCGGTTTTGGCTTAGCACTGAGATTTGACTTTCTCCTTATTTAAACGGATCAAGTGAAACTCAATACAACTTCTTCTTATATGATGAATGGCAACCTTACACTTTCTTTCAACGGATGAAGAGAAACCCAATATAATCTTCCTTTTACCGAGTGAAGATAAACCCAACATGAATTTGAAATTAGTTTTCTGTTTTTAAACTCTCTCACAAGAGCAAATAACACAATAAGCTAACACAATTAATTTTCTTTCAAATGGTAGTTACAAAGTAAATGTAGTAAAGAGAGAAAGTAATTTTTTCATGTTGAAGATCAAGAAGAATGTTCAATGATGATTTGCAAATATACTCTTGTTCTTCTTGTCTAGAAATCTTTTATTTAAACTAATTCCATTGTGAAGACTCTTATTTCTAATAGTTTTCTTTGACATAATTAATATTTACAATAAATGTTATATAAGTTACCGTTGAACTTTAAATTGTTAATATATATTGATCCTTTTGGACTATATATCAATCTTGTCACACTTTTTTACTCATACATTTAACCTCAAATACCATTCTCATATATGATATATAATGCATCACTTTTATTATACAAACCTTACATAGTTCAATTTACAAAAGATCTTATGCATACAAGTCTATACATATTACACATTTATCACTTAACTAATCTACAAATTACATATATCCAAAATCTACAAATACGCCTAATACCCTTACTTGCGTACTTGATCACTTTTATGTACTATTATCTGAAAAATAAAATTTTTCAATAAAGAGTGAGATACATATCTCAGTAAGCATATCATGCATGTTTCTATATGTCGATGCAGAACATAATATAAAAGTTTAAATAATCAAAGCATTTTCAAACTTTTCCAAACGCATAGAATTTACTCATAATATAAATACATTCAAAATAGTTTAGTCAGTTAGTGTTACCTACACCCACGATGACCCAGATTTAAAACCTAATTACGTGTTCTGCATTTAGCGGTCATTTTCATATTCATATAACAGAAACACGCACGACGTGTTAAATAGAATTCTTACTAGCCTGCAACCCTCGCAATAAACACAAGATCTGATTAGGTCAGAATAGCATAACTAATGACTAAGCTATAAAATACATTCTTTTTCAAACATTTCACACATCAACAACATTTCATATTTATTTTCTAAATGCGATATCGGCGTAAATATTCAAATTCACAAATATTTCACTAATCATTTCGTAGAATTGCATTGGCGTACCAAACTTTAAAATTATATTTTTATTTTATCATTGATAACTCTATTTTTATAGAGTTATTTTATCTATTTAAACTTGAATTTTAACTTAAATCTTGTTGATTTTGTTATTATTAAATAAATTATTACATCTTTTTGTATATTTTATTTTTAGGATAAAACTAATAGAAACCGCATGTGCACCCCATCAAATGTAACTATTCACGATGAGATCATCGCTATAAAATTAAATCTTATTCGAATCAGCTCATTGCTTCAAATATTTTGGAAGGAATAACTCGAATCGAGATCGCTAAAAACAGTTATCGCATTTTAGAGATCTAGTATTTTAGAAATAAATATTATATCATGCTTATGTAAGCGCGTATGTCATTAATGATTTATGATGTAAGCAATGATGTAATATGTCATTATAATGTAAGTAATGATGTTTGATGTAAGCAATGATGTAAAAGGGTGTATTGAAAAAATTAGAAAGCTTAATGGATGATGATGTAGGCGATGATGTAAATGGAGGTGAAGTTTGCCTATAAATAAGCATTAGAATCATCTTTCAAAACACAAATTATTGAAGAGAAGAAGAACACAAGATCTTGGAGAGAGAGAGAGAGAGAGAGAGAGCTTGAAAAGGAGGAGCAAAGCAAAAAAGAAAACTCTACTGCGAAGCTTCAAACTATTAAGTTTTCCCAATTTTTTATTATGTTTTGTTATTTAATATTTGTTGTATTTTATTTTATTATGGAGTAGATTTTTTTTCTAAGGTTATGATGTAGCCTAACTTTGATGTTCCAACCCTTTGTTTAATATAATTATGAATTTTCTATCTTGGTTGATGCGTTTAATATTACTCTTAATGCTTCTAAATAATTTATCACTATTTAGTTGAATTGTTAATCATAATGATAGCGGAAGCTAATTTATGTGTTTTAGTTCATTGTATTGAATGTCATAAATTACTTGTACGATAGAAATATATCTGCATGGTTTGTGTAGTTCTTAAAAGAGATTCATAAATCTTAATGAATCTTTTAATGTTTTAATTTTGCATAGGAACATAGCAGTTAAGGTTTATAGGGTATTCTCCTTAGACCTCGGGAGGGGCTATGTGAATAATTTAGGGATACTCAACCAACAACCAAATAATTAATTCTTGTTAAAAATAATAAAAAGGAGGAACTAATTAATTAAGGTGAAATCATAACCTTAGAGTTTTTAGCTCATTAATCTTATTCATTTACTTTATTTGTATTTAATTTTAGTTTTAATTTTCTATCCATCAAATTTTGTTAACTAAATTAAATCTGGGTTATGCCAAGTCTTGGGAATTAATTTACAACAATTCTCATGGAACGATACTCATCTCATTACTCTATTACTTATTCGACTCGTACACTTGCGATTTTGCACAACAAGTTTTTGGAGCCGTTGTTGGGGATTGTTTGTTTAAATTAATATTGATACTATATAACTCAAATTTTAATTTGATATTTTATATTTATTTTTAATTTGTTTTTTCTTTCCTTTCTTGAAGGTTTTTTTTTTGAAAGTGGTATTTTATTTATTTATTTATCTATTTTTCTTTATTTAAAAAAATATTAAAAAATATAATAAAATAAAAAAAATTATGGTTGTTTATTTATTTTATATGGTTGGTTCTACCACCTATTGTTAATTTATTTACTTATTTATTGTTTTATTTTATATGGTTGGTTCTACCACCTATTGTTAATTTATTTTAGTTATCTATTACTTTATTTTATATGGTTGGTTCAATCACCTATTGTTAATTTATTTTAGTTTATTATTTATTTTTCTTTATTTTTTTAATAGGAAGGTTTCACCCCCTCTTTTATTTTATTTTAGTTTGTTATTTATTTTTCTTTATTTTCTAGAGGAAGGTTCCACCCCTTTTTTATTTTATTTTATTATTGTAATATATATATATATATCATAATTGTTGCTTCTTTTTATTTTTGTTGTGTTGTTTTTAATCTATGCTTAGGTGGCATCATAATCCTCATTCTCGTCGCTTGGGAAAAGGTAATTTTGAAACTTCTGTTGAAAATTCGTTTGATTTACCTCAACATTCACACTTATCTAACACTATGGCTGAAGAACCAAATAATGCACAAAATATGGTACCAGTACATGCTGAGAATACTCGAGCATTACGTGATTATGCCCTACCCATAGTGGGTAATGCCTAGGCAATACGACGACTGACCATTGCAGCTAACAATTTTGAGATCAAGCCAACAATTATCCACATGGTACAGAACAATTAGTTCTGTGGGTCTCCGAACGATGATGTAAATGCCCACATTGATAGCTTTTTGGAGATTTGTGATACTTTTAAACACAATGGCATTACTGATGACACTATCCGATTGAGATTGTTCCCATTCTCTCTTCGTGATAAAGCTAAAAGCTGGCTCAACTCTTTGCCATTAGGCAGTATTACCACATGGGATGTCTTAGCACACAAATTTCTTGCTAAATTTTTTCCACCAGCCAAGACTGCAAGACTACG
>JAXCLQ010000009.1:345965-362523 GCA_035584115.1 Cedrela odorata
TAATTGTGCTTACTTTTTTGACAATTGTGTTTACTTTTTATATAATTGTGTTTACTTTTTGACATTTGTACACCTAACATTTATTTTTCTAATCACAGTTGTTTCTCCTCGTAGAATTGTTCTTTTACTCTCTTCTTTTTTTAAAATGAGCAACAAATAACCAGTTTTATAGAAGATAAAAAAATAACTGAATCCTCGAGCCGCAGAATCAAAACCATTTATGTTTTTTGTGGCATGAATTTTGGTAAGGGTAAATAATATAATAATGCAGTCATTGAACTTGGTAAAACTTTAGCTGCCCGAAAAATTAATTTGGTGTATAGAGGAGGCAGTTTAAGACTACGGGGTTCCGTAGTAGTAACTGCAAATGTTGCAGGCAGTAGTGTCCTAGGTATCATACTAAAGCCTTTGGCTTCAAGGAGGGATATCATCGGTATGACTATAGATAATGAGTTTCAGATCATGAGCATGCATGGATGAATGGCACACATGTTACTAAATGCTGATGCCTTTGTTGCGTTACATGGTGTTTTTGAAACGTTGGAAGATATCTTCAACATTGTGTCCTGAACCCATTTCAATTGTCACAAAAAGCCATTAGGTTTGTTTAATATTAACGGTTTCTATGATAGTTTATTGTCTTTTCTTGATCATGCTGTAGAACTGAGTTTTATGACACAAGCAAATCGACACACTCTCGTCTTAGCTTCAAGTGCTGATAAACTGATTGACGAACTGCAAAACTTTGTACCAGAAGTTGATTCATTAATGTCGCAGTTAGTTTGGGACTCTAAAGCAAGCGGCGACAAAAAGCGTGCGCTGGATCTTACCCTTAGGTTTTAACTTTCTTACCCTTAATAACATTTTCTTTTCTTTATTTTGTGTTCTAGTAGACAATTTAGACAATATCTCAAATAAGTTTGGGAGTAGAGTTTAGTCATTACTAGTCCAATTTGAAACCAAAAAATGACAGAGTAAGGAATTACTTTTGTACTTTTGATACACATTTTTGTTTTGTTTCTTAAAAAAAAAAAAGGAAAGTTTTGTAATTACTACAGACAAAATAGCTCCACCTGAAAAGCATGTGTATTAAATAGTCATTCTTTATATCTGTATTAATTTTTGAGTTTTTCACTTTTACTTGGCCTTTTGATATAATTGAAGCACACTATTGTGACAATGAGAGTGATCTTAACTTGAAACTCAGTGACATAGAAAAGGTATATTTTCTTACGATGCTAAGATGAAATAATTTAGTATGTTATTTAAAAAAAAGAGAAAAAAGCGGGGAAATGCTTCGATGCCTTTATATATACTGAATAATTAGGAATCTGTATCACAAATATGGATTTTCACGTAAAAAGGCGTATCCAAGGTATAAGCATGCAAAGCATACTAGTGTAACTGTTTCACTAAGTAACTAGGAGTCTGTATCACAAATATAGATTTTCACGTAAAAAAGTGATTCATTTCCTAAGACCAGTAACAAAAAAAAATAATAATAATAAATAATAATATATATATATATAAATAATGTTAAACTCGTAGTCTACTTCGCCAAAACCAATTGCTAGAGTTAAGGGTTTGGGTCATTCAAGTTATCTATCCACACACAAACTGCAAGAAGTTTGGTAAGGTCTTTTAATCTATTGATTAATATTTAGATCTTTATGATGATTATTTTATCTCATATTAATGATTATGAGCTGTTAATTTTGAAGTTGGTTCGAAGTTTGTTTTGCTCGAATACAAGCAAAATCTTAAGTTTTAGGGTGTGATAACTCTATTTTTATAGAGTTATTTTATCTATTTAAACTTGAATTTTAACTTAGATCTTGTTGATTTTGTTATTATTAAATAAATTATTACTTTTTTTATTTTTCATTTTTAGGATAAAACTGATGAAAAATCGCATGTGGACCCCACCAAATATAACTATTCACGACGAGATCATCGCTATAAAATTAAATCTTATTCGAATCAGCTCATTGCTTCAAATATTTTGGAAGGAATAACTTGAATCGAGATCGCTCAAAAAAGTTATCGTATTTTAGAGATCGAATATTTTAAAAATAAATATTATATCATGTTTATATAAGCACGTATGTCATTAATGATTTATGATATAAGCAATGGTGTAATATGTCATTATAATGTAAGTAATGTTGTTTGATGTAAACAACGAGCAGAAGGGTATATTGAAAAAATTAAAAAGCTTAATGGATGATGATGTAGGCGATGATATAAATAGGGGTGAACTTTGCCTATAAATAGACATTAGAATCATCTTTCAAAACACACAATATTGAAAAGAAGAAGAACACAAGATATTAGAGAGAGAAAGAGAGAGAGAGAGAGAGAGAGAGAGAGAGAGAGAAAAAAAGCTTGGAAATGAGGAGCAAAGTAAAGAGGAAACTCTACGGCGAAGTTTCAAACTACTAAGTTTTCCCAAACTTTTATTATATTTTGTTATTTAATATTTATTGTGTTTTATTTTATTATAGAGTAGATTTATTTTTCTAGGGTTATGATATAGCCTAACTTTGATGTTCCAACCCTTTATTTAATATAATTATGAATTTTCTATTTTGGTTAATACGTTCAATATTACTCTTAATGCTTCTAAATAATTGATCACTATTTAGTTGAATTGTTAATTATAATGATAGTAGAAGCTAATTTATGTGTTTTATTTCATTGTATTGAATGTCATAAATTACATGTAGGATAGGAATATACTTGCATGGTTTGTGTAGTTCTTAAAAGAGATTCAT
Source organism: Cedrela odorata (assembly GCA_035584115.1). Lineage (NCBI taxonomy): Eukaryota > Viridiplantae > Streptophyta > Magnoliopsida > Sapindales > Meliaceae > Cedrela > Cedrela odorata. The sequence continues at coordinate 348,740 of JAXCLQ010000009.1, forward strand.
AAATCTCAATGAATCATTTAATGTTTTAACTTTGCATGAGAACATAGCAGTTAAGCTTTATAGAGTATTTTCCTTAGAACTCGAGAGGGGCTATGTGAATAATTAAGCTTTATTTGTATTGAATTTTAGTTTTAATTTTCTATCCATCAAATTTTGTTAACCAAATAAAATCTGAGTTATGCCAAGTCTTAGAAATTAATTTACAACGATTCTTGTGAGACGATACTCATCTCATTACTCTATTATTTGTTCGACTTGTACACTTGTGATTGCACAACAATCACAACATTAAATATCTCATAGTTTTAAAACATTAAAATGAATGCATAATCTACTTACTTCTATACTAGCTCTACCCGAGTATGTTCTTAGATTAATGTAGCGTACCTAAAATCAAATTAACACAATCTATTTCAGTTACACATTTATACTTGCTACTACCTACCTACGACGTTCACATTTTCCAATTTGATACTTAATAAATTCTTAAAACACATTCATCATCATATTTACTTCATTCACTATTCTATATATACCTATACATACATATAACTAAATATGTATATTACAACCATTTTTGGAAAATACTTTTGGCGTAAAATTCTGAATTTGTCAAGTATTGCCGTTTTTCGACAACACCGCATTATCAAATTCCAAAACACTCCCAATTATATTACACAAATTCAGCCTACCAACAATTGCCAAGATTCAATTTCAATTTCCCAATTACGCCATTCCAAATTCACACATAACCAATTAAGCTATTGCAAACACGTATTATACATTATTTATATTTAATTTCACATTCAATTTAACATTAATATCATAATTTCCAATAAAACATACCTAATTTTATAATGTGCTAAACATCCTAACTTTTTAACTACAAATTCATATTAATAACTTAAGTGTTACAAAATTATAAACATTACATACATATGTTAATAACAATTACCACAACCACCACCACATTCTGATTTTTTACCAATTTGCACCATTAATATAAACTTGACATACACATGTTACTAACACTTTATAGCTACCAATTTTACTAATTTAAAATGCTATATAACATTAACATAATATCAATTCTTAATTTCCTATTATAAATTTAACATTAACAATATAAATTTCCACCAATTCTACCATTATCACAACATGATAAATAAACTTCCACTAATTTATACATTACAACCACATGATACTCACCAATTTAACATGGCCAAATCACATATGAAACATTATTTATACTTGATTTCTTAAATTATAACTTAAAGCTAATAATGTAAATTTTAATAATATAATTTCCAACATCATATACAACTTAAAACAATATTCATTTTAAATCTCCTAATCATAATTTAATATGAATAATATAAATCCTACTACAATCTAGCATTAATAATTCCTTAAGTTTACTGTACCAAAATAATAAAACACTAATTAAAAGAAACTTACTAATTTTTTTTTTCCTTCTTTTCTCTTTTCTTTCTCTTTCTTTCTTTCTTTCCTCTTTTCTTCCCTTCTCTAATTGCCTTCTCTTCTCTCATCTAAATGTCTCCTTTGATTTCAATTTTGAAATGTTAAAAGCTAACATTTTAACTCATTAACACATAAAGGGCTATAATTCATTCATCCAATCCAATGCACCATATTTAGCCACCTCATTTTTCACTAACTAACATCAAATATTAATTAATTTAATTACTTAAACATATAGATAGTTAAGATTATTTCTACTAATTCAAGGGACCGCATTTAGCCACCTCATTTTCCACTAACATGGCTCATGTTTATCTTTTCACAAAATATGCTTAGAATTATGATAAGTGGATGGTTTAAATTAAAGTAAATGGATGGTTAGAATTGTGTAAAGAATTTTGGTCAAAACTTACTATATTATTCATTTAATCATTTATTTTACTTTATTATATACATATATATAAACTTGAGCTTGGGCTTGAGATTGAATAATTAGGCTTAAACATCACTAATTGGGCTTGGGCTTGGGCTTGGGCTTGGGCTTGGGCTTGGATAATTAGGCTTAAACATAACCAATTGGGTTTGGGCCTAACTAATTAAATTAGGCCTAATATATATATGTATATATATATATATATATTCTTAGCCCACTTGATTTTTATTTTAATCCATAATCTAAAATTTTAAAAATGACCTTATTAACAATGAAATTCTCATTTCTACCCCTTATATTTACTACATTTTCTAAACTTACAAAAATGCTCTTATACATTTACCTTATATCATTACTTAATAATTATGAATTCTACAAAAGAAATTACGGGTGTTACAAATCTGTTCATATCAAATTTGAATATGGGTTTTTCTTCCATCTAAAGTATCGATCATTTTGTCTACACGTATCAATCTGGGCTAGTTCGTAAATAATTCTAAAGTCTTAGACTTGCAATATATCAATCTCATCTATAAAGGTATCGATCTGATTGAACTTATAATTAATTTCAAACTCTTAGACTTGCAATGTATCGATCTTTTCTTCAAATGTATCGATCTGGTTCGGCTTGTAATTATTTTTAAACTCTTGAACTTGTAATGTATCAATCCCTTCTTCAGATGTATCAATCTTGTCACACCCTATTCCATACTTAATCAATCATGATTACATAATGCTACATCATTTCATACAAAGAGTTTTACTATTACATAATGTTAATTGTTTTCCATTTCGTAATTCTTTACACATACAAAGAGTTATCTACATAACTAGTTCTCAATCTTACAATTACTACATTAATTACCTATAACCAAAATTTCTTCTACGCTTAACCATCTGCATACACCTCCTTTCTTCCTTCGTAAATATTATTCTCTGAAAAATAAAATTTCTACAATAAAAAGTAAGATACAATCTCAGTAAGTAAACCATGCAAGTTTGCACATGTCAATGCAGTACAGGATATACATACTCAAACAGAGTGATACATTTTCAAACTTTTCAATTACACAGAAACCAATTCATGGTACAAATATTTTCAAAATTGCTCAATCAATTAGTGTCACTTGCACCCACAGTGACCCGGATACAAAACGTGATCATGTATTTCACTTAAAACAGACATTCTTTCCATTTCGAACATAAGAGAAATGTGCATAGTACGTTAAACAGAATTCTGGATAACTCGCAAATCTCGCTTTTGACACAAGACCCGATCAAATCAAAATAAATATTTACTAATGACTAGAGCCATAAAATCATTTTCATTCATAAATATTGACACATCGACATCATTTTCAATAATCATTTCATGAATTTAATATCAGCATGTAAAATATTCAAAATCCTCAATTTTTATATTATTTTCAAACACATGCTCAAATATCATATTATTTCAAAAGCAATAAAAATATATGCATGATTTACTTATTATAATGGAAGGGTAACCACTCCCACTAATAATTCTCTTACTTAACTTGGTCATTCTCTTAAATTCTCGTAACCTAATGCCACAAATATATAAATCATGTCTTCTACTATTCAATTAACCAACTTAAAAGTTTTAAATGCAATATTCATAGAATTTGTGTCTAAAATTCGTTAGTTTAATGCATTTCACTAAGTTTAACTAACTAATGCCATTTTTTCCGATTTTCAACAATGAATTCTCATGGCTAATTTATTTTAATTTACATTTTTTACTATCCTAAATTTACATATTTTTGCCTAAGCAAACAAATGTGATTTTGATCTAAATAATGTAAGCAAAACTACTATTTATTCAGAGTTATTGTAGTAAAAAACTGTTCATGCAAGGAGTACTATAGTTGAAGTACTGTTCATATCGAATTAGCGTAGCAATAGTTAATGTTCAGACTAAATATATTGTGCAAACAGTTACTGTTTAGAATAAAGGCACTATAGCTAATTCATATTTACTATAGTATATTCAAAATTATTGTCCATCCGAAAGAAAAATACCCAAATTTCTACCCACAAACACTTCAATCAATGCCAAATTAACAAAATACTATATTTTCTCTTGCAATTTAATACAATCTAAAGTTTTCTATACAAAATCAAGCGTAAATTTCTTGGATAAATAGTAACCTAAATTTCAATTTATGATCAAAATCTAAAATTCAAGCTTTTAGCGCATTGTAATTTGAAAGAAAACCACTCAAATCTGAGTGATTTGGCCAGAAATTTAGAGAGAAAATGGAGAAATAGTTACTAGAAATGAAGAAGAATGAAGACGAATGGCTACTGGAATGAATACAGGTGAATGACCAAATTGTTTAATTTTGGTATGTCAAATTTTAATTAAACCCTTATTCTTTTTAAAATATTAAAAATAACCCAAAACTTTGAAAACTTTTGTTTTAGTCCCAATTAAAAGTCCAAAATTATTCCAAGCACTATTTCCTTCATTCAAATCCACTTATAATCCAACTTTATGAAATTAATTTTGGGCCTAAATAAATTTTTAGAATTTACCCAAAAATTCTAAATTATATGAAATTTTAATTTAACAAATAATATCTAATTATTCGATTAAATTTCCTAAATACAGTGGATACTACAGTTACAAATTTTCAAAATTACGGCTATTACAAATTTAGTCCGGCTTGTAATTATTTACGAACTCTTGAACTTGCAAACTATCGATCCCGTGAACCTTGAATATCAATCTCCACTAAGGTATAAATCTATATCCTCAGGGTATCGATGCGTTTTGTGAATGGGTCGATCATTTAACTCAAGGTATCGATCATGTTAGGCTTAAACACATAGTCTTCACAGAAAATTATTTAGATTGTTTATAAACTCATTCACATACAACATTCTTAATACATAACGCATTCAAATGTATTTATATTATTCACAAATTAAATTGACATCACAACAGGTTTGTTCATCTTCAAAAACACAAACTTACACGACATAATATCATCAATTTTAAATCAAAACTTCTAACATGATATTATCAAGTTTGACATCTTTAGGTGTCTGGATTACTTGTCCAAATACTTCACGTTTAGTAAGAGAAGTCAATTTTGCTTCAATAACTTCTTTTCATTGAGGCCAATTATGCCTTTGTCTACATTTATCAAGTGGATCATAATCATCTTTCATAATTTCAGTATCTACTATAACGGAGAATACATTGTGAAGACTCTTGTGTCTAATGATTTTTTTTTTTTGCGCAATTAATGTTCATAATAAATGCTATAGAAGTTATCATTAAACTTTAAATTGTCAGTATGTATCGATCCCTTTGGATTAGGTATCGATATGTTTATGTCAAATTTGAATCCAGGCTTTTTTTCGATCCTGAGTATCTATCATTTTGTCTTCACGTATCGATCTGGGCTAGTTCGTAAATAATTTTGAAGTCTTTAACTTGCAACTTATCGATCTCATCTATAAAGGTATCGATCTTATTTAACTTGTAATTTTCGAACTCTTGGACTTGCAACGTATCGATCTCTTCTATATGTACAGATTTGGTTCGACTTGTAATTATTTTCAAACTCTCAAACTTGCAATGTATCTATCTCTTCTTCAGATATATCGATCTGGTTCAACTTGTAATTATTTTTGAACTCTTGGACTTGCAACGTATCGATCTATTCTTTAAATGTATCAATTTGGTTTGACTTGTAATTATTTTTGAACTCTTGAACTTGGAAAGTATCGATCCCGTGAACTCTGAATATCAATCTCCACTAAGATATCGATCTGCATCCTCTGGGTATCAATTCATTTTGTGAATGGGTCGATCCTTTGACTCAAGGTATCAATCAATTAGGCTTAAACACATAGTCTTCACAGAAAATTATTTAGATTGTTCATAAACTCATTCACATACAATATTCTTAATACTTTATGCATTCAAATTTATTTATATTATACATAAATTAAATTAACATCACAACAGGTTTGTTCATCATCGAGAATACAAACTTATATGTCATGATATTATTAATTTCAAATCAAAACTTCTAAAATGATATCATCATATTTGACATATTCAAGTGTTTGGGTTACACGTCCAAATACTTTATGTTTAGTAAGAGAAGTCAATTTTGCTTTAATTGCTTCTTTTCGTTGAGGCCAACCATGCCTTTGTCTACATTCATCAAGCATGTCATAATCATATTTCATAATTTCAATATCTACTATAATGAAGAATACATTGTTGATGATTATTTCATTACAATCCCACATTTCTCTTGTATATACAAAATTTGTATACTTTTTCTTTATTTTTCAATTCTAGTGCCACTATAAAGGCAACTGCCACTTCAAAGATAGATGTTACCTCAAGGAATGAAGTCACTTCAAGGACATGTGTCATTTAAGGGACAAATAGCTCTTTTAGAGCTAGTGATTCAAAAAATGTAGGTATATTTATTACTTGAGCCTTATTTTCAATATGATTTTTCATTTTTCTCTTTCGTAGAATAGTATCTTTTGAACCAATTGGTCTACCACGCTTCTATCATGCAGTAGACGATTTACTTGCTACCTTATGATTAGATTTGTAGAACCTGTAAAATTTGGACATAACTTAATTGTATTTGATTTCAGAATTAGGGATAAAATTTTCGACATCTTAAGCAAGTATAGTAAAGCCAAAATTTAGGCATAAAGTGCCTTAATATATATGTACCTAAGTAAATGATTTTATTTCTCTTGTATTTACAAGATAATTATAGTGATGTAAGAACTACATTGATAGGATTTTTAAAACTCAAGGGGTCAAAGTGCGAAATATTTATAAAGTTAGCAAGAAAGTATAAATATGAAAAATGTGAAGTCAATATTAAAATATTTATATTATTATAATTTGGGCCAAATAGTGTTACTAAATTAAGTCCAAGATTTGACTAAATGAAGTCCAATATAATTAATTAAATCCAAGCCTAAGTTATATATATTATATATAGATAAGGTATAAATAATTAATCCATAAATCAAGCCCAAATAAACCCATTTCTTGTATAAATTCTCTACACAATATCAACCCTCCACTTGTCATAATCTCTACCCTTCATGTGTGACATTATTAGTTAATTTAAATGGCTTTTTGGAAAAGGATGAATTTAAAGTAAAAATAAGTGGAAAATGAGGTGGAACACATTTGGCCATTGGATTAGGTTAAATAATCTAAGCCCTCCATTTGTAAAGTTAAATAAAATAAAATAAAATATTGAATGTTTTAAGTTTTCAAATTAAGACAAAAGAAAGACAAGAAAGTAGTAGCTATGTGGAAGCCAATTGGGGTGTTTTAAGTTTTCAAATTTCACTTTTGTTTAGAGAAGATAAGAAGCCAAAAAGAAAAGAAATAAAACAAGAAGTTAAAAATGTAAGCATGGGGACGAAGCAAGGTAAAACCGTGAGTTAAGGTGGAGGAAGAAAAAAAATTGTGCAAGCAAAGGAAGAAGAAAGAGAATAGAAGAAAGAAAGGAGAAAGAGAGATAAAGGTGGAATACTTAGATAAATGTGTATGTGTTCTTGGTTTTGAAATTGATATTTAATTGTTTTAAGTTAGTTGATGTTTAATTTGATTCTAAGACATGAATTAAAGATGTTGTTATATATATATATATATATATGAATTGGGTGGAGAAGGTTTAATGATGATGATGAGATAAGATGAAGTAATGATGGTAGTGTAGAAAATGCATGTTGTGTACAAAATTTAGTGTTGGAATTTTAATGAATGTGTGAATGTTATGAACAAGAAGCAAAATGCTATGAACGAAGTATACATGCATGGGTTCGTTTTGATGTTGATGATGCAAAGTGATAAATGAGTAGAGGTGTGGAAATTAGGCATTATGTTATAAGTATGTTGTTTAATTTTTAAATTCTATGTATTGTTTAGGTTTAATTAATATTAAATTTATGCCAAACTATGAAATTTTAATTTATATTATATGTGAATAACATGTAAATTATGTATATATGAGTTGATTTGGGTGTTTTAGAAGTTAGAGAAGTGATGAATTAGTTATGGTAAAGATTGGTATGTACGCATGCATGATGTATGGATTGTTGATCATGGAAAGTGAGTGGTCGTAACATTACATAAATGGCAGGGCATAAATTGAAATTTTATAAACATAGTTGATGACATTTATCTATGACCAATTTAAATTTAAAATGGTATAAGGTATCAAAGTGGTGATAGGCATGAAAAAGGGCAATAGAAATGTGATTATAAAAACTATCAACAGATTTTTGTATATGCGCATTATGGCGAAAATGGTCGCTTAGCCAGATGAAATATAAGCGATCGTTGTGTGCTCCTATATAGGTGTTTAGAAGACAGAAAAAATGAAGGACTTAGGTGTGATAGGTCATGAAATTAGTGGTGAAAATGGTGTCGAAACATAGAGTCAAAAAATTCGGATGGGGGTGTGTTGGAATCCTGAGCAAGGCTCGAAAAAACAAAAACTGGGTGAGCTACAAACATTAAATTGAGGTGCTATAAAATTCTATAGAAACTAAATATATAGGAGCATAACATATCCAAAAATTAGCTCATTACATGAAGAGATGAGATCGCAGAAAAATGTAGAACATGGATGTTCTGTGAAGATTATACACTGTTTTCTGGAGTCATATGTCAAAAACTTGGAGTAACTTAGATAATCGAAGTCAAAAACCAAATCCGCAAAATGCGCTGAAATCTAAATTCATGATGAGTTTTTTGCCCAAAACCTAGGTTGAGATATGTTTTTGATTTTGAGCGGCGCACGGTTGTAGCGAGTGTAGGATGTATACTGTGGAATGAACTATTACCTAGAATAAATTAACTAGTTAGTAACTTAGGAAAAAAATTTAGATTTGATATAATAAATGATCTAAACATATTGAGGTCTTGTTAGGTGGTAAATTTCAATATAATACATATATTTATTTATTTATTAGATGGATCTATTATATTAAATCATAACGCGAAATCGTTTAATTGTAGATCGACAACCCGAACGTTCAACGCCCAGGCTTTGAAGTGGACATCTTAATGCTTAACAAGTGAGTAGATAGACATGTTTCAAGTTTTAAATGAAATGATTTAAAAATATTTGACTGTTTACAAAATTGTTTAAATTATAAATGATTTACAAATTATTTGATTTATTAATTTGTCTTATGAAAATTAAGAATTTCGATTACATTACATGTATAATATAAATATGTATAGAGTAAGAGTAATTTTTGAAAATATGTTGGGAAATTTATAAACTGTTCTATGAATAAGCGATTTGAAAATGAAATGATGATTTGTAGAAATATGATGCATATGATTAATATTGTGAAATGGATTTTATGTTATGAATTGGTGTATCGTACTCTTAGTAGTGTTTCTGTACAGATGATCCTCCCTTACTCGGAAGAAGTGTAAGGGAGTGAGATAATATTTTTCAAATTTGAGTAATTCCCACAGTAATCAGATTTATGATTGGTGGACAAGGAGATCCCACCAGGCTATACCGGTCAGGCTAGTAGGACTGAAAGACCAGGGCCATTACATTTATGGATAAATTGACGTCTTACACCACACTTTTTATCCAGGCTAACACTAACGAGATGGCTAATAAAATTGTTTTATATATTGATATAGAAAAACTCATTAGTAGGTCTCGAGATATCTACCGGGGATGTCTCAGAGAATAGTTTCTAGGCAAGTCCATTTTATTTTAATTAAAACATTCACAGACTTGAGATACAAAAAAAAAATGTTTCTTTTTTATGTACTTATTTATGAGAGCATGAATTGAAAAATGTATATGCAAGTTTATGTTGAATTTAAACTGTATATTGTATTTGTCTTATTTAAATGATTTATTTAAAATTGTGCTGTAATATGTTATATTTTTAAGGTAAGACTCTTACTCCTCTTTTAAATATTTTCAGATTATTAATGTCTATTTATTCACTAAGTTTTGTACTTACTTTTTATTTTTAAAAAATATTTTTAGATAGTGTTAACTGCAAGGAGGTCGTCAGTCCACTCCCAAAGTATAAGTTTGGTTAAAGTTTTACAGTGTACTAAAGGTTTTAGTTAGGTATACAGTGACCTTCACTGTTATGTAAATATGTTGTAGATGGAATCTATGAACTTTATATAATTTTGGGGTCGTCAACAATATTAAAAATTATAAATATGGTGTAGGTATATAAACATGTGTATACATAAATAATGTTGTGAAATTTCCTATATATGTATGTGATATTAAAAAATGTGTGAGCCTTACACATTCGTGGGGAATACTAGGGTAAAGTAAGTATGCCTCACGGGTGTTTGCTGGTTGTTATTTACTGGAGTCTTCGGATCGGGGTGTGACAAGATTCTTCTTCAGGAATAATCATTTGGCTGGTGTATTGGCAGTTGAAATATATGATTTAGTCATTATAACATTATCAGTAAATGCATTTAATAATTGATTTGTAATTTGTTGAAATTGCACTATTCTTCACATTTCATTTTTAGATTGATTAATGTGAGGATTAAGATAAGACATTGTAATTGTTTTCTAAGAAAATTCAAGCCTTACTTTTAGAGGCATTTTTCTTTTCACCTAATGGTGAAAAAAAATGTCTTATTAAAATGACAATCTGCAAAGCATACTGTAAATAGATCATCGGTCAAGGGTTCAAAGTATTTGATAATAGAAAGTGAGTTAAAACTAACATAAATCTTCAAATGACGTTAAGGTCCCATCTTTATACATTGTGGATGAGTTATATGAATATAAACAACACAATCAAAACTATGTAGATGAGAAATATTAGGTTAACGACCACTTACAAGTTGCAATGGGGAATATTAATAAAAGGTAGTAAGTTTAAGATGAATTAATATCATAGCATGTAAAATAACATATCCCCGTGTAGAAATTAATAATTTAATACATAATAGTATGGTTCGAGCAATTATATGGAATGTTTAAATGAGTGATTCAATTAATCCATTTTGTGTATAAACATGTGGAACAGAATGCTCTATATCAATCCCTACTGACTTACAATAGTCATCAAATGTCTTAAAAGTAAATTCATTAGCATTATTTAGACGTATAATCTTGATTAGATAATTAGGGAATTGTGCCCTTAATTTGAAAATATGTACAAGCAATCTAGCAAATACAATATTACAATTAGACAATAAACAAATATATGACCAACGAACAAATGTATCAATTAAGATAATAAACTAGCTAAATAGTCCACTTAGTGAGTGAATAGGCCTACAAATGTCTCTTTAAATTCTCTATAAGAATGATAGGAATTCAAAATTAATTTTAGAAAGGATATTGTAACCACCAATTTTTCTTGTGATCAAGATATACGAATGTTTTCATTGGACAATATAATCTTCTAGTTGTTTAATAGGTGTCCATTAGAATTCTTAGTAATTTTTAGGCATCATTGTAGATCCTGGGTGACCAATATGGTCATGCCATAACATAAACATTTTTAGAACAATAAACTTCTTGTTCATCACAGCGTAGCTTTCAATTGCATTTATGATTATATAATACAACCCAGATAATGAAAATGAAAACTTTTCTAATATGCACTTCTTGCCTTAGATAATAGAAGTAATACAAAGATACTCTACGTTATTCTCATTTAAAGTCTCTGTATGATATTTATTTCAACGAATATTCTTAAAATTGACTAGATTTCTTTTGTAATCTAGCTAATTATAAGGCATTATTAATGCATAATCTAGTTCTATTTTCTAACAAGATTATAACTCTTCCGAAGTCTTCAATCAAATCTACAGTACCTGATATGATATTTATCTTATCTTCAATATGTGTGAGCTCCAAGAAATTTTATTATATAAAAGAATAGTATGCGTAATTGCACTATCAACGAGACATATATCCCTAACTTTCTTTCCCAAGAGAGACAGTCTATTTTTATCCATATCCTTTGATTGAAAAAAAAATTCACATTAGTGATTAGTAAATTATAAAATATAAAATATATTTAACATAATAACAAAAAGAGTTAAGATGAATAATAATACATATAAAACATATATAGTTAAATTTTAATTATGATTAACTATCATTTTTTTTATTAAAGATCAAGAAAAAAGAGTAATAAGATCTTCATTATTAATAAATTTTATATTATTTTTCTTTCCCTACACTTTCATGGGTGTCAGATATGGTTATATTATATGTTTTGACATATAACAAGTGCAAGATCAATGTCATTTCGTACCATAATAATAACAATGATTTTCATATCCTTAAATTTCACTTCTAATAATTGTGTATAGTTTTTTGTTTTGTTATTTATGACTACTACATAGACAATAATGTGTATTTTTCATAATTTTAAACATATTCATTTACATCTATTTCTGGGAATGCTAGTTTATATTCACTTATGGAAATGCTTAAACAAATAAATGAACAAAATTCATAGTAAGCAAAAGACATGAAACTAATTTCAAATTATTTTGAATTTATACTCACAACATTATTGTAGCAGTACCACATTAGTGATATAAAAACCTAAAAATGTATTTTCTAGTATACTCTCTTCAATGATGTTTTCACCACATAAATTCAACTATGAAATATTCATAAATAAAGTTGAATTATATTCAGTAATAGTTTTATAATCTCACAATTTTTGTGGAGCATTTCATATTTTTTACTTTAGGGAATATATCCATTTAGTGATCATAATCAAGTTCAAATGAATACATAGGAAAAATCATAACTTTTAATTTTTATCTTGTAGGGATATTTGTTTTTCCTTTTTGGACGGTGCCTTTTAGGTCTATGACATTGATAGTTCATTTTAACGTCTTAAAATCATGAAAGGATAATGGGAGTATATAAATATATTTAGAACTTTAGATTCATGATATTAATAAACTTATAACTTCATGTTCTAATCTGGTAACTGATATTCAAAACTCTAGGTTCTAAAAATATATAAATATACTCAGAATTTCAAGTTCATCTATGACTTGTAAGATTAGAATTTTAGACTCTACTTTAAGGATTAATATTTAGAACTTTAGGTTCTAACTTTGAAATTAGTTTCAAAACTTCATATTCTAATTTTTAAAATTCAGAACTTTATATTCTAATTTTTAAAATTCAAAATTTCAAGTTATGATTTAAAATTGCATATTAGAACTTCAGGCTCTAACTAGAAATTGAATTTAGAACTTCAAGTCTGAATTTTATAATAATTTCAAACTTTTAAACATAACAGTAATTAAACTAAAGTACAATGATCAAAATAAAATATAATAAATAAATATTAAAAAATAGAAAAATATGATTAATAGTTTTCAAATAAAAAAAAGTAAAGAATATAATAAAAAATCACTAATAGACATTCTTCAATCATATTTTAGAACTTAAAGTTCTAATCACCTCATTTCTTTTACAAACTTTATATTGTAATATAATATTAATAAAATATATGCAATATCTTATTTATATATTTATATATATAAAAGATCTTATATAATGGTAACCACATAGCATACTCATAAGAATAGTTTCATAAAATAAACAATATAATAATATAAAAATAATATAACAAAAAGTATTTAGTTAGAAAAATAAATATTTTGGGTACTTGGATCATATTGATAACATATTGTAAATAGAGTATTAGTTTAGATAAAAGTATAAAAGAGAAATAAAGAAGAGAGAAATTTTATTGAGAAACTCAATAAGCTTTCTTAAACTTTTTTCATTATGTTTCCAAATAAATATGCAATCTTATTTATATATATATATATATA
>JAXCLQ010000009.1:364028-395109 GCA_035584115.1 Cedrela odorata
TTATTCGTTTTTGGAATTTGGCTTTCAGAGAGGGAGAAAAGTGCTACAAAAGAAGCCATCTCTATTCTTCATAAGGTCTTTTTTTTCTTTAATGTCATTGTTTTTAGACATTATTTGTATTTATTATCGTTTTAGAACAATGTAAAGTTGTTTGACGATTTTTTTTTTTTTTTTGAGAAAATGGTTTTAATTGCTAGAACGGGAGGTCTAAGCTTATATCTTTTAAATGTGTGTTTGTTTTTTTTATGTGTTCTTGCAAATTCCCGAGTGAGAACTGTCCCTATTCTTCATTGCTGTATGTATGCATTTTGGCAGATGCCAGCTGATGTTATATGCAGTCATATTTCTATAGAATAGAAGCCTTTCCGCGTGAGGTGGTTTCTAGTATGGTCATGCCAAATATCCTGTACTAAGACTTCCATTACTGCAGAAGAATATGTGTCTCTTTTAGGAAACACAAAGCCATCAACTATCCATCACAGAAAAAGTTAGTCTTTGCTGCCACACATTCATCTAACTTGAATTTCAAAACTCTTAATTATATTTGAAAAAGATATTTGCATGTTTGACTTCCTTAACAAAATTAGATAAGGTAATAGGGAGATTAGTAGAATTATATCTAAACTTTGTTCTTGTGATTTTTACTCTAAGTTATAGCTTGTTTGACTTGAAGATATTCTCACTATAAGAAGGCTATACTAATTTTCACTGTCCTGTGAAATTAACACAGTATGTTGGAACTTGCAACATTGAGAACTCTGGAAGTTTGGAAAGCACTGATGGAAGTGGAGATTCCAAGAGAAGGAAAGTATGCACAGATGAGATCGACAGTAAATGTGCTGATAGTGCAGAAATAAACAGCACTGAAGAGGATTCAGGTAGTAGCTTTCTGTCCAAGAAGACTAAAATATTCAATTTTATTAAGATATTTGTTGAGTCAATGGATTGTGAGTTTTCAATGATAGAACTTTATTTCCTGATGGTAGGTGAACTTCCTAAAGATGAGCGTTTCTCTGGTGCAAAGACAGATATGAATACTGAAAGAGATTTTGACATGTCTCTAGTTAAGCTAACAAGGAATGGTTTGCTTCTGCTTACCTTCCCAAGAGAAAATTCTCCCAACACTATTAACATTGTATCGAACATCTTACAATCTTTGGACTCTGGGAGTCTGAAGTCAACACAGTAAGTTGTTTACATGTCATATATTAACATCTCTCCACTCTTCAGTTGGATGTATTGTGTTTCTTGATACTGGTTCTGCCTTATTTTGTTCTAACTAATATCTGGTTATTCCTTCCGATGATATGATTTTTTATGTGCTCAGATGTCTTGAGGTTGAAATCCTGTCTGGTTTGCTTATCCATATTCAAACTGAAGCTTGTTTCCCCTCTGTAATAGCTATGTATTATTAAAATTTTGTATTATATTTGCAATATGTTGGCAACAATGAAAAGTTTCCATGAAGTATGTGAAGGGCCTTCATCTTCTTAAAATTTGACACAACATTTCACCGTTATCTTGCTATCAAGTTTTCTGCACATTATTAGGCTCAATAATCCTGTTGTTGTATTATATTTTAGTTCTGTGACCAAGAAAGTGAAGCATAAGATATTGGCTAACAGCACAGGGCTCCCTTGTATAATTCTCATATATTGACTCTCAAAATAGATTTAACTCTAGTGTTTGATCTGGTTGGTCGAGGGGTTATATTATTTTCTTTTCGCACTTAAACAAAAGGAATGTCGTTAAGCTACTTATGCTTGTCCTTTCATAATTGGATGTGGTTATGAATTGTCTCCTCCATTAAAGTTTGGAGCATGAATAGCATCCATACATTATTCTGAAGTCTTATCCAAATTCTATTTGAAGCATCCTCTAGAGGTTTTTCTTTTTCTTTTCCTCCCATTACTAAATAATTGATCATTCAAAATTTTGTTTTCTTTTTTTGAAACTCATAAATGCCATAACCTTTTTATTTTAACTGAGTTCTAAACTAGACTATTGTCAAACCCTACAACCTTTATAGTTAGAAAACTCTTGGGATATTTAATGTCAGGTAGGTGGCCCCAAGGAGGTTTGAACCCTGAACCTTTTGGTTGAATCTGATGGTCTTTTACCGCTCAACCAAAGGGGGTATTCATATGTTATCGCTGCATTTAGTCAATTCCCTTTTCTTTAAAAACTATTGTTATGTACATATTATAGAACTTTTGGTCTGGTTGATGTCAATTTAATACATCCTTTCTGTGTTTGGTATAATGCAGATAACATACTTTCTTACCCATTTAGTTTAATAGCAAGGAAACACCAATATAATTGTCCTGGTTTGTGTACTGGACTTTAAGGTATCTATATTCTCTTTGATAACTTGAACTTAGGGTGAAATGGCATTTCTTTGGTGCAGATGGTGTCATCGCATTTTCCCTATCCAAGCTACTTGTAGTTTGGATGAGAAAGAACTACAAGCAACTGTGTCAAAACTTGTTTTACAATTTGTGAATGATAAACAAAACAACCTTTCAAGACCTGTCAAGGTATGTTGTATTTACTGCACAGTGAAGCAGTCATGGCTCAGTTACATCCAAATAAGAGGTTAGGAAAACATGGAAACAATCAGCATTTGAAGATTTAGAGGAAATGTCAATTTGTCTTTCAATACATTTGATGCATGTCTAGGGTCTTAACTTACTGTTTTTGTTTGGTCATTATGAGAAAAATGTTACATTGCTGTCTTTTTTTTCAATAATAGAATTGATGCATTGATATGAATTGTGGCTTTTATTAAGCAACCTTGTGAGTACATGATATGGAAGTGTTAAGAACTACACCTTAAATGAATCTGATGTTTGCTGCCATCCTGCTTTCTACATTTTGTTTTGAAAATCTGAAATTTTGGGGCTCAGTGATGTCAGAGATTTTACTTCTGTGTCTGTGGGTGGATACAGTGATGTGTGTTTATTTTATAAACATCTAAAGTTGTTTGGTGTATGTGACTGATTAATTAACCATACCTGACATTGCAGTTTGCAGTGGCTTATAATAGAAGAGGATTTGAAGAGAAACAGAAGAAGATTCCAAAAGATAACTTGAAGGATTCTGATCAATCTGCTTTATTGGACCGCAACAGATGCTTCAGTATAGTCGCTGCTGCTGTTAAAGCCGTTGTATCAGATTCAGCTGTGGATCTCAAATCTCCTGAGGTAGAAAGGCCTTTACTGGTTTCTACATGTTCAAAGTGTTTCTTACACTTTGCCTGTCATTGCTGCTTGTTCTGACAATTATATTGCCAATGTTACAGCTTTGTGTACTTGTTGAGTTGCTGCCCATTTCTGGGCTACCCAATGAGTCATTACTAGTTGCTGTTTCCGCGCTTCCACAGAACCTTGTTAGTACAAAACCAAGACTCTGCATTAGGGCACTGGTTTCTGATACAAATGCAAAGAATGGTTAGGCGTTGGAGTGGTCTGATATTGTGAGAACATTTCACACAAGAATCATGGATTGACTATGGGAATCCGAGTTCTGAGGTGTATCATTGGACCATCACTCTCCTCTCATCAACTGTTTTTCACTCCCTACAAAAGTGCTGGTCTGGACAGATGGTATCTGGACGGGAATAGAATTGCTTTTTTATTATTATTATTATTATTATTATTATTATTTTTTATGCTTCAACCTGATATTTTGCCAGAGACCTATTGGAAGATATGATCTTGGTGAGTTAGCTGTGAAATTGCCATCGCGATACATGCTCCGTTAAGTCCTCTATATCAGTTTATTTATGTTGTTTTTGCCATTTTCTACCATCTTATCCAGAAAAATAAAGTTATTGCCTTGGCTGAAGATAAAGAATTATAAGCATCGAGTACTTGCAATGCTGTCTCGTTAGATGAAAATTATGTTATGTTGTGCGTTTAAGGCCAATTTGTGTTATAACAGTGTTGAGAAAAAGGTAAAATGTTTCTTTGCCGTATTTTGTTGAGGCGAAAATATTTTTGTTTATTTTGATTGGGTATTTTGAAATAAAATTTAAAAGCAGTGCAATTCTGTTTTGAAAGTGTTAGGCAATGGCCCATCGTAATAGGGGCTGGCCCGAGAAAATAAAATTTAAAAGCAGTGCGAGTCCCTACCATATTGCCATTAAAATTCTGTTAATGATAATAACGATAAAAAATTAGAAGAGTGTAACAAACAAGTTCCTTATTATAAAATATACAAAAAAAAAAAAAATAGTTACACTCTTCTAATTTTTTATCTAATGTTTAGATAGCGTCTTGAAAATAAAATTGTAAATGCGTTAATTTATTTTTTTTAATGAATAAATAATAAAAATTTATATCTATCCAATTTAATTATCAAAATATAGAGTAAAACAAGAATAAAACGAGTTGAAATACAACCCATCAAATTTGTCAATTGGCCATTGTTACATTGTCAACAAGTTAATAAGAAGTAACAATAAATTCCCTAATGCCTATACATTGTTGTTCTGATGACAATGATAATAACGATGAGTAAAACTAATAGTAGACATACATAGTTTATGATGTGACACTCATCGTTTGAATAATTAAATTGATCAATGCCACCGCAAATATCATGTTATTTAAAATATAATTTTAAAATTTTAAAATATCTAACATTATTCTTACATTCTCTCTTCAATTTTGTTTTGGTTATAAATTTACATTAAAAAAATAATAATAAAATAAGAATAGAAATTTTGTATTATGTTTCTTTCACAATTTATATTTGAAAGTTAAAAATAACAGCAAACAAGATTTATAGAAGGTGTACCACTCTATGAATCTATAAATCTTTTAATAAATCACCTTCCCTTACTTAAAACTTTTGGATATATTCTAAAAGGGGTGAGGCGCGGTTCCTAACCCAACCCAACCCAACCCACCCATGACATGACGCACCAGTGATATGTTCTTTACGAGCATTTCCAGATTAGTTATTTTTCGAGCACTATTTTATATTTTAAAAAAATATATAAAAATAATAATAATAAAAAAAAAGTTATTCACTTTACTTTAAAATATATGATTAATTTTTTATTATTATGTTAAAATAACTTTATTATTGTGTGTTTTGGTAAATAAATAAATAAATAAAAAATTGAATTAGAACAGAGTGATTGAAAAATAATTAAATGGGTAAGGTTGGATTGTCGATTCTCAAGTGCTCGAAATCACAGAGCAAAAATTGTTTGCGCTCAAAAATAAAATTTTGAGTACCTGAGGATTCATTTAATTCTCGTGTGCATGAAAATGATTCGAGTACATGTGAGAATTTTACTTGATTCTTGGGAGCAATGATGAGAGGAGCATTTTTTTAATCTAAAAATGAATTATTTATTTTCAAAAAACAAGTAAATGTTATATTGATTAAAATTATAAATAATCCCAAAATTTTCATTATTTTAAAAAATTTCCCACATTATTTCATATTATTTTTCAAAATGTAGTTGTACTTGTGAACGTATGGTAATACAAACAAATTAATACTATTTTGACATTTTAAATTAAAGAATGAGAAGGCTTTGTAAATGCACAATATAAGCACTTGGCACTTCATATTATTGGTGAGGTACGTATTCATAAACAGAGGTAGAAATCTTTTTTTTTTTTTTTTTCATATAATAAACTCTACGATTTTTAACAAGTTATTTATCATTTTTATTTTTTCAATAGGATCAATACATGAAAAAAAAAACCTCCAAGTTTATTACAATCATTTTGGACAATGACGTAACCAAAATTTTATTTTTGACTGCATAATTTATCTTTGATTAACTTTTGCCAATAAATTTTTAATATTTTTAAGGACAATTTAGACATAAAATCAAATATTATTAATAAAAAAAGAGATGCATTCTTATAAGAATAATGAATATTTTTTCATAATGTAAATATTTTATGTTGAAAAAAAATTGATTAGAATACTAAAGTAAAATAAAATAGTAATTACAGTAAATTTTAAAAACTAATATAAGAAAATATATATATATATATATATATTCCTACATAGAATTGAAGTGGTTATAAAGAAAATTTAAATCAACCAATTATTATTAGATTTAAAATATAAATATACAAAACAAAAATATTAATATTTTTTTTTATCTAATTTAAGAATTTGTAAAGAAATTGAGAGATGTTAAAAGTTAAGAAGTTATGTAAATATGATATTTATTTATAATATTTTTCTTGTATTTGAGCAAATAATTAATAAAACAGATTAAAAATGGATCGAATAGCTTGCTACTAGTTATATCTACTATTACACATTCATATTTATACAGTGAATGCTATTTCATTAGTTAAAATATGGATAAGATTTTGTTGATATGAATTTTTTTTTTTATTTTGTTGATATGAATTTTTTTTAGTAACAACATTTATATTTATGAGTTGTCAAATAGTTTTAACCAAGAATATAACTTATTTATAAACATTAAATAGATCTTTAATTTTTATTTAAACGACTAAACTATATTTATGTTGGGTCATAATATTTCCCATTAGCCAAGTCCCTTCCAAGTCAACAAAAATGATTCATGTAACTGTCTGCCCCTAACACACTAAAATTTTGATAGAATTTTCCCTTATAAAATGAATATTCCCTAATAATTATAACCTTCAAAAAAAAATTTAACACTTCCAAAATTTTTTCCAAAATCAATAACTTTCCCTCAAGATCAAAATATAACCAACATTTAATACTTAAGTATTTATCCATTAATTTAAAACTATACAAATTGTATTCCTATTAATACACATATAAAAATATAGCAAAAAATCATCTAGCAGAAAAACCACCAATCCGTTTCAATTACTAGTCTCTAACATTACTCAAAACTTGAAAAATAGGAGTGAACTAATGCCCAATAGATATTTATATGCAATGGATGTTTTTCAAATGAATAGATATGTTAAATTTTCAAATATCACTAATACTTCAATAATAAATATATAAGAGATTTCAAAATTTTACTTTCAAACAAGATAAATAAAATAATTATCATTTTACTATAAACAACTTAATTAATATTTTGTGTATTTCTAGTGCATTTTTCTTAATTATCATTTTACTATAAACAACTTAATTAATGTTATGTGTATTTCTAGTGCATTATTCTTAAGAACTGTTGCCCCACCTGATTTTATATTTACTGACTTTCATTACTGAATAGAAATCACGTCCAAAGTCATCGGTGTTTAACCAAATATGGTCATGCAATTTCAAATTCAATATATTACTTGTATAATTAAATCAATAACATTTTAAATTTTTCAATAAAATTATAAAAAAATTAATTTCATTCTTCTCATAGTTACGTTGAATTCATACAAATAATTATTTGTGTTAACACATACATATTGTTGGCCCAGTTGACAACACCTAAGAGGGGGGTGAATTGAGTTTTTAAAATTTTGCAAATGAAAACGTATGTAATGTAGTACAATAATGAAACAGTAATAAGAGAGAGATAAAAATACAGTTTTATAGTGGTTCGGCAAATCTTGGTTTACGTCCACTCTCTCAGATGCAAAAGATTTTCAGCGAGGTTCCATTAACTCCTTGTTTTGACAGGACAAGAGTAATCCAGTACACTCCTTCTAAGGTGAAGTTAAACCTTACACTCTTTTATACGGATGAAGAGTAACCACTAAAATCTTCTTTAATACAAATGAAGAATTACCCAAAACCAAATTACAAATAGATTTTTGATTTTTGCTCTCACACTAAAGTAAATATTTCAATAAACTCTCATAAGAAAATTTCTCTCACACAAGATTTGAAAGGTTTTCAGTAGATAGAGAAAGTTCAATGTTTTTGTATATCAATAATGTTCAAAGATTTCTTGTTGATATTAGCAACTGAAAGTTCTTCTTGATTTCACTGTATATCTTCTATTTATATCTATCTTTTTTGTGAATCAACAGTTATCCAACGGCTTGATTTGGTGCATTTAATGTTCGTCATTAATGCTGCATAAGTTATTGTTGAGTTTTAAAAGCAGAGAGAGTATCGATCTGTTTCTTCATGTATCGATCTTTTTAAGTGACAATACAATTTACATCCCGAGTATCGATCTTCACTTCTCCAAGTATCAATCCATTTGTATTGGAGTTGTCTCTGGCTTTCAGTGTATCGATCTTCTAATGTTGAGTATCGATCTGGTCTACTTCGTAATTCTTTTGCAACTCTTTAGAACTTCAACGTATCGATCTGTTAATCTCTATATATCGATTTGGTTGCCTCTGTAATTATTTTGCAACTCTCTGAAATTTTCATGTATCGATCTGTTAATCTCCATGTATCAATCTGGTTGCCTTTATAATTATTTTGCAACTCTCTTAAATTTTCATGTATCGATCTGGTTGCTTTTGTAATTATTTTGCAACTCTCTAAAATTTTCATATATCGATCTGTTGATCTTTGAGTATCGATCTGGTTACATTGGTGATTTCATCAGAAGCTACTGTCTCAGCAAATATTGATATTCTCATTTTTTTGTATCGATCATTCATGATGTATCGATCCGTTTACTCGCATATTGATTTGTTGTTCTCTAAGTATCGATCTACAGGCTTTTTAATATACTTGGACAGAGATTTGTTAAAGAATAAATTCAAGCATATTCACACAAGATTTTGAGACATATTTGAGACCTATTTAATTTAGTCATTATTAAAAACATATCATATGTATTAATGTTTGATATCATCAATTTCACTCATGATATCATCAATCTCTCCCTTTTTTGATGATGACAAAATAAAAATAAAAAAGGTGTCTCACTTTGTGAATTAATTTTTCTCCCCCGTAATGTGATATTTAACTTTTCTTTTAAATTTGAGTTTTCTCTCCCTTTATCATTAAGGTTTGGCGCATGTTTAATGTGTGTATTTTCTCTCCCTTTTTGTCAGCAATCAAAGAAGGTCAATAAATCAATGATAGTACTTATAATCAACACAATCATGTAAATCAATGATAGTAAGGCTATGCATTTTAGATATAAGTAGCACAATCATAATAGAGAAGTATAAAGTAAAGCAATGACAATCAAGAATAACTTTGCATTTCACATAAAAGTGCATACAATGGTAAGAAATATATCAAATTGTTCCAAAAGGTTCTAGGTTGTCATTATCGACATCTAGGTCTACTAGGGTATAGGTAGGCTGGGGTGAGAGAAGAGGTGGTCGCGAACGAGATGAGGAAACGGTAGGTCCACGATAGGTAGGAGCAGGTGCAGGTGTAGATGCTTTCGCCAAGCTGCGCATGAACCGAAGCGTTTCGCTACGAAATTCCACTCCAAGTTACCCAAGCTGGACTGTTGTGTCACCACCTCAAGTTAGGTGCTCTTCAATTTTATGTATTTGAGTGGTCACCATGCTCTTAAGACCGGTGAGGCGCTCATCAAAGTTGGACATAGTTGTCTCAACTTTCTCCTCCTTGCAGGTCAGCTGACCTTGCATGCTCTCTAAGATAGATAGTATAGCGGATATGGAAGCAAATTGAGTCTGAGACTCTGTCTGAGGCATGGGAGCAGGAGAGGGAGGTCTCGCGATGTCAGGCAACTCAACTGGTGCCTCAAGATCCATAGCTGTCGCAGTAGCATTGTCTTGCTAAGGTGCATGTGCAGCTAGATCTTGATTTTGCATATGTCAGTAATGTGCTTAAATGGTTCATATCTCATCTGCTGTGCGATCATAGTGCATATACTGTAATGTTGTCTCCGAAAGCATCGCGGCAACTAGAGGTTCAAATGTGTCGGCATCGGCATAGACACAAGTTGGTCCGTTAGTAATAATGTTGGACACAACATATCCATAGTGGAGATGCGTGGCCTTAGATGTGGATGTGCGAATCATCGCTATGAGCATCCAACCAATCAAATCTGCCATTTTTCGCTCCATGATGGACTGCATCCACTACATGTCTTCATGTGTCATTTCAAAAAATCTCCCTGACCAAGTATTGAGGCTGTGAGAGATAATAAGATGTAGAATTCTCTTATGCAGTCCTAGGTGTACTGGCTTGTAGTCTAGTTCAGCCATGTTTGGGTTCTTGAAGATGATTTTGCAAGCTTCAAGGGGTTGGAAATGACTGGTTAGGTAGAAATAACCGTCGTCAGGAATGCTGGTGACACGAGAAATGATTTCTGAATTGACGGTGTAAGTATGGCCTTAGACAAGTGTTTGAAATTCTATCATCCTCATCTTTCCAGTGTGTAGATTCTTGGCGTCCAAGTTTGAGTAAAATATTTTGACAAGAGTGTCAAAATATTTTCCTTTCTGTTGAAGGAAGTCTAACCAGTCAAATTCTTCAAAATGGCGCAAATAGGGAAAATTAATGGATTTTAAAAATGGGAAATCGATTACCTGACCTGGAGAGATCTTTCGATTGGCATAGGATAGCAAGTATTGATCCTCTTGCCTCCTGATTTGGGAAATCGGGGTTTGAGGTTGAAGCTAGGTTCGTCCTCTGCCTTTTCCGTTGACCCACTTCTGGATTTTTAGTTCTAGGCATTTTTCGAAGTCGATTAAGTAATCTGAGTGAGAAGAGAATTTCTAGGGTTTGAGCAAGAGAGATTTTGAAGATAAAGAGATATCGATACTTTTGGATTCTAAGTTTAATTTAAACGTGAATTCGCGTAAAAGTATCGATACTTTTGATTAACATATCAATATGTGTCTACATTTAAAGGGATAGATTGATATCTTCTTGGGATAGATCGATATCTTCTTGGAAAGGAATCAATACGTTCTGTTTTCAGGTGCGAGTATTGATACCTAGGGTTGAGAGTATCGATACATTTAAATAAAAGAAAGAATAGATTCAAATTTAGGTCTGGCATTGAATAAGCTTTTAATTTTGGCAGTTGACGACTTATCTTTCACAAATTTCAAAAATTCAAGTGATCATACATTGTTTGGATGCAAATTATCAATCTAAAAGTAAGCGTATCGATACATATTGGAAATGAAATCCAATATCGATATGTCAAGAGAATGTGTCGATACATGAATGTGAACATATAAAGGTATCGATATGTTTTCAATCTGTCATCGTGGTATCAATACTCTGTGATAGATGTATCGATCCGATGCATTCCAGTAGCTAAATTTTGCTAGTTACACAAACAGACAGGAAATATTCAACAATGTTCAAACAATTTTCATCATTCCTAGTTCTGTTCTAATTGCACAAAAATGATCTCTATCAAGTGGTTTTGTGAAAATATTAGCTAATTGGAGATTTGTGTTTATATATTCTAAGCAAATGTCTCATTTATTAACATAGTCCCTAATGAAGTGATGACGAATTTCTATGTGCTTAGTCCTAGAGTGATGAACTGGATTTTTGGTTAGATTTATGGCACTTGTGTTATCATATAGAATAGGAATTTTACTAAGATTTAGTCCATAATCTTGCAATTAGTACTTAATCCATAAAAGTTGTGCACAACAACTACCTATGAATATTTATTCAGCTTCGGCAGTGAAAAGTGCAATGGTGTTTTGCTTCTTACTAAACCATAACACTAAGACATTTCCAAGAAAATAGCAAGTACCATTTGTACTTTTTCTATCTACTTTGTATTCTCTATAGTCGGCATCCGAGTAGCCTTTTAAGCTAAACTCACCATCCTTTAGATAAAATAATCCTAAATTTGGTGTCATTCTTAAATATTGGAAGATTCTTTTTACCGCTACAAGATGTGACTCCTTAGGATTGGATTGAAATCTCACACAAACACATACTCCATAGAGAATGTCGAGTCTAGAGCCGGTCAAGTAAAGTAATGATCCTATCATGCCTCTATGTAATCTTTGGTCTACACTTTTTCCTTTTTTATCTTTATCTAGTGAAGTGGAAGTGCTCATAGAAGTTAGAATGGATTTGCCCTTTATCATATCAAATTTTTTTAAAAAGTTCTTTGATGTACATTGATTGAGATATGTAAATTCCATCATTTTTTTGTTTAATTTGAAGTCCTAAAAAGAAATTTAATTCTCCCATCATGCTCATTTCAAATTCACTTTTCATTAGATTTGAAAACTCAATGCCTAAGGATTCATTTGTACTTCCAAAAATGATATCATCAACATAAATTTACATTAGTAGAATATCATCATCTTTGGTTTTAATAAAAAGAGTAGTGTCAAAACTCCCCTTTAGGAAATTATGTTTTAACAAAAATTCACTAAGTCTCTCATACTAAGCTCTAGGTGTTTGTTTTAAACCATAAAGTGTCTTAGTGAGTTTAAAGATATGATTTAAAATTTTGTAGTTTTCAAAACTGGGAGGTTGCTCTACATAAACTTCTTAATTTATAACACCATTTAAAAATACACTTTTCACATCCATTTGATAAAGTTTAAAGTTTTTGTGGTGTGCTAATGCTAAGAGTACTCTAATGGCTTCTAATCTTGCTACAGGAGCATATGTCTCATCATAGTCTATTCCTTCTTGTTGACTGTATCCTTGAGCTACTAATCTAGCTTTGTTTCGAGAGATGTTGTCATTTTCATCAAGTTTGTTTCTAAATACCCACTTGATACCTATTGTTGGATAATCATTTGGTCTAGGTACTAAAATTCAAAATTCATTTTTTTGAAATTGATTTAATTCTTCTTGTATGACCATTAACCAATTTTCATCACTTAAGGCATGTTCAACTTATTTTGGTTCTATTTAAGAGACAGAAGCTAGATTTTGAATTTCATCTACATTGTCATCAATTTCTCTTGTTTTTCTCCTAGTTTTAACTCCTTATAAGGGATCTCCTATTATTAGTTTTTTTTATGACTAGAATTATATTTCCATGCCTTTGGGAGTTCCTTAGTCACTTGATTTTCTTCTATACATTAACTTTGATTTTTCAAGGACTCATCATTCAAGTTTAGATTTTCCAAATGTTCAATTGCTTCTAATTCTTTCTCCTTTTCTTTAGCAATTAATTTGGTTAAGTCGGGATCATATTCGTCAAAAGTTATGTGCACACTTTCATCCACGATTTGAGTTCTTTTGTTGAAAACCCTATAAGCTTTACTTTTGAATGAATAGCCTAGAAATATTCTTAGATTAGACTTTGGCTCAAATTTTCCTAAGTTATCCTTGGTAATAAGAATGTAACAAATACATTTAAAAAGTTTAAAGTATTTGGTTTTAGGTTTCCTTTGAAAGATTAATTCATATGGAGTTTTGTTCAAGATATTTCTAATTAAAACTCTATTAGTTATATGACATGCGGTGTTAATAGCCTCAGACCAAAAGTATTCGAGTAAGTTATATTCATTTAGCATTGTTCTACCCATCTCTTGAAGAGTTCTATTCTTCCTTTCGGCAATTCTATTTTGTTGTGGGGTTCTAAATGCAGAAAAATTGTGAGAACATCCATTCTCATGGCAAAGGTTTTCAAATTCTCCACCTTAATCACTTCTAATTTTTATGATTTTGAAGTTTAATTTATTTTCAATTTGTCTTAAGAATTTATTAAAGGTTTCAAATGTGTCACTTTTATTTGCCAAGAAGAAAACCTATGTAAATCTTAAGTAATCATCTACAACTAAGTATGCATATAGTTTTCCTCCAAATGATGTTACCTTATTTGGTCCGAATAGATTCATATGAAGAAGTTCTAAGGATCTAGTTGTGGAAACTAAGTTTTCGCAATAGATCCATACTACATTGTCCTAGTCTTTTATGCCATATCCAAGAATCATCACAATGAGCTTGCAAACATATGTCATTCATTTCATTCAATTTTTTTAGTTCTATAACATATACATCATTG
Source organism: Cedrela odorata (assembly GCA_035584115.1). Lineage (NCBI taxonomy): Eukaryota > Viridiplantae > Streptophyta > Magnoliopsida > Sapindales > Meliaceae > Cedrela > Cedrela odorata. Next base: position 377,851 of record JAXCLQ010000009.1, read on the forward strand.
TTCCTAGGTGCATAAAATAATTTATTTTCATGCTCATCCAATACTTCACAACCATTTATAAGAAACATGATTTTATATCCATGATCACATAATTGGCTAATACTAAGCAAATTATATTTAAAGCTTTTAACATATAAAACATTTTTTTATTATGATTGAATTAAGATCAATTGTACCAATACCTTTCACCTTGCCTCGGCTATTATCTCCAAAGATCACATATTTCCTTTCTTCTTCCTTTAGATGAAGAAATAGCTTCTTGTTTCCTGTCATGTGTCTCGAACAACTGCTATCAAAGAACCATTTTTTTTGTACTTGTTGCTCTTCTCATGCAGTACCTATAAAAACGGCAAGTTTATTTTGGTACCCAAATGACTTTGGGTCTATAAATATTAAATCTACCCTTAAATGACTTGACCATTTTGGCATGCATAATTTCTTTAAGTTTTGTTCCCTTAAGTACCCATATCATTTTAGGTCCATTATACTTATTTTTCTTATGTAAACATATGTTGCTATAATGACCATTTCTATTGCAATAATGACAAGTAATGGATAATGCTACTTAATGTTTAGCTTTCACAAAATAGTTTGCGTAAGATTTTTGTTTAATTCCTTATTTATATCCAAGTCCGGCTTTATCAAATACTAATTTTTGACTACCTAAAAGCTTATTCAATAATTCTTTTCCTTGTGTAAATTTAGCTAAGACTTCTTTAAGAGAGGCTATTTGACTTTTCAAGATTTTATTTTCATCTTTTAACATATTAAGTTCATTAGGTGAGCTAGATTTATTTTTAAATTCTAGTTCGTTGACCTTTATCTTCAATAAGTCATTTTCTTTTAATATCATGGAATTCTTTTTCTTTGCTTCTTTATATTTTATATATAGATCCTGAAAATCACTTCTAAGTTCTTCATATAATGCGCTCAAGTCTTCATCTAATAAATCATCATCACTATTTGAACATGTATCATAAAATGAAAAGTTTTGATCTAGAGAGATTACCTCATCTTCTAGTTTTCTATAAGGTAGAAATTTGTTTGCTCGGTTTTCGATGATAAAGTGTTCTTTTCGCTAGATGAGTCATCTTATGTCACTTTCATTGCTTTTTTCTTGTTCTTGTCCTTCTTATCTTTTCTTAGTAGAAATTCAAGTAGTGTATGCCCCGGTTTCTTGTATTCATAGCAAGTGATTTCTCTACCTTTTTCTTTTTCTTTTTCAAGGCTTTTCTTGAATCCATCCTTTCTTAGATAGTCTCTTCTTTTCCAGTTTCTTCCCTTAGACCCTTCTTTATTGAATAATTCTCTGAATTTTCTAGCCATGAGAAGAAAATCATCTTCATCGAAATCTTGTTCACTCTCATCTTCTTTTTCTTCCTTTTTGGTGCTCTTTAGTGCTATGTTTCTTTTGCCCTTTTCTTTATCCTCATCATCATTGCGTTTACCTTCAAGCTCGTATGTTATGAGCGATCCAAGAAGTTCTTCGAGAGTTAAAATTCTTAAGTCCTTAGCTTCTCTAATTGCTATAACCTTAGCTTCCTAACTTCTAGGTAGACTCCTTAGAATCTTCGTCACAATATGTGCATTAGTAAGATCTACCAAGAGCTTTAAAGTCATTAGTAATGTTAGTGAAACGAGTAAACATATATTTTATGCTCTCATGTGGTTTTATTTTAAACAGTTCATAATCATGAACTAACATACTAATTTTAGAGTTCTTAACTCTACCGGTTCCCTCATGTGTGACTTCTAGCATGCCCCAAATTGATTTAGTTGTTTCACATCCTAAAATTCTATTGAATTCGATTCTACCTAAGGCACAATATAGAATGTTCATTACCTTTCCATTTAGGGTGAACCTATTTCTCTCTTCGAGAGTCCATTTCCTTTTTGGATTTATTTTTCTCTCTCTAATGATTTCATCCTCAGTTGTGGGTGAATAGTTCCCATCTTCTATTACATTTAAGATTTCAAAATCTAATATTGATAAGAAGATTTGCATCCTCTTTTTCCAATAAGCATAATCTGTTCTATTAAAGAATGGTGGTCTGTTTGTAGATTTTTCCTCTACTATTTGTGTAAGATTACTGCTAGATGCCATTTTAATCTACTCCTCAAGGTTGTAAATCCTATTTAATTGAGTTAGGCTCTGAAACTACTTGTTGGCCTAGTTGACAACACCCAAGAAATGGGTGAATTGGGTTTTTAAAATTTTGCAAATGAAAACGTATGCAATATAGTGCAATAATGAAACAGTAATAAGAGAGAGATACAAACACAGTTTTATAGTGGTTTAGCAAATCTTGGCCTACGTCCACTTTCTCGAATGCAAAAGACTTTCACCGAGGTTCCACTAACTCCTTATTTTGAACACTCCTTCTAAGGTGAAGGGAAACCTTACACTCTTTTATACGAATGAAGAGTAACTACTAAAATCTTCTTTAGTACAGGTGAAGAATTACCCAAAACCAAATTACAAATAGATTTTTGATTTTTGCTCTCACACTAAAGTGAATATTTCAATAAGCTCTCACAAGAAAATTTCTCTCACACAAGATTTGAAAGGATTTCAGTAGAAAGAGAAAGTTCACTATTTTTGTATATCAATACTGTTCAAAGATTTCTTATTGATATTAGCAAGTGAAAGTTCTTCTTAATTTCACTGTGTCTCTTTTATTTATATCTATCTTTTTTTGTAAATCAACAGTTGTCCAACAACTTGATTTGGTGCATTTAATGTTCGTTATTAATGTTGCAGAAGTTATCGTTGAGCTTTAAAAGTAGAGAGAGTATCGATCTGTTTCTTCATGTATTAATCTTTTTAAGTGAATAGTATGATTTGCATCCCGAGCATCGATCTTCACTTCTCCAAGTATCGATCTGTTTATACAGGAATTGTCTCTAGGTTTCAGTGTATCGATCTTCTAATGTTGAGTATCGATCTGGTCTACTTCGTAATTCTTTTGCAACTCTCTAGAACTTCCATGTATCGATCTGTTGATCTCCATGTATCGATCTGGTTGCCTCTGTAATTATTTTGTAACTCTCTGGAATTTCGATGTATCGATCTGTTAATCTCCATATATCGATCTGGTTGCCTCTATAATTATTTTGCAACTCTCTGGAATTTCCACGTATTGATCTAGTTGCATTTGTGATTTCATCAAAAACTACTGTCTTAGCAAATATCAATATCCTAATTTCTTTGTATCGATCCTTCTTAATGGATCGATCTGTTATTGAACTTGTATCGATTCGTTTACTCGCATATCGATCTGTTGGTCTCTGAGTATCGATCTACAAGCTTTTCAATATACTTGGACAGAGATTTGTTAATGAATAAATTCAAGTATATTCACACAAGATTTTAAGACATATTTGGGACCTATTTAATTTAGTCATTATCAAAAACATATCATATGTATTAATGCTTGATATCATCAATTTCTATCATGATATCATCACATATATTCAAAAGAATTTATATGCACGTGCTTGAATTTTAAATAAAATAAACAGCCTAATTTTTAGTTTTTAAAACCAAGATCGTTCTAGTTGCATATAACCATCTACCTTAAATTCAAATAATGGACCGCTTTATTCCTTCACCGATTTATCTTCCTCCTTAAAATCACCTCCTAAATAAAATTAACAATAACATTTAATTACCTAATTGATAGCAATTAAGTCCTCCACTTACAATAATTTCAAAACCTATAATTTTAAAAATAATTACGCATAACCCTAAAGATAGTAAAATAAATTCTCCCAAAATTAATAATCAATAAATATAACCTTATATTTATTAATATTATTATAAACTAATCATAACTGCCAGAATAAAGAAAAATTAAGTGTCTTATATTTATTAATATTATTATAAACTAATCACATAAAAATGAAAAATTAAATGTATACTATTATGGATGGATAATATCACTAAGACCCCATAAATATTTCTAATTTATAGAATAACCTAAATCTTTAGTAAATTTAAAATATAGTCCAATATAATTCTAAATAACTATTATGACCTATTTCTAATCAAGGGAAGTAAATAAACCGTAACTAATTACAAATTTTTCATAACTATAAACTAATATAACAAACATCTAATATTTAATAAAAAAAATCATTCATTTTTTTTTTACTATAATCAAACACATATATTCTTCATCAAACTTCAATGTACACATATATATACATGTACACAGCAAACATTTAATAAAAAAAAATTATTTTATCTTAATTATTAAAATTCAAACACATATACACCCATTAAACTTTAATTTATACATTTATTTACATCAAACAAATTCCCCACGAAATAATCAAATGATAATTTACTATACAAAAAAAAACACTACATAAAAATTTAAATTTACTAATATAATTAAAACTTATTTTAAACAAATTTTAACAAAATGAAAATTTTATCAATTTCCTTTTCAACTAAACAATTACAAACAAAATTTAGAACAAAATTAAGAAAAATAAAATATATATTTTTCATAACATCATTGACAATGTATCATGTATCATCTGTGTGTGTGTATATATATATATATATATATCAAGAAATTTAATGCATAAAAAATTAATTAAAACAACTTACAAAATTATAGAAAAGTTATTTGAAATCCTTCTCCTATTCTCTCTTCTATTTGCAAAATTAAAAGAAACCTATTGCTCCTTATTTTGCTTCTCAAAAGTCAAACCATCATGGACACATGGATGGCTACATGGATGCACTTCACTCTAAAGAGAAAACATGGGGACTGCATGCTGGCAATTTGCTTTACAATTGCCACATGTGTTGGCAATTGTAAGGCTTAAAAATTACTAATGGGTTTTACAATTTACTATTGGGCCTAATATTACAATCTTGCAAAACTTAAAATATTAACATTACAATACTTTACCCCCTTAACAAATTTCGTCCTCAAATTCACGTAGCTAGTTGAAACAATTTTGGATATCGAGTTCACATATAATCCTCAAGTTCCCAGGTGGCTTCTTCAGTACCGTGATGTTGCCACAAAACTTTTAACAATTTTATTGTCTTATTGTGGAAATTTTTTTTCCTTATGATCCAGAATTAAGATTGGCTTCTCATTGTAAGAAATGTTCACCTTTAAGGTGAGATCTTTCCATTCTAATACATGCAAAGGATTCAGATAGTACTCTTTTAAACATTGAAACATGAAAAATGTCATGAATGTTCGACAATTGCGAAGGTAGAGCTAGCCTATAAAATACTTTACCAACTCGTTCTAAAATTTCAAAAGAACTAATAAATCTTAGAGCAAGTTTTCCCTTCTTTCCAAATTTAATTGTTCTTGTGTGATGTTTTAGTTTTAAGAAAACGTGATCACCGACATCAAACTTCAGTGGCCTCATCCTTCAATCAACATACATTTTCTAACGACTTTAAGCTATAAGGAATTGTTGCCTAATCAACTTCACATTCTTAGTAGTTTATTTCACCAATTCAAGACCTATAAGTGAAAATTCACCAACTTCTACCCAATACGTGGGAGATCTACGTGGTCTACAATACAATGCCTCAAAAAGTGTCATTCCAAGGATAGACTGATAACTGTTATTGTATGCAAATTCCACTAATGACAAACGATCTACCCAAGAACCTTGAAATTTTAAAGCGCAAGACTTAGCATGTCTTCTAGTATTTGAATGATTTTTTCAAATTGTCTTTCTATCTAAGGATGATAGGTTGTACTAATTTTAATTGAGTACCCATAACATTCTGCAAGCTCTTCCAAAACTGGGATGTAAACCTCGGATCTTTATCTGAAATGATGGACAATGAAACATTATGCAATCGTATTATCTCTAGAACATACAATCTACTTAAGGCTTTTAAAGAATTCGTAGGTTTGACAAGTAAAAAGTGAGCATAATTAGTTAATTAGTCCACAATCACCCATATGCTTTCATAAGTCTTCTGAGTTTTCAGTAATCCTTTAACAAAATCCATTGTCACATGTTCCCACTTCCACTCGGACACTAAAAGAGGTTGAAGTAACCCCACCGATTTCTAATGTTCTGCTTTCACCTATTGACATACTAAACATCTAGCTACAATTCTCCAACATCTCCCTTCATTCTATTCCATCAAAAATGTCTAAGTAAATCTTGATACATTTTTGCACCACCAGGAAGTACAGTAAATTTTGATTTATGAGCCTCACTAAGAACATTCTTTCTAAGAGATTCGGCTTCAAGATCACTTTGTTAAGCTAGAACCACCCTATGGAGAATAGTAGTTATGCTACCAAAGTAAACAAACAAAGTTGATATTTTGCTTCATCAACCCTCAAATCAAATTCCTCCAAATAACTATAGATTTTCTACATATTATAAGATAAGTTTGCTAGCATTCCTTACAATTTCCTACTTAAGGCATCTGCTACCACATTTGCCTTACCATGATGATATTGCAAGGTAAAATCATAATCTTTTAAATACTCCTCCACTTAATCTGCCTCAAGTTAAGTTCCTTCTGGGTGAATAGATGTTGAAAGGCTTTTGTAATCTGAAAACACCTTAAATCTCTCACTATACAAGTAATGCCTCTATCATTTTAATGAAAATACAATGGCAGCAAGATCTAAGTCTTGTGTAGGATAATTATACTCATGAGTTTTGAGTTGGTGTGAACCTTACTAATTAGAACACAACCAAGACCTACACATGAAGCATCATAGTAAATTGTATATCCGATGCCACAATCAGGAATAATTAAAACTGAAGCTGAGGTCAAGCGTTTCTTCAATTCTACAAATTTTTGCTCGTATTCATCATTCCACTAAAACTTCACATTTTTTCTAGTCAAATGAGTTAAAAGTGCCGCTATTTGGGAGAAATCCTTAAAAAAAATCTACGATAATATCCTCCTAAGCCTAGAAAACTTCTATTCTTAGTTACACTCTTCGGTCTACTCCAATTTAACATTGCTTTAACTTTACTTGGATCAACTGAAATTCCTTCTTAAAACACCACATACCTAAGGAATTTGACTTCAGTCAACCAAAACTTACATTTACTGATGATATCATGTTAGTAGTTTTTAATATGAAATTAATGATATCATGATATAGAAAGTGTGTTTTTTATAATGACCAAAGTTATTGTGATGTCAATTTAATTTATAAACAATAAAATGGATTTAGGTATGTTAAAAATCAAGAAAATTGTATGTGAATATACTTGTGATCAAACTACATAATTTTTTGTAAAAAGTGTGATTCAAGTTTAACAGGATTAATACTTGGAGTCAAAGGGTTGACATTTTTGGTAAATGGATCAATCCCTGACTAAACAGATCGATACATTTAAAGAAGGTCAATACTTGGAAGTCGAGAGATCGATATCTTGCAAGTCAGTAGCCTCAGATAAAATCATCAAGCCAATCGGATCGATACGTAGAAATACAGATCGATACAAGCTATTGGACACAAAGGTCTTCACAAAAAGAATAAATATAAATAGAAGAATTTTATAAGAAAAGAATAACATACTACATTTTTTAGAATTATTGATTATTCATTTGCAATTCTTAACATAAACAGTTTTTCTCTCTCTACTGTAATTGTTCTTCATTCCTTCTTTTGAGAGAAAATTATTTATACGAGTTTACTAATATATCAGCTTTATTATGAGAGTTCTAAAATAAAATTACATTTCTGAATTAAGTGAGTTTATCTTTACTCAGATTAAACGAAGATTGTATTAGGTTTCCCTTCACCTAGAAAAAAAAATTTGTATGGCTTCTCTTTACCTCAAAAGGAGTTGTATTGGGTTTCACTTGACCCATAGAAATAAGAAAATAGTTGAACCTCGGTGGTAAGCCAAAACTAAAAGAGTGGATGTAGGCGAATATTGTCAAACCACTATAAATTCAGTGTTCGTTATTTCTCTCTCTACTCTTTTACTTATTGTGCTGCGTTGCATTTATATTAAGCTTAAATTTTTTAAACAACCCAATTCACCCCCCTCTTGGGTATAGCCAACTGGGACAACACTTACTTCCTTTTGTATATAACCGATGCTCTCTCAATACTTGCAAGGCAATGCACAAATACTGCTCATGCTCCTTTTTTGACTTAGAGTAAATTAAAATATCATCCATAAATATCACCATAAAATTATTAGGATAAGGATGAAAAATTCTATGCATCAAATCCATAAATGTCGTGGGAGCATTTATTAATCCAAATGGCATCACTACAAACTCAAAATGTTCATATTTAATATGGAACACAGTTTTCAAAACATCTTCATCTCTAATGTAAGAGTTGCCTAACTCAGCGGAAATTAAGTTTGAATTGTTTTGGATATAATTTAAAACTTTTTAAGTTAGAAAAAATTACTTGTTCTTTGAATGACAAATTCAAAATTTAAAGCTTGAAGAATGTTAAGGAGAACTCTCTCTATGTATGTCCACCCTTGATTTGAACTTAATTTGAGCTTGAAGGTGGAAATTGAAGAAGAATTTACAAACCCTTTGCTTTAGTGTGCTCTCGACCAAGAAGAAAGAAAACCTCAATTCCTTTCTTTTCTCTCTCGGACAAGACTTCTCAAAATAAGCCAAAATTCTTTCTTTTTAAAATGTCTCTCAGCCAAGCCAAAAATAAAGCCAATTTTGACTTTTCAAAATTGATAAATATATATTATATTTATTCCAACAAATGACTAAATAAAAGCCATTCATTTCTGCTTTTCCAAACTTGGCCAATATATTCCCAAGTGCTAGCTTGTCATTAGCCAAAAATTCTTATATCTATCCATACCCTTAAATACAATAATTAATATAAAAATAAATTACCATAATACCCTTGATAGAATTTACTATAAAACCCTTTTATAAAATTTACCATAATATTATTGTATTTAAATATTAATAATTAATATATAAACACTTTATTAATTAATTATTATAGTATTATCATAATACCCTTTTATAGAATTTGTCATAAATTATTTTATAGAATTTACTATAATGGCCTTGTATGGATAATTTATTAATTAATTATTCCAATACTTAGAATACTACTCAATTAAGCTTCTTATCAATTTGAGTGTTATTCAATAGGTTCACTATAAAGTCGACAGTAAATGTATATTAAATTCTGAATTAAGCTCTATAATTCATTCGACATTCGGTAAATCATCTCATGATTAATTAAATGAATTAAACTATTTAATTCACTTAATATTTAATAAATATTTCATGATTAATTAAATATATCTACAAACCAAGATTGACATTTAACAATGTATCATGGCCACTCGAATTATAATGAAGTAGCAAGCTTCAACATAAACCTTTCCATAATCAATTACTCAATCATTCCATCATACTTGCTCTGATTGGATAAAGGTCATGGTTAACTATCAAAACCTCTATATCCAATGCTATGTATAATGAATCTTGAGATCATGACTCATTCAATGTACCGTCATTGAGAACTCTTGTTTCCAAGTATCGATTTGGTTGCCTTTATAATTATTTTGTAACTCTCTGTGAAAGCCATGTATCGATCTGCTGATCTCCGTGTATCAATCTGATTGTCACTGTAATTATTTTTCAACTCTCTATGAAGACCATTTATCAATCTGCTGATCTCCGTGTATCGGTCTGATTGCCTCTGTAATTATTTTACAACTTTTTGTGAATACCATGTATCGATCTGGTTGCATTGGTGATTTCATCTGAAGCTACTGTCTCAGCAAATATCGATATCCTCATTTCTTTGTATCGATCCTTCTTGATGTAAATTAGGAGATAACGATAAAGCACTTAGCAATGGTAATTTGAAAGATAATTGGCTTGGGTTTTGAAGTGATTTGACCAAGGGTTGAGAGAGAAATGGAGAGAACGATATTATGTGCAAGAGAAGAATGTGAAGTCGAGTGACACTAGAAAGAAAGCCATTTTTTTTTATTTTGGTTGGCCAAATTTTGTTGAGACCTTTTTTAGAAATTTTGGAAACAATTTGAAACTTTAAAAAACCTTCTTTTTAGTCCTTATATTCACAAAACAGGGTTTACACATGTGGTAAATCAATTTGTGTTGACATATGAAATGTATGATAAACATTTTATGTGGATTTCATGTTTGAGATTTTCGATGCAAGTGCTCAATTTGAGCTTGTTTGTGCGTAGATTTTTCTCCCTTTACCCAGAAAGGGGTAAGGGAGAGGTTACATATATTTTCGCCCTTACTTAGAAAAGATTAAAGGAGAGGTTACCATTTCCGCCTTTGTCATCTGGTAAGAGACAAATGAGAGGTTGTGGCTGGATATGTCAATGTTTGACACCACAGCCATTAGTTCAGACCAACGCTAACTAGTGGGCTAAATGACTTTATGTATTGATGTAAAATAACTCATTAACGAGTCTCGGGGTATTCATCAGCAGCGCATTGATGAATATCTTGGGAGATAGTTTTCTGGCAAGCCCGGATTTATTTTATTAACATATACAGATATTGTTTATGATATTGGTTTTAGTATATTATTGAATCTGAAGAAATGATTTTAAATTATGATCTATTCACTGAGTTGTACTTACTCTTTTATTTTCTTAAAAATATTTTCAAATTAGACAAACATCGAGGAGGTCACGAGTCCACACACCGGACATAGTTTAGTCAAGTACTGTTACAGAAAACTTATAGGTACTTAATGTCTCCGCTATTATGTATTGATATAAGGTTTTGCCAGGGATCCACAAATTATGTATTGATACTGATTTTTATATAACAAATGTATTATGGGTATAGAAGTTATGGATTCAATATATGTATATATATAGACATTATTTATGAGATGTTAAATTTGGGATTATATATATTTGTATGAATGGAAATTTGGGAAGCTTTGCACAATCGTGTGGGTACTAGCACGGTTGTGTTACGATTATTACGTACCTGTATAGGTGGATCGGGTGGTGACAATATATGTGTATAAATGTATCACTGCATCATATCATATCAACATCCATTCTCCAATTCCACAACCTCAATTCATTCATAAGCAAATAGTTACTCAGCACATTCGTACCATATTCGAAAACCATTTCAAAACCATATCTATCATAAGTTTTTTTAAAATCAAATCCAAAGTAAATTTTAGAAAGCTTAAGTAGGTTTCCAGCGCCTACAAATCAACCAATAATTTCCCATAAATTTTTGAAAAACAATTATTCACTCACCTACGCGCCTCAAAGGTCTGCCCTGGCTATACATTGTAGCCACAGAAACATTCAAATATATATATATATATTATACATTTATATTTATTTTGGCAACTCAATGCCACCCCACCATTATATCAACTTTATAAATAAATCGTTTAACTAGATATCAATGCCCAAAATGTCATTTTCATAAATTAAACACTTTAATATCTCAATAAAATGACCCTAAAATAGGGCACTAAGCTCTCCCAATCATTTCACACAAACTCAGTCTAGCGAAAATTGCGACTAGTCTAATTTTTTGTTGAGATTCAAGCTCAATTCAACGATATATATATATATATATCAGCACTTTTATCTAACCTAAAGTGTTTCTTAAAACCAATAATTATAAGTTTAGAATCATACAAAACAAATTTTAGTCCACTCACCTGTTGAAATTCAACCAACTCGTACCAAAGCGTGGCCGGTGAGCGTTCTGATCGGAGATTTACAACAACGGCTTATGTTAGGTTTCATGATCATAATTGGATGTATAAATAATAAATACATGTACACTTTACTCCAATAAAAGTAAGGTAATTTAAATTACTATGGAACTAAGACCAAAATTTTAATGTGAAAATAAGGCATTGTAATGCATGATTGTAGTGACTAAGTTGTATGGAAAAATATGATAGAAAATTTCATGTTTGCTGGAATCCCTGAACAGGGTTTGATAAATCAGAAATAAAATAAATTATAGACCTCCAATCAATAAATCACAAATTTTAGGAAAACTAGATACAATTACAACCAACTAAGTCAAAATTTAGAATTTTCTGTAAAACGACAAGTCCCCAGTAAATTTTAGAAGTGGCTGCCTTGTGTTGCATTTTGGTTTGCCGAAAATGCTGAGTAGTATACAGAAAACCAAAAATGAAATAGTATTCCCGATATCAATTTTTAGTACCGTAAATTCTATGAAAACTAGACAGATAAGAGAACAACATATCCAAAAATTAGATCAATTCATGTAAGAATGGATTCCTAATAAAGGTCGAAAGTTGGTTTTCCTATTTGGCACCACACATTGTCGAGTGTTTGCACACTGTGTAGTAAATTTATTATAACTCGAACAATAGGAATCAAAATCAGAATCCGTAAAGGGCTACAGAAACTAGATATGACAAGGGTTGACATAATTAAAAATTATATTTTTTCGTCAAGAAACGAGTGCCCAAAAAATTCAAAATTAGGCTGCTCTGTCATAGAGTCGCACCCTGTCTTATTTGCATCGCATTTCGAAAATTGGTTATAACTTAAGCTGTCACGCCCCCACCTGTGGGATCCACACGTTACAACCACCACAGACCCTTGAGACACATTCTAAATCTCCAAACATATCTCTCAGGCTTATAAGGCTGCTAAGGTACCTGTCCCCTATATCATTATTTACATAAACTTGTCTCTTCAAGATATTTTCAAATCATCTTACATATATAAGTATACTTAATTTAAAATACATACAGGGTACATAATTAAATTACATTCTTTTCTTTCCATATTTAATTATAAATACAATTTATCAAAACATACCCAGTAAACTATAATAAACAAATAGGTGAGTCGAGGATCAAAATAACACCTGAGGGCGTTACGCCCTTAATCAACCATCACCACTCGTACAATGCACTTTCTTATTCTTAATCTCCTGAAATTGAAAGGTGAGGGGGTGAGTATATGAGGATATACTTCGTGAGTGGATAAAAATATAATTTAAGAAAAATATTTATAAATGTACATAAATCAATATATTTTAATAAAACCATGGCCTGTTATTTAAAATCAACGAGCTAGCTCCCATTCTCAGTGGTTACCTTAGCTGTGGTAACCTCAAGACCTTCAATGGGTTTTATTTCATTTAAATAAAATAATTATTTTTAAAATAAAAAATGCATAATACTTTTTAAAATTGGCCCACCACTGACATTGTCCTCAAGTAGTCACATGGTGATACTCATGACTGTCCTCGACAATCCTACAGGTGGGAAACTCTATAACATCCACCCATATACCTGCTCCACCTGTGGCGCACTCACCTAGGCGTCCTCTCTTAGGTCTGTCCCTAGGCTACTTCCTTGTAACTACAGTCATATACAATCCTGACCCTCCAAACCATATCACCAATACAATCCACATATATAACCAAATATAAGATCATTTATAAGCATTTTAATGATATTATGAGAGAAATTGATGATATCAAACCTTAATAAATTTTTTATTCAAATGTTTTTTTTATAATAACTAAGTAAAATAAAAAGGTCATAAATGTATTTCAAAATTATATATGAATATGCTTGAAATTATTCCTTAACAATTTTTGTCAAAGTGTATTAAAAAGCCTACAGGATCGATACTTAGAGACAAACAAATCGACATGTGAGTCAACAGATTGATACAAGAACCATAACAGATCGATACATCAAAGAAGGGTCAATACAAGGAAATGAGAATATTGATATGTGCTAAGACAGTAGCTTCAGATAAAATCACCAAGGCAACCAAATCAATATATGGTCTTCACAGAAAGTTGTAAAATAATTACAAAAGTAACCAGATCGATACATGGAGAAAAAAAGATTAATACATGGTCTTCACAAAGAGTTACAAAATAATTGCTAAGGTAACCAAATCGATACATGGTCTTCACAGAGAGTTGCAAAATAATTACTAAGGTAACCAGATCGATACATGGAGAAGAAGAGATCGATACATGGTCTTCACTGAAAGTTGCAAAATAATTACGAAGCAGACCAAATCAATACCCAACATCAATAGATCGATACATAAAAACGCAGCAATAACTTTAGCTCAAACAGATCGATATTCGGGATGCAGATTATACTGTTCACATAAAGAGATCGATACATAGAAAAAGAGATCAATACTCTCTCTAATTTTAAAGCTCAATGGTAACTTCTGTAGCATTAATGGCTAACATTAAATTCACAACATCAAGCCGTTAGACTCAAGTTGCTTCACAAAAAGGAAGAATATAAATAGAAGATAAACGGTGAGTGCATATTGAATGCATATTGAAATATCTACTTTAGTGCGAGAGCAAAATCCAATATACATTTATGACTTTGTATTAGGTATATATTCACTAGTACTAAAGAAGATTATTATGGATTACTCTTCACCCACAGAAAAGTAAGTGTAAGGTTTTTCTTCACCTTAGAAGTAGTGTACCGGGTTTCCTTGACCCATCAAAATAAGGAGATAGTTGAACCTCGGTGGAATTGATTTGCATTCGAGAAAATGAACATAGGCCAAGATTTGCCAAACTACTATAAAATTGCATTTGTATCTTTCTCTTTCTATCTACTGTTTCATTTGTTGCACTGCATTGCATATGTTTTTAATTTCTAAAGTTTAAAAACCCAATTCACCCTCCCCTTTATTAGGTATTGCCAACTGGGCCAACACATTTCATTTTTAACAATATTATAAGGCATGCATTTTCAATATCAAACTTGGCCTCATGGCCGATCTCATATTTACATTTCTTAGCCTCATAGCCACATGCATATCAAATCCATATACAAGACATTCATATATATATATATATATATATCAAATCTATAATAAATAAACTATTTCTTTATTCATAAAACAATAAGTTTTATAGAACACTTTAGAGAGTAAAAACATTTAAAGATCCACTCACAGAAACCACTCCCACACTAATCCTCGTGCCTAGTATGTCCTAATCCCTAGTGCTTGGTGCCTAATATCACACATATATGACATCATGAATTCTCAGATTCTAAATAATTAATATTTATACATTAAATGCAATTTTTGCGATCTTCATGTCTAAAATTTCTTAGTCTAGCACATATAACTTTATGAGGCATTCTAACGAGGGTTATTTAGCAGTTCCCAACAACGGAATCTCATTGCCGTAATTATTACAAATTTCACATTTTCATCTAAAACAGTTATACATGTTCCGAGTATTATTTCACAGTTATTTAGTATTATATAATTCCTAATATCTTATATTAACACAAATCTACATTTCTTACGCGAGATTAAACGAAAGTTCTCGAGTGAAAAGTAACCCTAACATTTTAATGTGTTCTAAATCTTGAAATCATGTTTGTAATGGGTTAATAAACCTACCTGGAACCTGTAGAAATCCTTAGAAACCTCACCTTGTCATTTGAATGTAAAACCCCCAAATTATCTTCGAACCCTAGTTTTCTTCTATGTTCTTCCTTGCTGTTTCTTATACTTTTCAGCCCAAATATGGCATCAAATTGACGAGAAAAGGATGGTTTATCACTTGGCAACTTACATTTGCAATAAAATGTATAAGATTTGAAGAGATTCAGCCAAAACTTAGAGGGAGAACAAGAGAGAAGTATGTTTGTAAAGAGAGAGAAAAAAGAACGAGTAAGGAGTCACTGAGAGTCGAATCGCCCTATTGGGTATTTATAGAAATGGGCAAAAAGACCAAATTGCCTATCAAATTTTACGTATATTTGCGTCATGTATCCATACTTTTGGACTGGGTATCGATACTTTTGGGCTACGTATCGATACCTTGAGTCTAGGTATCGATCCATTCCTTAAGAATTCGATTCTGAAAATTCTATCAACCTCGAGTATCGATACATTTGCCTTAATGTATCGAACCTTCTCTTTTCAACGTATCAATGCCTTTGTTGAAGGTATTGATCTAGTTCAACATGTAATTATTTTCCAACTCTCTGTCTTGGCATGTATCGATACCTTTGATGAAGGTATCGATTTGGTCCATCTTGTAATTATTTTCAAACTCTCTATTTTGCCTTGTATCGATACCCTTCTCTATAGGTATCGATCTGGTCAATTTGTAATTTCTTCCTAAGTCTCTGACTTGCTAAGTATCAATACATTTCTTTATAGGTATTGATCCGTTCAATGAATATCGACATGCATTTTCAATGTATCGATACATTTGAACAATATATCGATATTTATATTCCAGGTATTGATCTCTTCATGCTCATGATAGATTTTGACTCTTTTATTTTCTTTCCCTAACATCAATTATGTTTACCTTTCAGGGGCTTCGCTGCCGATCCCTGCAAGGGTGTTGCCCCTTGATCCTGCTCACTAACTGGCTAGTGAGATTGCTGAATGTGTCAGCATAGGGCAACATACTGAAATTTAACTTATGCTAAAGTTCCAAACCATAACATCAAATTCATTTTATTCATATCATTAAACTTAATTTAAATTCACCTAAGCCTCGATAATGTGTCTATTAATCTTGCACGTGTGATAATGGATGTCATTAAATGCCTATTTTACCTCTTTGTTTAAAGAACAAGATTTGCATGATCATTTTGGATTTGGAATCCGAATCTATAAAATATGGTAGAAACTAGACTCTTAAGGGATAAACATATTAACAATTCAGCTTAAGATTCATTTCCAATTGATCTCAGTAAAAATGTAAAGTTGACCCATGTTCAGTGAAACGATATCAAGAGTAATCGAAAAGTGAATTGTGAACATCCGACTTAGATAAATTTGATTTGGACCTCGTAGTGATCTGAAATATTTGAATTTTATTAAGAAATGTACATGCATAATATAGCTATTATGTAATTATTTGTGACTATAAATTCTGACGAAAGTCATGTGTTGTAGATCGACCACTGGAATATTTGTCGATCCCGTTTTAAGCTAAATTAACTGATTCCGAATAGGTAAGTGGAATACTATACTATCTTATTTTTCTTAATGTGATATTCATAATTATTTTATGATTATGATCATGTATGTGAAAAATGATGGGTTGAGATATTAGCTATATGTAGAAGAGTTAATAAGTTGTGAGATTGTGGCCAGAAAGACGCAAAAAAATAATAAGTTATGAAATTATGGCCAGGAGGAGACCAAAGATAATAAATTGTCAGATTATAGCTAGGAGGAGGCCAAATATGATGTTGAAATGAATCTCACATTTATGATATAGATATATATATATAT
>JAXCLQ010000009.1:396888-428827 GCA_035584115.1 Cedrela odorata
TCTAAGATTCCTAAGCCAACATTAAAGGTTAGGGCCATTTATTGTGGGTGTCACACAAATTTGATAGGAGTTCTACATTTTTCTATATCACATGTAATTATCGAAATTATGCAGAAAACATGAGTTTAATCGAAGTTGTATTGTTTGGTTATGGCCTTTAAATCAAACAGTTCTCCTAGTATTTTATTTGAAGCCTATACTCTCTAAGATAGGAATTTGGAAACTTCGCTGAATAGTTTCTAATAGGTGATCATATTCTTACCAAACTCATGAAACCTCACCTAACAGTTATTAACCCAACAAACCCAATAAATCAGAAAAACATTTATGTTTGTAACTCATTACAAGGCATGATCAATCAACCTCTAGATTTGCGACATCTCACCTAACAATTATTGGTGTCCGATCTCGTTAGGCTAGACACAATGCCCTTTCATAAACAGGTATGCAATCAGACCCCTCATCTAACAGTTATTGGTTGCTTAACCCACCCTGTAAAGAAATAAGTCAAATAGATTATAACATACTGACTGCATTGAAAAATTTAAGCCAAATACTAATAATAAAGGGAGATTTTCAATGTTTTTGGTCTCATTTACAAATACATCATTATGCATTTGATTTTGTTCAGTGATGGAATTTAAATTCTATATCATTTCAAAAATTATATCAATTTTAAATCCTTACACATTACTAATTAATGGTATAATTATAATAAATTAACAATTTAATTTATTATTGAGGCAATAAATGCATTATGTATTTGTTGATATATGCTCATCAAATTACTCCTACTAGAATTCTATTAATTATATTTTAATTAAAACTATTACAATCAATATTCTAATAATTTTAATCTAAAGTAATTATTCTGTTCGACTGAAGCAAGTCTGATCCCGAAATTTCAACTTCAATATACATAATTTCGACAACAAAAGTATTAATCAAATTAGCATTAATGAGAATTGTGTTAATTAATATAACAATATTAATAGGTGAAATTTTTAAATAATTTCAAATTTTCACATTTCGGTCACTACGTGTCAAATTACAATATTACCCTCAACGGAACCGATTTTGAGTTTACATAAAAAAAATACGCAACCAACTTAAATTGTAAACCCCGTCTTTAAAGCACAAGGATAGAATAGTTAATTTATAACATTCATATTGTACATGCATATGTATGGCTAGTTGACACGCAATCGAGGCTTAGGCAATTTAAATTAACTCATGGTATGAAGATTTAATGAATTAATAAGTTAGACTCAGCGTATATTGAATTTTCGCATAATGCTCTACGCTGACACAATCGACAATCTAGCTAGTCTGTTAGCGAGCGGAGTCAAGGGGCAACGCCCTTGCAAGGGTGCAGGGGGCGGAGCCCCAACAAAAATTTTTATTTTAATTCTAAGAAATAACAAATTCGACTTTAAAATTTTAAGTTTCTTGAAAAGATTGGGTGAGTATCGAGAAAGGAAATAGTCATTCAAAACAACAAAAAAATAATAATAATTAAAAAAATGTGGAAACTGATCGACCAGTAGTAGCTGGTCTTGGGGACCAGGGAAAGCGGTCGACCAGTTGCCCAATCCGATCGACAAGTAGAATCATGGTCAAGGGGGGAGAAAAGGGAAGCAGTCAACCGGTTGCCCAATCCAATCGACCAACAGAAGCTTTGCTGGGGGAGAAAAGGGGAAGCAATCGACCGATTCCCCAATCTGGTCTACCGGTTGGCTGGAAAACTTGAACTTTGGCCCATTTTTTAAAGATTTCAGGGGTATTTTGGACTTTTCACTGCTCTTACTATATATACACACACCCTTTAACTGTTTAAACACCTCTCTCTTTAAAAAAAAACACTCAAAACTCTCCCCCTTTTTTCTACAAAATTGTCTTCCTCTCTCCTCTCAATTTCTTCCCAATTTCTTGCATTTCTTCAAAATTACCACCACCAAATGAATCATCATAACATTCTCTACAATTTAAAACTCAATTTGGGCTAAGAAGAGTAAGATTAAAACTTGACGAAATTTAGGTTTCGACTACAATTTGGAGTTTTGTGTTTAAATGGCAAATTGGAGTTCCTACGGGTTCTATAAGTCAACAGTATGCCTGGTAAATTATAATACATTCGATTTTAACATTTTATAAGTAATAGGAATCTAGAGTTTACTATTCATATCAAATTTAAGTTTGATTTTGTATAGGAAACATAAATTTGTGTCTTATAGTAATAATTGAAGGTATATGATGTTGAATACACATTAATTCGTTGATTGAACAATTATATTGATAATTGCTAAAAATATAGATTATGAGGAATTGTGTTCTAAGAGGATAATTGAACTCATAAGGCTATGTTATTATAAATATATATGTTGGATATTTGTCAAAAATATGGATTTTTGTGGAAATTACGGTAAATGGAATTTTTATGACTATATATATATATATATATATGCATTGAATGTTGTTGAGAATAGGTATAGTTGCCTTAGACATGAATGTGAAATTTGGATTATCAATGGCTAAAAATCGGTTAAATGGCCTAATAGTTAAGCCTTGCGAAGTGACGTTTGTCAACTAAAAAACATTTAGTCTCATCTCCATGCACATTTAGTTTAAATGCATTAAAGTATAAACATTCGGAGACTTGAAATTTATTTGAAATATATGTGTGTAATATTAGGTTCAGAAAACTTATAAGAAGGACCGACTAGACGTGAGGGCACGTCGAGAGTGTTTACCCTCCCCTAAGTTGTGAGTAAATTTATACATGCATAATTATGTAAATAAAGTGCTTGTGATATATATAAATATATATATATATATGCATGTGTGTTAATTTATTGAAAATGAGATTGTTATTGTTGTTTGGTATGATATTGGGAAATAATTTGTGTACTATGGTCTGCTGTTAAATTATGTTTTGATATACATGCATATAATGGCTGAGGAGGCCGAATTTGGTTTATGTGTTTTATGAAGGTTGTTTGAAAATATAATGGCCAAGGAGATTGGGTTTTAATTTACATGGGTACGTTAATGTACTAGAAATAAATTATTTTTAATGCATGTATACTGGTGATATGAGGCCATTAAGGTTGGCTATTGATATATGGCCAGTGGGCCAGGTTAATTATTATATATACAGGGCTGTAACCAATGGATGGACCTATGAGAGGCAGCATAGGTTACTTATGCCGCAGTGGGGCTATATAAGAAGGTTAAGCCATGGTAAGCTTGTTGTGAGCTGATGCACGAATGCGCAATTATATAGAGACCCTATAGAAAGTCCTATCGACTTGAGAGGAATCTCCTGGATTTAATGGACACGATGAGAACTGTCGCTTTATCACCAAGTGACTACTCGGGCTAACATCAGTGAGACGAACTTGTTTTATAAATGTATGTTTTATATAAATTAAATAATTTTACAATGCTTAAGAAATGGGTTTCTTTTTTACAAGAATGCATTTGCATATGATTTTATGCATAATAAGCTCACCGATAGATTTCGACATTACCTTAGTCAAGGAAGCGATCGAGATAATATCGCCAATCCGTTTTGGTTATTTTAAATGGAAGCAGACCATCTTTACATTATTTACATTTATTGGTTATACATGAAAATGAATATATATGTACTTTGAGCATGTTAATAACAAACTCCGAATATCATGATTTAGAAATGTGTGTGCATGTATGCATATCTATGTATATATGCGTTTACTCACTAAGTATAGTTGTATACTCACCCCTCAATTTACAGCTTTGAAGTTAGACTCTTTAGTCCTATCTAGGCTTGTGGTAGCAGTTGAGAGCACCCGACACTCTTGGTAGGTCATCTCGCCTTGACTCACATGTTTTGTCTCGAGTCCACTGGATATGTAATTTCGGATATATGTATTTTCTTAGGATATTAGTTTTATTTTGGATTTGGAAAAGATATTGTAAACTAGTTGGTATTTGTTCGAACTTGATATTTTGTTCAACCCATATGTAATGTTTTAAATTGATATTTATATTCATTATGTATGTTGTGGATGAATTGATCACAGAGATCAAATGTTGATAATCTCATGGATGGGAATTCAAATTATAAACTATTTTCAGGTTTTGGATGTTTACAGGGAAGTCTTACAAGCTCTCTTGATACATTTTAAGGTATATGTGTAACATGAGGGTCTGTGACGATTGTCAGAGGAGGACTCCAAGGTCGAAGCATGACATAAATACATTCAAATGCATTCAATTATTACTCAAACATATCAAGCATATCCAAAAACATGTTAATATATATTAATCAACATTAACATCATATATTAACATATATATGCATAAAATCATCATAAAACAATTTTATATGATTTTCGATTTTATTATCCATATAAAAATATTCTTTGAGTATATGAAACATTAATGGGTGAAATTTTGAATTGTTTCAAAATTTTACAATTCAATCCCTACATGGTAAATTACAAAATTAACATTAATCAAGATTGAATTTTAAAACACCAATTTTTTTTTTCATAACAACCATATATTCAAATCAATTAAACACGTTCCAATAACAAATTCAACTCATGATTAACATATTAATCAACAAAATTGAATTAAAATGATACAAAACAAATTTATGCAATTTTAATTTCATTTCACAACATGATACAATATTGTGCATATTTTCGAATATAAGGCAATTTTGCATATTTTTCATGTGACCTTAATGTATTATATGTGTAAAAACACATCCAACATTCACGTAAACATGTTAACATTTATTAATCAACATTAATAACACATGTTAATATATATAAACATAAAATGACATAAAAGCATATTTTTATATCATTTCAATTTATTGTCAACATAATAAATCATATATAAGTTACATAGAATATATAATCACATTACATGCCAACCAATGGAATTTCAAAAATTGCCATAAATATTAGTTTTATGGATATGAACCACTATTGGGAAAAGGTTTTCACTCGCTAGAAGTAACAACTGCCATACAGTTGCGCAAAAAAAGTCCCTGAAGGATTGTAACTGAAAATTATGCAAGTTTTAAATTTTTTAACAAATTTATATTAAAAAATAAGGATATAGAAATTATACCCCACGTTATAAATCCGAAAAAAATAATCATCTCCAGTTGCCTCCAAGCGTATCCACACGCCAGTTTGTTGACGATATTTTTAATTTATATGTTGGGAGACTTAATTAAGATTGTAATACAACTATAATAAACTTCAACAAGCCTTGAACAATTTTCTACAACTAGAAAAATGTTCTTAACTATTAAAAAATAAGATATTATAAGAGAAAATAATTTATTTTTTTCTCTTTACTTTCATCTTTTTTCCTTTTTATTTTCCTTAGAAAATGTCAAGGAAAATTTTTCTTCCGCTCTTCTCAAAGTGCCTGTATCTTCTTCCTCTTTTATTCTCTTAATTTTTTGTTTTATACTTACACATGCATCAAAATACGTAAATGAAAGCAAGCTTGGCAATTCTTCATTGGTGGATGCCAAAATTAATGAAATTTAATTTGTTCATTAAAGTTTTTTATTTCATCAAATTACTTAATAATTAAGTAATAATAAATATTAATAATAAAATAAAAAACGTAGGTATCAAAATCCTTACCATTTATTTCCATTATTATGAATAAACATTAACAAGATTTTGATACTTGGCCACTTTATATTATGTCATTTGTCAAGTAATAATTCATTTGATTTTATCAATTGGCAACACTTATGGTGCTACTTGTCAAACAAACATTTATTCGATTTACAATAATATTTATTAAATATTAATAAATAAACTAATTTATTCATTAATATATAAATCAAACAATATATCAATCAGTACCCCATATATTCATAAATCATATTTACAATATTAATAAATCAACAGAATATTTTTCGATCTTACGAGTGCTAGCGCATTATTGTTAGAAAATTTATTTTTAACTTTTAAATAATAAAATTACCTTCCAATTAACTTATCAAAATAATTTAATTTTCGTCAGCATGAAACATCATTAACTAGCTTAATGTATTTATTTTATCTATCGTCAACTTATTGGTTAATGCGTGTGACCTCTAGGTTTACTGTGAACTGGATATTAACCAATACAAACCCTTTCGTATCACTTTGGTACAACTCATTATTACTGAAGTTCCTTATGATCATGAGTAACCTCTAGCAAAATATCATGAACTCTAGAATACAGAGAATATATTTTTGGATAAATCCATATAGTCGCACTTATGTGTAGTAAAGTCTCTCTGTTGTCAACTCCTAATGAAGTGCAGGTCATGGTGTCGTTAAACCCTTGACTCAATCATAGGATTAGAAACTCAATCATATATGGGATTCGCGTATCCGTAAAACTTATTTTCAAAAAAAAACGTACTCTAGCTAGAGATTTTATTCCCACGTATACAATACTGCTTAGATCTCAAGCTCAAATATCTGAGCTAGTAAATTCTATATTGATCATCATTTGTCCTCATACAATAAGAACACATTGTCATCAAGCTTCTTTCATCAGGCGTAGCTAGCCTAGTGTGATATACACAAGTGAACGATGTGTCTCAATGCAGAAAGCAATCGTGATATCTCAGGCCAAAGGACTAGTGGTACACTAGTACGGTTGTGTGATGAATCATTAATTGTAGATATTTATTCATGTGATTTATCACGTTTGGTCACGTTTAGTAACATGTTCTCTAATATATTACTCATGTTCATGCTATTGTAACATAAGATACATCACCCAACTATTAGCATCCAATACTAATTATTTACAGCATCCGAACATGCCAGTAATGCAACATCATCGTCCTCAATAACATTACCTTAACTGGAAATATATTTAGATGTATTTAATTGGAGACTCTGTAAACCTTTGCAGATATGGTCTCTAAAACATAATACATCTTGGGACCCCGTTTTGTAAATTTATATAATTGCAGCAACTACCACAAAAGGGTGAATAGTATCATATCGTTAATCATAAATAACTAATTATTCATGATTAACTATTAATATGTACAAATTACATATAGCACGAATCTTATGATATAATTGGTTTTAGGATATATCTCCAACGAAGGCAAAAAGAAAATGAAAGTTTAAAAGATTTTATTTTACGGTATATGTTGAGATGATGGAAGTAAGAGCCTTCAAACATCATATTACACTTGAAGGACTAACAAAAGGGTTGAAAATCAACAAATTTTAGTGGATACTCAAAGAAAAGAACATCTCAAATTACGAGGATGCATATAAATAGGTTCAACTGTATATGGAGGCCAAAGATAAGGATAAGAAAAGGAAAATGAGAAAAGGTGAAAAAGTATGATGAAAAGCATAGAAGAACAAGAGTTAAAAGATGAAGAGATATTGAAGAGAAACGAAAGATGAGTGAATACATGGCAAATGAAAATCAAACATTACAAATATCATTCCGAGGATAGAAGTTTTTTAACATCCCAAATCTGAAAATGGTTCCGGCAGGTGATGGATTCCACCGTCACCATAAGCCTCTTACAAACCCTACTGTAATGACTCGACTTTAATAACCAAATATGACATCTATGCACACATGCAGTTTTAAAATGGGCTTCTTACCCGAAACCATACATACATACATATATATATATATATATATCAACTATATCAAAGTTTACAAACATTATCTGTACATGTACATGATTTCAAAATACAGTAAAATGTTGACTACATTCTGTTTAAATGTAGGACTCCATACTATGCATGATAGACTTGACCCACACTAGTGACTATAGCCATCTTCCTCTTCCTTGCACATATCCACAAAAATCAATCATAGCTCACCAACATGGACGATCCTGCAAAACTGAGGAGTAAAGGTGGGTCAAATCTTTTGAAATACCTGGTGAGTGGAGCTAAAAATATTTAAATTAAATCGTTAGAAAAATAAATAAATAATCTAAAATAAATCTTGTTAGAAAAATCTACTGAACTGAAGTAAAAGTAAATCATATTCAAACTTTGCCACATTTGAATCTCTTTTCTAAAACTAAAAACATCAATACACTATGCTTGGGAATGTATCATCCTGTCGTTCAAATATACTACGCCCTAGAATGGGTCATCCGATCATTATAAAGGGGAGGAACCAAAAGCATCCCCCCGATTCTCTCATCTACAATTAGTGCACTTCGTTAAATATTGTGCATCTGAGATGGTCCATAAAAATAAAAATAAACATCTCAAATATATTCTTTAAAATACTTTTCTCAAAAATAAGTATTAAAAAAAATATAGTAAACCTCGTCTTTCTCAAATACTAAATTTCAACATCAATTCTCAAAATGCTCTTTCTAAAACTCATGCTGATTCATTATAACATCATGAAGTTATAAAATTTGATAAATAAGTCATATCAAACTAAAACACTAAAT
Organism: Cedrela odorata; assembly: GCA_035584115.1. NCBI lineage: Eukaryota > Viridiplantae > Streptophyta > Magnoliopsida > Sapindales > Meliaceae > Cedrela > Cedrela odorata. Next base: position 405,356 of record JAXCLQ010000009.1, read on the forward strand.
TTCATCAAGATTCGATCACAAGTACAAAATCGGCAAATCTCATAAAACGTATGCAAATCTTTAAACCTTGTCTTTTCCTCATCAATAATAATCTCAAATACATTTTCAAAGAAAAACCAATAAAGAGAGTAAGTACTCCACTCACAAATTTAAAGCGTGGTCAACAAAGTTATGGTGGTGTCAACGGTGGATCCCGTCGTCGATCTACAAACGAACATTTTCGTTAGAACAATGGCTTTTCATAATTATACAGCATAAGCAAACAACAAGTTATTCATGAATTATCATCTCCATTGATAAATTGGGGTATCTAGGATCTCTACGGATTTTACGGAATCCAATTCGAAGTTACGAAAGTTAAGAAATTACCAAAATAGTTTCTACCCTTTAATATGCAAATTCATTGAACATACACTAACTTCAAAAATTCATTACGGTCATTTGGTATGGAATTTGGAGCTTAAAATTTTACATGACATGCTTCTATGTGTCTAGTTTCTGTACGTTTTTACGGATCTTGATTTCGTTGCATAAAACTCAAGTTACGGCCAAATTAGTAACTGATGTGCAAGGGATTTTGTTTCAGGTCTCACTATCAAATTACCATGTTCAAAAATTCATTGCCATCACATGCAGTCATGAAAAATTCTAAAATTTAATTATGTTATACTTTGTTATGTCTAGTTTATGTGAGTTTTTATGATTCCTTTGATTCCTAGAACTTAAATTAGTCCGAATTTTTGGGTGTTGCGCAACTAAAACAGTATCAAGTCATTATGCAGGACGGCTAACTTCCAAATATTGCTGCACATTCAGGTTGAAATGGAAAAAATCTAAATTTTTACTATGTTGTTTCTTTTTATGTCTAGTTTACGTAGAATTTTACAATTCATTCGGATGTCTACAACTCAAGTTACAAGTCATTCTTTACACCATGTTCAGGAAAAATTTGGCAGCATGCACATTAAACATAAGTGAGCCAATTCTACCCTAATGCAACCCTACACAACTAGGCCTTAAATTGCCACATTCCATCCTGCTAAATGACCATTTTCATGCACCAAAATGTGTCCAACACAAGCCATGCAAGTTTTTACATCATTTCTATATCCAACACACACACATTAAACCACCATTACTACAAACATAACACATCACTCATTGCACCAATTCACAACAACTAGTCCACACATCAATTACACCACTACCCACACATTATCAATTCATCAAACATCATACATACTTGCTACCATATAGTGGTCTAAAATTACTTCCATAACCAACCATCATCCATGCATTTTTTATGCATGTTTACACCAACAATCATAACTACAACAACAACAACACCTTTCCACCATCATTAACACATCAATCACAACATCAACTTAGTTCATCAATTCTAGGGTTTCCTAATATTTTTCCATCACAATTCATTCATCATTCATGGCTTCCATTTATCTTAACAATATTCAAATAGCATCAATTACAACATATATAAGTTACCACATCAAAACCTAACTTTTCCATAACTCAAGTCAACATTCACTCACATTAATCAATTTTTCTTCTTGCTCCAAGGCTTCCTCAAGCTTGTCTTCATTCTTTATCACCTCTCTTGATTTAATTCAAACTTGATTTGGTTGATTTCTTCCTCCTTATTGCATGGCAACTAGCTTGATAAAAATGCCCAATTTCATTTCCTTTCTCTTTTAATATTACCCATTTATTAATAATGAAAAGAATAGAGATTCTAGCCTACTTACATATGTTTATTATTTCTTATGGCCATATGGCCTAATTTCATTTGTACACTTTACTTGCCATAACACCATTTAATTCTCTCATTAATACACCAAACACACATGGTTGGCCACTTATCCCCCAAAATTGCTAAATTCTATTTAATTAAATATAATTTTAAGTCATTGATTAATTATGTACACTTAGCCCAATTTACATATTATTGGACTTCACTTAATTTTTACCCATTTTAATGCATAACAAAGGCTCATTAAGCTCAATTCCATGTACCAATCATTGGTCCAACAAAATAAATCTCATTTTCCATCATCATCATCATCATCATCATTATCATCATCATCATCATCATCATGATTATTATTATTATTTAGCCGTTTCTGAAAATTTCGGCCATTACAGGTTTAACAAACAACCTCAATTGGTCAGAAGAACACCTCAGGAACGAACATCACTCCCTACGCATCCTCCCTACAAGGAATGAAAGGAACTTAAAGTATCTCAAATCGCAAACGAAAGGAATTTTACACTCTTGAACACCTCTCTTTTCTTAGATTTTTTGTAATGGTCCGAAATATTTATATGGTAAATTACTATAAAGTATGGGCGGACTAAAATTAAAGGTTTTCAAAGTTCAAGGGGCAAAAGTACTAAAACTTTATTTATGGTCCAACACTATATACAAGCCCAAAACTAAGCCTAATAATAAACCCATTATACATGCAAATTTAAGGCATGTTTTCTCTAGATTTTTCTTTATTTTTCTAGAGAAATCAAGTTAAAAAGCAAGAAAGAAAAGAAAATAAGCCCAATTTGAGTTAAATGCATGGCCAGCTCACTCTTTTAAATTAAGCAAAAATTATTCTTTTATTTTATCTTATTATTTCTTTCTTAAAGACTAACATTTAAAAGTTTCAGAACAAGAGAGAAGAATCAAGAAAACAGGAGAAAAAGAAAGAGAGAAGGAAAGGCTAAAGGGAAAAGAGAGAAATGAGGGGAAATAGAAGATGAAGAGTAAAGGAAACAAACAGAGATGGAATGGAACGATTGGGAATTTAACGGAGATGTCTTCAAATTTAGATTCTCTTCATAAGCTACTCATCAAGAAAGTTGTATTTGTCAATCAAGAGACTTTCGCTGAAGCTTCTCTTACCTCTGAATAATCAAGAAGCATTAAAATGATTCCTTATCTCGTGCTACATTTTCTAATCTAGTTTAGAATGAGCTTGTTGGGTAATTTTGAGCTTCATTCACATCTTGATGGTTCTTGAACAAAGGGGTGGAGAGTCTGGAAAAAGAGCTAGATGTTGCCATTACAGCTGCCGCTCATGCTTATTCAAAAAAATGTCAAGCTAGGTGTCACACCCAGATTTTATGCCTCAGCAAATTTGTTACACCGCAGTAAAATATGCAGCAGATTACGCCACTGCAGTGCACCAGATTATGTTCAAATTTTTCCTAAACAAGCGCTGCACATTAAGGCTACAGCAGCACTTTCCTAAATTAATAAAGGCTACAGCTTCTTAGCTAATTTAAGAGATATGGCACTAATTAGAAAGCCTTATATTAAATAGAAAATACTCTATGTATGTAGGAAAATCCTTATTATTCTAGGAATTACAATTAAGGCAGTAATAGTAGGTTGTTAGATGAGGTTGTAGGGTTTAATTTCAGCCGTTCATTGTACATTGTTTGTGTATAAATAGAGAAGCTGCAGTGGGCCAAAGTAATTCAAGGTTTATGCAAAAGAATCTCTGCAGTTTTCTGTGCACTCTCTCTTCATCTCTTTCTTTGTGGTTTTTGTGATTTTGGGAAGCAAAGCCGACTTAGCGCATATTGTTCCAGATTTACATTTAAGGCCGCACGGAAAAATCAGTCCGTGATAGTTGGTATTAGAGGACAGTTTTAAAAAAAGAAAGAAAAGCACTATGGCACAAAATGATAAGATGCGTGGCAAGGAATCCAATCCTGCAGAAGAGAAATGGACTATAGCGTAAAGCAAGTCTCATGATACTCTCAATGAACTCGGCACCACCATAGGGAAGGTGGCAGAAGGGCTAGCTGATGTGAGGGATCGGCTTGACAGTTTAGAACAAATTGTAAAGAACCTAGAGAGCGAGTTGGCTGCTCAAGGTGAAGAGCTGCAGGAGCACATCCAAAGTTCCACCCCTTCTACTGAGGAGAAGTGGCGTCAAGGGTAGGAAGTGTTTGAAGCCAAAATTCTGGGGATGTTGGAGACCATACAGCAACAGATGGACTTGTTGCACAGCAGTTTGGAGGTTGCAAAATGCGATATTAGCCTTTGCAAACGAGGTTGGCACCTCTCATGGGGCTATTCATACGCCAAGAGTTGAAGCTCCTAAACCTAAGGCGTATGGCGAAAAGCGGAACGCCAAGGAGCTGGACGACTACTTTTGGCAAATGGAGCAGTATTTTGAGGCAATCGGTTTGCGAAATGAACAAGATAAGGTAAGTACTACAACCCTCTACCTTTCCGATCATGCACTTTCTTGGTGGCGTAAAAAGCATGTAGAAATTTAGAAAAGACAGTGTACCATTGACACTTGGGGCGCGTTGCAGCAGAAGCTCAAGTGCCAATTCTATTCAGAAAATGTGTCGTATGATGAAGGAGCTAAAGCAAAATAAATCCATTGCGGTGTATGTTAAGGAGTTTTCTGGCCTCATGCTTCAAATTCCGAACATGAGCGACGAGGACTTACTATTCAACTTCTACAAGAGGCTGCAGCCATGGGCCTTTTCTGAAATTAAGCGGCGAGATGTCAAGGATGTCGCCACTGCCCTAACCATAGCTGAGACACTAGTGAATTTTCGCAAGGGAGATGCGGGAAAGCCGAAACACCAACATAAGCCAAACAATGGTGGGGGAGCTCAAGATTTTCAATCTCAACAAAACAAGGATGGAAAAGGCCAGCTACCAAAGGGTTAGGAGCAGGGACGTGATGGGAAAAAGGAAGCAAGCCAAAGACAAATTGTTTTCTCTGCGATAGAGACCATTAGGCCAAGGACTGTCTGCGAAAAAATGAGTTCAATGCCATGTTTGAGGCACAAAAAGCGGCGGTAGAGCAGACAAGCATGGGAAGCTTGCAGCATCTCAGCACGCTTAAGGCTAAATTAGTGCCTAACACTCCGCATAGCAAGGCTCTCATGCATGTCGAGGCGTGCATCAATGGGAAGAAGACATATGGGCTGCTGGATACCAAAGCTTCGCACAACTTTATCAAAAATTCAGAGGCAAAGCACTTAGGTCATCGAGTGGAAAAAGAGAGTGGTTTCCTCAAAATAGTAAATGTGAAAGCCAAACCTCTCGATGGTGTAGTTCAAAATGTCAATCTACACCTGGAAAATTGGCACGTTAAGGTAAATTTTTCTATAGCACCGCTTGACGATTTTGATGCAGTGCTATGGATGAATTTTCTGCGACAGTTTAATGTCGTACCAATATTATGCTACAACTCGATGAGTATTCTGAAAGGAGGTCCTTGCATGGTACCTACAATAGCAAACCCACTACCAACACCCCTTTTCTTTCAGCGATGCAAGTGAAAAAAAAGTGCCAGTCGCAGGGAAGAGACATTCCTTGCAACCATATGGAAGAGGAATGGTGCTTTCGAGAGTGAGGAGTCTGCACTGCCACTAGAAATTGTAAGGGTACTTGCAGAGCACAAAGATATGATGCCAAACGTCGTACCAAAGAAACTGTCACCTCTGCGGGAGGTAGACCACAAGATCGAATTAGAACCGAGGGCGATAGCACCAGCGATGGTGCCCTACCTGATGGCGCTGCCAGAATTTGCAGAGTTGCAGAAACAACTGAAGGAACTACTGGACGCAAGATACATCCAGCCCACAAAGGAGCCATATGAGGCACCGGTGTTGTTTTAGCGGAAGCATGATGGTTTACTGCGGATGTGCATCGACTATCGCCCCTTGAACAAGGTAACAATCAAAAACAAGTATCTCATTCTTCTTATTGCTGATTTGTTTGATCATCTTGGTCAAGCAAAGTTCTTCTCCAAACTTGATTTGCGGTCGGGTTACTACCAAGTCCACATAGCCCCTAATGACAAACCCAAGATAACATGCCTGATGCGGTATAGCGATATGAGTTCTTAGTCATGCCCTTCGGCTTCACCAACACACCAGCCACTTTATGCACTTTGATAAACCAGATTTTTCACCCATTTCTAGACAGATTCATGGTAGTATACTTGAACGTATTGTGGTGTACAGCGACACACTCAAAGAACATGTAGCGCACTTACGGGCTGTTTTTCAAGTGCTGCGGGCTAACAAGCTGTACATGAAGTTGGAGAAGTGCTCATTAGCACAGCGAGAAGTTAAGTTCCTTGGGCATAAAATCAAAGAAGTGAAGCTTCTCATGGATAGGTCCGAGCAATAACGGATTAGGATCAACCTACGAAGGTCGCGAAGTTGCAGTCCTTCCTTGGTTTGATAAACTACTATCAGAAGTTCATCATGGGCTATTCGGGAATAGCCGCAATTCTCACCGACTTGCAGAAGAAGTTTAGATCACGGGATTGGTCTGAGGAGTGTCAACATGCTTTCGATAGTTCGAAACGTGCAGTGATGGAGGAGCTAGTACTCGTACTGCCCGACTATGCATTGTCGTTCGAGGTTTAAATGGATGCATTAGATTTTGCCATCAGCAGTGTCCTCATGCAGCAGGGACATCTGATAGCATTTGAGAGTAGGAAGCTCAACGACACGGAGCGGCATTATACTGTGCAGGAAAAGGAAATGACAGCAGTCGTTCATGCACTGCTCACCTGGCGACACTACTTGCTGAGATCAAAACTTGTGGTGCAAACGGACAATGTAGCCACAAGTTATTTCCAAAACCAGAAGAAGCTTATCCCGAAACAACCAAGGTGGCAGGATTTTTTTATAAAGTTTGATTTTGAGTTAGCGTACAAACTGGGCAAGACCAATGTAGTGGCGAATGCTCTAAATCGGAAGGCTAAGTTTGCAGCTATTAGCAAGCTGTAAGGGGAGATTCTCAGCCTCATCACTGAAGGTATGCAGCATGATCTATTAGTTAAGCACCTCATGGAGTTGGCACAAACCGGAAAAACCAAGCGATTTTGGGTAGAAGATGGGTTTCTCTACACCAAAGGCGGCTTGTTTATGTGCCAAAGTGGGGGAACATGCGGCGAAATCTCATCAAGAAATGCCATGAAACTAAGTTGGCAGGTCATTCGGTCCAAAAGCGCACGAGGGCATTGCTTGAAGCGGCATACTATTAGACGCAAATAAGGGATGATGTGGAGTAGTTTGTGAGGACTTGGCTTGTATGTCAACAAGAAGAGAGCAAACACCAAAGTCCTATAGGCTTGTCGTTACCCATTCCAAAGAGACCATGGGAAGGCATCTCCATGGACTTTACAGTGGCGCTGCCGAAATCTGATGGGATGGGGACTGTCATTGTGGTGGTTGATCGGTTCTCTGAATATGCAACTTTCATCCCCGCACTGAAGGATTGTTCCACTGAGGAGACCGTAAGACTTTTCTTCAAGCATGTGGTCAAGTATTGAGGCTTATCGCAATCAATCATCATTGATCGCGACCCTTACTTTACTGGCAGATTTTGGACTGAGCTGTTTAAGCTCATGGTCTCAGCGCTCCACTTCTCGACGACAAGCTTTCACCCCCAAACTGATGGGCAAACTGAGTGGGTGAATACTTTACTAGAGCTGTATCTGTGACACTTTGTGAGCGCAACATAGTATGACTGAGCGCACTACTGGATGTGGCTCAATTTTCCTACAATCCGCAGCAGAGCGAGTCCACCAATCACAACTTGTTTGAGTTAGCTACTGGGCAGCAATCTCTCACGCCCCATACGCTTGTATCAAGCTACAAAGGGCACTCCCTAATAGCGTATAAAGTTGCCAAGTCGTGGCATGAGCAGACAGATATTGCAAGAGCATACCTTGACAAGGCAGTATAGTGGATGAATAAGTGGGTTGACGAAAAGTGGGGACATGTGGAATTTAATGTTGGTGACATGGTGCTAGTGAAGATTCTGCCCCAACAGCATAAAGCCACACGTCCACTACACTAGGGGTTAGTTCGAAAGTATGAGGGTCTATTTTTCATTGCCAAGCCAGTGGGTAATGTGTCATACAAGGTGGAGTTACCCTCGAGTCTTAAATTACATCCGGTTTTCCATGCAAGTCATCTCAAGCCTTACCACAGAGATGCGAATGACCCTAAGTGCAGCGAGCCAAAGTGGCAACCTTTTGGCGTAAACACAACTTTCGACAAGGAAGAGAAGATCATCCTTGATGACCGGATTGTTCAAAGACAAAACTATCCACCGAGTCATGAATACTTCGTCAAGTGGAAGGGCTTGCTCGATAGCAAAGCAAGCTAGGAACTTGAGACAACCTTGTGGCAGTTTGAAGACAAGGTTCGTGACTACTAACAGCGACACGCCGAGGATGTCGCTTGATTGGGTAAGGGAGAATGTCACACCTAAATTTTACACCCCAGCAGATCTGTTACGTCACAACAGGAATTACACCGTAGCAGATTACGCCACTACAGTGCACCAGATTATGCCTAGATTTTTCCTAAACAAGTGCTGCGCATTAAGGCTACAACAGTACTTTCCTAAATTAATAAAGGCTACAGCTTCTTAGCTTATTTAGGAGATATGGCACTAATTAGAAAGCCTTGTATTAAATAGGAAATACTCTATGTATATAGGAAAATCCTTATTATTCTAGGAATTACAATTAAGGCAGTAATTGTAGGCCATTAGATGAGATTGTAGGGTTTAATTTTAGCCATTCATTGTACATTGTTTGTGTATAAATAAAGAAGCCGCAGTAGGCCAAAGTAATTTAAGCTTTATGCAAAAGAATCTCTGTAGTTTTCTATGCACTTTCTCTTCATCTCTTTCTTTATGGTTTTTGTGATTTTGGGAAGCAAGGCTGACTTAGCGCATATTGTTCCAGATTTGCATCTAAGGCCGCACGAAAAAATCAGTTCGTGACATAGGACAACACAGAAAGCTGATGAATTACGTGCACAAGAGATCACAAAGAGATTGAAAATACCACAAAGGTTTTTTATCTTCATATGGAAGAATTTCATGCAAAACAAGAAGAAATCTATAAGCGTGATAATGAAATTAAACTCTTGAAAGCCATAATTCAGACACTTGGCAAAAAAGAATCACTTTTTACAAGTACAAGGAGTGAGAAATACAAAGCTTTATATCTTCTTTCAGTACTAAATTGGATGGTTTATATTCATACATATCTGGTTCTGGTTTGATCTATTATTTATTATCTGAATTTTGGTATGTTTTAAGGATTCAACTTCTATTTGATCGAAGTTGAGGCTAAAACCATGGCATCTCTGGCACAAACAAATTCTAGATCGATACGCATGTATTCTTGGTGGTGGGACAACCATATTAGCCGAAATATTCCAAATGGCTTCAAGAGAATCCTATAAGTATTGCTTTGTTTCTTGGAGGTTTAATTTGCATTATATATATATATATATATGGATGCCTATTTCATATTCCTATGTGAGGAACTTATCGATATTTTGAGCTGCATCCCGTAACATATTGGCAGCTCTATTTGCAATGCTGCATTTAAATTTTCACACAGCATCATTGTATATGCAAGTGAACATTTCTTAACTATGGCAGCAAATATAGTGTGTATATGGTTGTGTTTATGCATTAGGATTTTAAAATTAAGGTGCTATTGATGCATGGAATTGGTGGTAATGTAAAGAGTTGAAACTTTGTAAGGCAGGTAATTTTCTGGGTTGCTAGAATATTGACCTAAGCTCAATAATTTATTTATAAAATGAATTGTAGAGCTCCAATTAATAAATCATCAAATTTTAAAGAAATTAGACACAATTATGATCAACATAGTTAAAAAAATTAGAATTTTTTGTAAAACGACAAGTTTTCAATAAATTTTAGAAGTGGCTACTCTATAATTACACTTTGGTTTATCGAAAATGCTAAGCAGTGTACAAAAAACTCAAAATAAAATAATGTTCCTGACCTTCTATTTCAGCGCCAAATTTAAAGAAAACTATATGTATATGGGGAAATAATATATCCAAAAATTAGCTTATTTCATGAAGAAACGAGATTGCAGAAAAATTAGAAAATGCTGCCCTATTACCACGTATACCATGTTTTGTTGCGCACATGTGTAGAAATTGATCATAATTCGAACATTAGGAATCGAAATTAGGATTCGTAAAGAGCTATAGAAATTAGACGTAACAAGAAATGACATACTTAAAAATTAAATTTTTTGTAAAGAAATGAATTCCCAAAAAAATTCAGAAAATCAGTGTCTTGCCTTGAAATTGAACTGGAATAGTGTTTGTTCATTTAAGTATAAGTAGAGTTATAGAAATCCAAATTAAGCACTATAAAAATCCATGTAAACTATACTTACAAAGAATGAACATATTAAAATTTTGATTTAAAATTCACTGCCAATTAATCCTAGTGAAAATGCAAAGCTGACCATGTTTAGTAAACTGTTATCAAGAGAAATTGAAAACAAATGGGTGAATCTTCAAAATTAAGTGATTGTAGTTTGAACCTCGTGGGATTTATAGGAATCCGAGATATTTTAATTTCTTTCTGAGGGTTGTGGTTATATATATGATATATTTATTCATCCATATTGCGAGTATATGACATTTTGAATTTTAATAAAAAGGGTATGTATTTGTAGATCATTAACCGGGCTAACTACCAACGGTACAGGGAAGTGCACTTGGACAAGCATAAACCTGCAAGTGGATTTTACTTGTTTTTATTCTTTTCACACTATATTATAAATTTTATTATTTTATACACTACGAAATAGTTTTATTGTTACTGATTTAGAACAAAATGGTTTAATAAAAATGTTTTGAAAAGTGATTTAAATTATTAAGTTGTTTTATAAATCCAGAGTTTTGAACATTTTATATGTATGGAAATTAATATGATAGAGTAAGAATAAGTCTAGAAAATGTGTTTAGATATTTATGAATTGTTATTATGGATGAATGATTATGATAAATTGATTTGTGTTGATATGTGACATATATGATGAAAGATGTCACCCAAATTTTATGATTTGAATTTGGTGTAAAGTGCTCAGTGTAGTGCATTTGTACAGATGTTCTGCTCTTACTACAGAGAGGCCTAAGGGAGAGGTTGTATGATTCTTAAGGGATAGACCATGATGGGTGAGTTTCCCAAAGAGGTCCAATTTTTGCATAGTAGGTCAGGAGGTCCACTAGGCTATAGTAGGCCATTACACTACTTCTGGATAAATGGCGTCTTATACTGCACCTCTTATTTAGACCTACACTAATGAGTGGGCTTTTTGATTTTATTCCATATACTGATGTAGAATAACTCGTTAACGGGTCTCGAGATGTCAACTCGATGTGCACCAGGGAATGTCTTAGTGGATAGTTTCCTGGCAAGCTCAAAAAGTTTTAATTGAGCATCCACATATTTTATACATGGACATTGTTTTATATTGCTTTATTGATTTGAATGAAATGGTTTAAATTACCTCTGTGGAATGTTATATTTTAAATTATATACTCTTACTCCTCTTTTATATTTTCTTATTTCATTTTATCCGCTCACTGGATCTTTAGGACTCACCCCCTCATCTTTCCAGTCTTGTAGGTTAGACGGGAAGTTAGAAAGAAGAGAGGGAAATTTCAATACAGCGGAGACACAGACAAAAGAGATGGGTACACTTTGCATTCACTAGGACAATATGAGTCCATCATATAGGAAGAATCATATGTATTATAGATAGAGTTGTGATTTAAAGTCATGTATAAAACTCCAGCACGAATTGTATTGTGTTAAATATTATCACGCCCCAACCCTGGGGTCCACCCTTGACAATCGCCATGAACCCTTCTGATCACCTTTCATATCCAAGATGTATCAAGAGAGCCTATAAGGCTTCCTGTAACTCAATATCCTAAAAGCAGTTTATAAAACATAATTCTCATCCATGGGATCATTATCAAAGAATTGATCTTTGTGATCAATTCATCCACAACACAAAAATCAATATTTAAAATATTATAATCTTGAAAATTATCCCCAGTCAGGTTTGAACATATATAAGTAATTACATAAACTTTTAGTTTTCAAATACATTACAAAATCCAAATAGACATATCTAATAAATCTTATCCAATGGATTCAAGATACATATGTGAGTCAAGAGAAGCCTACCTAGAGCATTAAAGGCTATCTATGGCTATCACTAGCCCGACGAGTACTAAAGCGCCCAACCTGAAAGCCGTAATGGTAAGGAATGAGTATGCCACTATACTAAGTAAGTAAATAAAGTATATACATATATACATACATGTACACGTATTTCCAAATTATGATATTGGGATTTTATTTACACCATGCTCTCAAATACATATATATTTTGACAAAATCAAGTCATGAGAAAAGAATTCATTGGTCTACAAATAGTTTCAAATACCATATCGACTTGGTCATACTTCCTCAATCGCTATCTTAGTCAAGGTAATGTCGAAACCATCAATGAGTATTTCGTGTACAAAATCATATGCAATACATTCTTTATAAAATAGGAAATCATATCCCATTTTTTACAAAAATTACTTTATTAAGGTAAAACATGAATTATAAAAAACCACTCATCTCATTGATGTTGGCCCCGAGTATTCGCTTAGTAACACGAGCGACTGTCCTTGTCGTATCCGTCAAATCCAAGATAACCATATCAAGTCGTCAAGACTTTCTATAGGGTATCTATATAACCGTACATCTGCGCGTTCGGCATATAGTGGGCTTACCATAGACATTCTCCCTTATACTAGCCCCACTGCGACTCCACTCACCTATATGGCCTCTCAATAGGTCCGTCCATAGGCTACCTCCCTATATATACAGTCAAATAACAGGCCTATTGGCCATACATCAGGCTCACTGGCCATAAATCAATATTGAACCTTACCAGCCATATCACTAATATACATGCATTAAAACAAAATCATTTACAATCAATGATTTTAAAACATATAATCAAATCTTGGTCTCCTCGACCATTTAAGCATATGTATATAACATAACATTTAAAATAGACCAAGTAATCAAATCAACCCAATATCATGCACTTCACATTAAATAATTTTATTTCAAATTTCTTTTAACAATAAATCGATTGATTAACACACAAGCAATACATATATGTATAACATACATATATCAATATAATATTCATGTATGCATAAATTTACTCACAACAATGGGAGGATAACCACTCCCACTACGGATCCTCGTGTCTACTAGGTCTTCTCTCGAGTTTTTCGTGCCTAAATAACATATGTTGAATACTATCAATATTCAATTCCATTCACTTATATAAACCCTTAATTTGATGCATGTATGCATGATAGGTATTAGTCATATACATATACCTATGAACTGTTTTGACTTTTTAACTTCAAGAATGACCTTAATTAGGTCAGCCTTAAATCTATATTATAGAACTCAGAAAGAGCTTTCTGTTGATATCTTATACATCTCCTAACTCTTTCTAGATCCAAAGTTATGACCTCTTAAAGTTTGACGCTCAATTTTGCTCAGCTCAGAAGCATTGGTCTCAGATTAGGGACAAACAATTTGACTCGGCACCAATGTACTTAGCATAAGCATCAAGTTATAGATCTCAAAAAGATTTTTCCATTGACACCTTGTACATCCCCTAACTCCTTCTGGATCCAAAGTTATGACCTGTAAAAGTTTGACACTTAATTATACTCAGTTTAAGAGCATTAGACTCAAATTAGGGACAATCAGCTCAATTAGGCACCATTGTGCTTGGCATAAGACATTAAGTTATAGATTTCAAAAAGATCTTTCCATTGATATCTTGTACGTCTGCTAACTCATTCTGGATCCAAAGTTATGACCTCTAGAAGTTTGACACTCAATTTTGCTCGGTTCAAGAGCATTGGTCTTGAATTTTGGATAATCAGTGACTCGACACCATTGTGCTCAGCAAAAGGCATCAAGTTATAGATCTCAAAAAGAGATTTCCATTGATACCTTGTACGTTTCCTAACTTCTTCTAGATCCAAAGTTATGATTTCTAGAAATTTGGCACTCATTTCAGGTCCGGTCAAGAACATTGTGTTCAACTCAGGTATTGAGCTTAACCTCGAAAGCATTGTGCTCAACTTGGGTATTAAGCTCAGCCTTAGAAGTATTGTGCTATACTTAGAGATTGAACTCGGGGTCGGACATTGAACACGGGTCGACTATTCAGCTCGGGGTTGGACTTTGAGCTCAGATCAGGGTTAATCTAAAATGAAATCAGAATGTTTTGGGGGCTCTTTGGTAAGGTAAATGACTCGGATTTAGTCATATAAGTACTCATTCAAAAGGGTTTTCTGTGTAGAACAATTTTGTCTCTAATAGAATTTTCCTAAAAATGATTTATTTTCTAGAAACTGAGAATAATCATCGAAAAGTCCAATCTATCCGAATTATTTCCTTTCTCATCCAAACCAATTCCAACCTTAATTCATTTATGTACTAACTCAAACCTTTAAACCTAGTTTCAATACTCCAAATACAACCATTCAAGGAATTTATTCATGTTCTAATGCTCAATTTAACACAATGTCACAAATCGAAATTTAACTCATGCACAGTAAAATTTATTTCAAAATTTACACCTAAATTAACTTTAAACTTAAAGATGGGTGTAATACTTACCAAAACTCAAGAGAAATCATTTGATGTGCTTGAAATTCTTAGACTTGAAGAATCCCCCAAATTGACTTCAACCCTAGCTTTCTTCTTTGCTCATCTTTGCCTTTTTTATTCCAAAATTGGTACTAAATCAAATAATAGAGGACGGGAAATCATTTAGCAATGGTAATTTGAAAGACAATCAGTCCAAATTTGAAATGATTTAGCCAAGGGTTGAGAGAAAAATGGAGAAAACGATATTTTGTGCAAAAGAAGAATGCGAAGCCAAGTGACACTAGAAAGAAAGCAATTCCTTTTATTTTTGATAAGCAAAATTTTGCTGAGACCCCCTATTCTTTTTTTAAAAATTTTGAAAAAAATTCAGAACTTTTGAAACCTTCCTTTTTATTCCTTATATTCACAAAACAAGGTTTACAAATGTTGTGAAATATAAATGTATTATTTTTATTTCACAGTAGAGCATATTGCCCTTGTGCAATACATGCATTGTGTTATAAGTGTTGTAATAAGTTTAACAGAGTTGTGTTTGCATTCACATAGATAGAGATAGAGAGAGAGAGAGAGAGAGAGAGGCTTAAGGTGACGGAGGGTTCCATCACCTTCAAGTGACGTCTCCGAGTAGAGGATGTTACATTTTTAAGGATATGAAAGAGCAGAATATGTTGATCGAGTTGAGATTGTCACGAGTACTGCCAACAAAAAGAGATGAAAGCAAGATCTGTGTCTTCCATCATAATCATGGACATATTATAAATGAATGCTTTCAAATGGCATTTAAAGGGAAAAGAGGGAGTACTTGAGAGTAGCACATTCTCTATCAAGGAGGAAAAATGATTTCAAAATACACTCAATGAGAAAAAAAAAAAAATAAAGTCAATACCCAAGAGCAGCACCTTTTTTCCGAGAAGGCATAATGGTTTCAAAATGCACTCAAAAGGAACATGTGGAGTACTCAAGAGCAACACATTCTCTACTAATGAGGTAGAATGATTTCAAAGTGCACTCAAGGAGAAAAAAGTCTACCCGAGAGCAACATCTTCTTCATCAAGGAAACATAATGATTTTTAAGTGCCCTTAATGTGAAGAGAGGTAGTTTTTAAGCGCAATACCTTATCTACTGAGGAGGCAGTATGATTTCGAAATGCACTCAAGGGGAAAGAAGTAGTATGCAAGTGTAATGCCTTCCCTGTCAAAGAGGCATGATGTTTTCTCTCACCGAGACAATAAGGTAATTACCTAACTAGATTTAAAATTGCTCATTATTAAGTTTTTCTCATACTATTAATTCAGTAATTTCAAGGTGAATTACTTTGTCAAAATTTTTATTTTTTATTGTGGCCTCGATTGTAAAGTAATTCCAAGGAGAATCATAATTAAATTTCTTAATTGTTATTGTTACAACCATTTTATGCTCCCTTTCAAATTTTGAAAGGAATGATCTGAAGTGACACAACCTTACAAGTACTCCTGATAAATGAGTCGAGGATACATGTTGATGATAAGTTAGATGATATAAATTGATCACATATGTTGAAGACTGGTAAAAATGAGGACATTCACCGATGACCTATCTATAACAATGCAATAAAATAAGTGCAAAAGAGGTACCACCCAAGGCTATATAAAGATAAATAATTTTTAGTTTCTAGTACCAAACTTGAAACTTACTGGTATTGAAAACTGAGGGACTCCTACTAGGTCATGATATTCCTCATCAGCCAAGTCGCTTCCAAGTTTGCACAAATGGTCCACATTAGTATATAACTCTCCCTAGCAATCATCAGAAGTATTCGGCAATCAACAGAAGTTGCCTATAGTATGAGGTCATCTCAAGTTAGGTTGTTATCTTTAAAGAAGAAATCAATATTTTTATGCCGAAGATGAATCATGTTGTCCTCGAACTACACTTTTAAGCATGGTAAGTCATCTTCATTAAAAAAATCTGAAGACTAAGGACAAATTAGGTTGTGCTCAGATCACACAACAAACCATCTTCATTATAGGATCAAAAGACTAAGGGCAAAATAGGTTGTCCTCGGATTATATTATGGGAAGTCCTAATTTATTAAAGTTTTATCAAGTAAATTAGAATTTTTAGTAAAACCCTTTATTAACTAGATTTTTAACTTTATATAAAAAAAAATAAAAAAAAAATAAAAAAAAGATAAGAAATGTAAGGCTTAATAGAATTCTGCAAAAGACAAATAATAGAGTCTTATCATAATAAAAACTTATTTGAGTCATATTCCATTTATAATAAGAAAATATTTGGAATCTAATTACAAACCAACTAGGAGCTCTATTCCAACAACAATAAAGAGAAGTTATAAACTTATAAATAAATACTAAAATATAAGGGAAGGGATCCAAAAAATTCTTCTTAAAATAAATTATTAATTTGTCAAAAGGCATTTAGAAAAAAGGTAAAAAGATGGATCAGTAGCTTAATTATCGCCACTATTTTTTAGAAATCTTACAAATAGGTACCCCAATTAAAGATAACATATTACTGACTTAATTATTAGAGAGTTAGTGCCTAATTTTCAACACTAAAGATCCATTTTCTGTCTTTCAGGAATCACCGAAGCCTTAGAAAAGTGATCAGAGGACGTTCCCAAGTATGAGGAAAAAGGTTTCAACAAATTTGTTCTCATAGAAAAATAAACTACTTATTTATTTCTATTAGACGAAAATCAAATATCAATAATTTATAATATTGAATTTTGACTATCATAATATAAAGTACATAACTTAATAATATTATTTTTAAAAAAAATTATTGATTTTAAGAGAACTAACTTCAAGGATTTATTTTATTTAAATAAATAAAATATATATTTTTTTTATAAAAACTCATGAATCTAAATATTTTAAACCTGTTAAAACACAAGGAGACTTATTTAAAAATAATTTTAGGACTTAATTTTTAAATATCCAAGAAAAATAGAATATTGCCTCTTGAAAATCAAATTCCTAGCTTTGGGTGAATAATGAAAATAAATTTCTTATTTTAGTCAAAATTAAATATTAGTTTGTAAAAGTTTTAGATTTTGCTTTGATAGAAAAAGGTTTTATTTGATATTGAGGTGTGATGACTTTTAAATTATAATAATTATAAAATAGAAACAATAAAGATTAAATATTAATAATAAAAAAATACGTTTTACTAAAAATTATTATTATCAAATACTTGTACAATTTTATTTCTAAAGTATAATAGAAATATCACAATCCTAAAATTAAAAATCCAAATAAGGTGAAAATGCAATGATTATATTTGCACATATACAAGTAGAATTTTGCAAAAAAAAAAAAAAAACCAAAATTCAGGTTGTGGTTTGAATTCAAAAATGTCACGAACTGCTTTTTTATTTTTTTCGAAAATTATAAATATCCACTCCCTACCTGAATTGTTCTAAAAATACTCTTTTTTTCATTTGTCAAAATTTTCATATACATATTTTCTAAAATTGTTCTAAAATTATTGAGATCATATTAAAAAAAAAAAAAAAGAGCTAAATTTTATATATTTGCTCTTTAGAGAGATTTTTTTTATTGCATAAATATTTTTTTTTCTTATATTTAATATTTAAAAGTTTTAAAATATACTTAAAAATAGAGTAGGAAAATTATAATAAGTTAATTATTATAAGTGGTTCAACTGATACTAAAATTTTGTTACTCAGTTGTTAGAATATCCAAAAAAAAAAAAAAAAATTGGAGAGCTTTAAATATAAAAGAGTGAAGTTAAACAAATCTTCAAGAATTATTATTTTAGTAGACGTACACCGAAGAAATTGTGTAACAAGCAAATGTATCACTTCAATAAGTCCAGCCCAGCTCAATAACCAATTGGGCCTTGATCCGACCCGACCTACAATTCCCATATGAACTCGGAGTCTCCAAAATAAAATAAATTTGGAAAAGCAAATCCAAGATAAAATTTATCATAGAAATGTACATATATTTTTTAAACAGTAAAGACAAACTAGGTACCACACAGAGCAATAGATAGGTCTAAGTTAATGTTATATCTCCCTCTTCCTGAAGAAGAACCAAAGCAATCTTTGAAACTATTATTATTATTATTATTATTATTATTATTATTAGACCTAGAGTAGGATGAGATTGCCTCGCCTCCGTTCTCGCTTGTTGAAGAACCATTACTTCTCTGCGAAGAAGGTCGAGGCAGCGATAGAGATAACGATAACTCGAAATTATCAGCTGCTTCTGCTCGCCGGAGCAACACATTGTTATGGTGCTGTTTATACATAACTTCATTTGAAACTTTTTGATTCTCTCCCTCGTCAACCTGAGGAAAAAAATTCATATATGAATGATTCAATCTTCCTTTTTTTTTTTTTTTTTTTTTTTTTTTGTAGCAATTACATACTTGGTTGAACTAATAAGATCTCTTCTGATAATAAAAGAAATGAGATGCAAAATCAGACAATAGGTGCAGCCTAGCCCTAGAATTGAATAAATGGGTAGTCCTACCACTGAAAACTATATAGGACTGTTGGTTTAAAACAAGTACTGTCTGTTCCAATGCAATAAAGTCTCATTTTGAATTTCTACTATTTGGACCTCCGTTGGGGTCCCCCCACATTTATAATTTTATACAGGACCACTCAACTCATCAATGTAAGTAAGAGTTCTTGATCTTCTACCTATTTATATTTATATTAGATATACCACTTTGACTCTTTCAAAAAATATATATATATATATATATATATACTACTTTGACTTAGGGTTTAAAAATTACTATATTGGATAATAAATATGGTGATTTCAAAAGAGAAAACTATTGCTGATTTTGAAGACTATATGGCATTACATACGAAGATATATGATATAATCGCTAATCAAATTGCTTTTAAGGAAGTGCTTTTTCGAAAAGCTTAATTAAAAGATGTGAAGTGAAAATACACTGGCAAGCATGTATGCAGCAGACGAAAGTTGACCTAAAACGCATGGATATTCCAATGCACCCACTGGTCATAAGTTACATGACTTTGGTTGTAACTATTAGAAAAGAAAACTCGATACCAAAAATCAAGGTTACACTCAACCCCTACAGAGAAAAAAAAAAGGGTGGCAAAAGAAAATTTGCGATAGAAAATTTAGAAAGAGAAAATGGGTTTGGTTTTCTATAGTGTGTGTACCTTATGATCATGGACTATCATATCAAACCCTTCTGCCATTACTGCGTCTGCATATTTGAAAGTGTGAAGATGATTATGATGATGATCATGTGGCAGAGAGAAGGCGGTGGTTGTGGATATAGCTTTAGAATGAGTTTGCTCGTATCTGAAACCACCACCCACCCCGTAACTCTCTTTTATTCTCTTATGCTCATTTGCCTTCTTGTTCTGCTGCAGATAATCATCAAATCGGTACGGATTTGAGGCAGCCGTCTCACATATCCCTTGGCTGCATTGCAGATTCTGATCGGATGTTGAACTTCTGGTCTCGGTTCTACCTCTGTTTGAGAGAAAAGAAATTGGAAACAAAATGAATTTCAAGATAAAGCCAAGAGCTTGAAAAGAAAAGATCATGCAAATGGAATGGCAAAATCTTCTTTAGTTTAGTTTTTTACACAGTAACAAAGCAATCAACTTTTTATGTTTTTTGATAACACTGACAAAGTCGAGGGGTAAGAACTAATTAAGCTGACCTTTTTGAAGGAAGGAGAGGAGTTGTACTGTATATACATTGAGAATCTGATTCTTTATTGGCTTCTGAAGTTGAGTGCTGATGAAAACCCAAATGGTCGTGTACTTCATCAATAAAATCACCATGATGTTCAAAAGATTGTCTTCTTTGCTGGGTGGAATTCCAATCTGTCAAACAGAAAGCCAACAACACAGAAAATATGTTAAATAAGAAGAAACAAATGAGAAAAAGTGGCAATACATGCATTTCACGACATTAAACAAGAAAGAAAGTTGAAAAGGCAAATGGGTAATCTTCTTTTGTTTGATTCAGAAAACATCGTTTTGGTTGCTGTGAGTTTCACAAGTAATATGCCAATACAAGAAGATCTGATCAGGAAGCAGTTTAACATATGTTTTAATCTATTATGGCAGCTAGCAACTGAATAATTAAGAAAAGGAATATAATAAATGAAGTGTTGCAGATACACATTTCCAAAACATATGTTAAAATGTGAGGTGATGATATTTTAGTTTAACTTTGGATAAGAACCAATAGAGGAAACTCGAAACAATAGCCTGCCTTTAATGCATATGCCAAAAAAAAAACTAAACAGCTCAAAAGGTTGAAATTCCAAATAAAAAGAAGAAATGGAAGTTCTAAATACCTTGTCTGCCCAGGTCACTCCTCATACTTCTGTACATCTGGTGAAAACAAAGAGAGGAAACCCAGTCAATGAAAAATATTTTTTAAAAAGTTACAATTTTGAACCAGGGTCGTGAAGACAAAGAAAACAGATTAAAGAAATCAAATTAAATAAAAATTTCCCTAAAGAAAAGAGATAGAGAGAGGGAAAGAACAAACCTGGAGATGGCTCTTAACATGTGAAATGGTGAGTCCTTTCACATCCATCAACTGAAGAACAAGCTTAGGCGTAGCTTCTGCAAAGAATCACTTTATCTTTTTAGACAACAAAACCAAAAACTCAACAAAGCAACAAAAACAAAAACTTGAAAAGAGAGAAACAAACCGAGCAACTTACTTTCATGGCCACCTAGTCTTTCAATAGCATGAACAAAACAGTGATGAAGTTCAGGAGTCCATCTCAAACGTGGAACTTTTGATCTTATATACTGCCTCACAGCTCCGCTTCTCCCACAACTACCCATTTTCCCTTTTGTTTTTCCTTCTCCTAAACCCAAATGGGTATGTAAAAGTCCTTCCTTTTATTCCAAAAACCTCAAAAAAAATCTCCTTTTCCACTGCGTTTTTGAAAGGGCTGAGTTGGGTTGTGTTTTCTTTATGCGTCTATCAATCTTGTGGAAGTGTCTAGGTTTAAGGCGGCAACATGAACAAGGGAATATATATATATATATATATATAGAAGATAGAAGAAATATTAATAGAAGGAAAAGGGAAGGAAAGCGAGGGAAAAGATCACGAGAAAAGAAAGAGACGAAGCTGTAATTCCTTGAACGGATAATACCTGCTCTCTTCTGCTGCGTTTGTTTTGTTAATATTATACTATATTACTCTCTTTTTCTCAGAATCTACGCTGCAGAGAGAGAAAGAGAAGAAATGAGAAAAAGGAGAGATTTCAAAAGATTAAAATTCTGAACTATCACGAGTTTCTGATCTCCTTCGCTCAGAAATCATTACCCCTATTTCTCTTCCATTAACACCCAACTGCTTTCCTTTGACCTTTGTTGTTTTCTCTTTCTCTTTTGTACAAAAAATTCCTATCAGCCAAACGTTGTCATCATCATAATTACAAAATGCCCATGAATTTTTATTTCCACAACAAAAACTATGGAAAACTAACCAAGCTACTTTGACTGTTATTGATCGGTTGGGAAAGACCATTTTGCCGCTGTTAATTTGTGATAACTGTCAATTTTGCCCTTATTCTTGTAGTACAAGTCTATGGTTTGCCCAAATAAGTGACTATAATAATATAAATATTATTGTACAAAAAAGGTTGTAAGTTTCTTATTATTGACTATTTAACCTAGACGAGGAATACAATAACTCGCCGAGTTAAAAACTAAATTATTTTTTATTTTCATTTCATTTATTTTTGTCTTTCTATTTATTTCCCTATTATAATAATAATAGTCCATCGTATGCACTTGCCTATCAGCAATTCAACTTGCATACGTGGCATGCTGGTTTTCCTTTAGGAGGAACTAAAATTCAAAATTATTAATAAATACTAGGAGGTAGTGTAGTGTGTTGTTTGTCCGATTGTGTTACACCAGAAATTTTAAAAGTATAGCCTACCAAGGTTTAGGTTTCGTAACTCAAAAGTATATAATTCGAGTTATTTTCTTCTTTTTCTTAACATATAATATAATATAATATTGTGCCGTATAATGTCAATTCAATGAATTAACTAATCATGTGTCATGTCGTCATATTATGTATGTATCACTTTTGTTTTTATTATTATTGTTATTATTTTCTAATTTGGTTGGCTATTTTTATATCTAATAATGTTAAATTTATGAATTTGAGAACAAATAGAGTCAATTATTTTACATATAACAGTTATTGATTAATATTATTTTTATTAAAATATGAATTTTGTATCATAATTTTATAAATTTAGTAATCTTAGTTTGTAGGCGTAGTGTTTTATTATATTGTATTATCAAGACATGTCATAATCTAAAATTATTCATACAGTATTATTATACTCAATTCACACCTACAAAATTTTATATATATATATATATATATATACACACCTTGTTAGAGAAAACTTTAACCGGTCAAAACTCGAAAGCTTAGTGCATGTGGATTGCAGGTGATAATACAATACATCTGTAGCTTTCACGTCTAATTCAATTAAAAGTCAACTATAAATATAAATATGAATAAAATGTCTCCAAGTGAAAATCTAGTTTTCTCTGCGGATCCCCATGAAAATTCAACGGTGGAGATCATGAGAAAGTGGAACACGTCAAGAGAATGATTGAGTTGCGTTCTGTATTTTTTATTTATTTATATATATATATATATATTTAGACAAAAATCAAAATCAATCACGTTGTCAGGGTTAGTAGTTTTTATTGTAGGTGCCGACTCTTGAAAATTCCCGTACAATTTACTACCAATTATTTATTTTTCACGTAATTTACGATAATATTATTTATTTATATAAGTTCTTATTAAGTGTGGCAATTAATAATTTTAGTTATTATAGTGGTTAAAATTTTCTAAATAATGTTTTTTTATTTTTT
>JAXCLQ010000009.1:440643-454086 GCA_035584115.1 Cedrela odorata
ATGTATATATAACAGTATTACTTATTTGGACAGCGCCCTGTTGTACTGTAACCATGCAATTTAAAGCCCTGTAAAAGTAAACAAAATTGTCATTTTTCTTGCTGCATTTATTATACATGTATTCTACAGTGTCTATACTATACAGTAGCAGTATGACTCCATTTAAAAGAGCTGTAGTATAACAGCAGTAACTCTGTCCAAATTAGTAAATACTGTTGTATATACAATTTTATTTAAATAAATTAATATATTTAATATTATATTATTATCATATGTTATATATATATATTTTTAAACAATAAAAAATAAATAAATAATTATACCATACATATAATAATAAAATAAATCCATTTATTTGTATAAAAATTTATATTTTTATAATTATTGATACAGAAGTAATCCCAACATTTTATGCCCTAAAATCTCCCACTACTCAACGAAAAGACTCTAACCTTAATCCCTTAATTAGCTGTCAAGTTAACGTAACTTTCAACTCGAAATTTAAACTAACTTAGTAAAGTAAATGACAAATTAAGCTATAACAACACGTCTTTTGTATTAAACAAGTTATCATTAAACAATAATATGATTACACTTCATAGTGTATTTATTTTCTGACTGAATACTTTTATAAAATTAGAATACATAATTTGTATTCAATTCATGCCACCGTTAACTTAGAACTACTTAAAATGCAATATATTAAATTATTATTTACTATATAATTTTATCCTAAATGTAATATTTAAAAATAATAATAATAAGTCAATAATTATATTAATTAAAATATAAATTTTATTATATTATAATTATACGAAAAAATTCATGGCCGTCAAGATAGAATTGTTCACATTACATAAATGGCAGAAAGTTAATTAATTTTTACTTTATGTTAAACCCGTCATTTGAGGAAGTTATTAAATAAGAAGTCAATTATTTCTTCAATTTCAACCACTTTTTTATTTTCATAAGCATACTTTTTTCTTTAAAAAAAAAAAAAACTAATTAATTTTCTCAAGGACCCGACATCCACCCACGTGAGTTAAATAAATTAATAATAATTTATGACCTACTACACTTAGAAATCTTTGACAATATATATAGTTTTGTCAAAAAGAAGGTCATCTAAAAGCACCCCACACCCATGATTAATTAATTTTAATTTCTCCATCTTACATAGACTTAGTAGTATTGTCAAAATAAGAACTATGAAAGAGACAATAGAATTAGGGCACAGTACAAATTCCCTAACTTTTTTTTTTTTTAAGTCCAATTGTTAGACTTTTAGCTATGGGTTTAATTACAGCAAAATTACCTGCTTTGTGTAATTAATTCGGAAAATTATTTTGACCCAAAATGAAACTCTTTTCAAGCTAGGATCCAATGTGTTGGGGGATATTATTTGAGTCTAAAGATGTTTTAAAAATTGAAATTTAGCCATTCTCTTTTTGGCAATAACTAAACATAATATTGCATTAGTCTGCTAGCATCTAAATTAAGTTAAAATGATAAATTAAGTTAAAATGAATGTGATTGTATGTTTGAAATGGAGATATTTCCATTTCTTTAAAAAAAAAAAAAACAATTCAATGAGTTTAGAGAATAATTTTATAGTAATATTAGCAATATAAATTCGTATACAAATTCTCAATAATATAAAACTGTTTATATTTATTTGTATGAATAAAATTATATACGTAACAATACATATATAATTTTAATTGTTTTAGATCGGATCTGCTACTTGTGCATAATAAAGGATATGATTATCTAGTAATGAAGAATGATTGAAGATGAAATGGGGTACCCACCAAGACTTTTGAAAGCTCAAGGCAATGAATTAGGTATAAAGTTTGAATAATTGTGTTAAGCTAGCTAGCTAACAAGCAAGCTTTTTGGATGGTGTCCAAATTCATATCATAATGCATTCTTGTCAAACATGATTGCGCGTGTCATTAATTTTTGTTATTTTATTACAAAAAGCCACTGGTGTTCATGGATAACCACTCTTAATTTCATTTTCTTTTTTAAAGCCAAATTTAATTAGAAGCTGAAGCTGTATCCATGCAAATCGTGTCGTTTGCACAACGTCATGCATGGTTTCTTCTTTTATATCTAATTTAGTGTTTGATTGTATGTCAAAAATTTAAAAGGTGTACAACTCAATATATAATTAATGTTAATTAACAACATAATGCGATTATCATCTATATATCTATTTATCAAATACACAAATAAATAGAGATAAGTCAAATTCATACATAATTATTAAATCTATTTTTGTTTAATTTAATTACTCGGAAAAAAATTCAAAATTAAACCGTTAACCTTATTGAATGAATGCCGAGATGGATTTAGTGATAATATTAAGGTTTTATTTTTTATTATTTCATTTATAAATAATTAAATTGCTTAAAATATTCCCACGAAAGTTGCTATTGCTATGAACTTTTACTTTCCTTCCCCAAAGCAAAACAAAACAAAACAAAAAAGTTTATAGACTTAACAGTGGTCATCAGTAATTGATGATATGATATCATCACCACACCAGAGAGTCACAGAAAGTGCTTCTGAAATTAGAGAAATTTCAAAGCACTTCTGGCACCCACATAGAATTAAAGAGAGAATTACCTAGAGAATGAAAGAAGTTGGACGAATCCAGACCATAAATTATATTTAATAATAATAAAAGAAGAAGAAGCGGAATAGAGTAGTTGTTATTATTTTATATTTTAATACATGGAAAATGATAAAAAAAAAAAAAAATGTTGCTGGAATTAGCTAGCGCCTAGCAAGTCTCTGTCTTTGAGAAGCAAATTACTTAATAAAATAAAATAATGGACATACAATATTATTCTAAAGGGAATTTCTGATTGATTGCAAGAGTTAGGACCCCATTTTCTTTGACTTTTTGATTGGAATTAGGTGATTGAACAAATCTTACAATTATGTGCTTTTGTCTTTGTCATTGCCCAAGCCAGTTGTTTCTTGTTTTTGCTCTAATTTTCTTCCACGTAATTATATATCTACATATATACACTTACACTACACAGTATTATTACATATAAAAGCAGCAAGCAATTGCATGCATTGGTGACACGTGCTAATTAAATTATATCACAGTTTCAATTTCATTAATTCTTCTAGAAAATCACTATAAAAAAAAAAAAAAAATCAAAAGTGTTAGGTTTAGTTGTTTTGTGTATTTCCATTTTTGAACGTTCCCAACAATTAACGTTTAATATTCCAAATCACTTTATTATTGTTAACTTCTCGTCTTAAATTTAGATACAAATTTTTATTCATTAATTTAATTTATGTAATTTAAGTATGTATAAGATTGTTGAGTTAATAGTATTAAATGTTAATAATTTTTTTTTTTACTTTAAAATTTAAACCACTAGATTATTAATAGATTAATGAATAAAAATTTGTGTCTAAATTTAAGTTAAGATAACTCCATCATCTATGCTATTCTATATTATCACTTTTAAGGTTCTTTTATCATTATTTATTTATTTATTTATTTTTTAATATTGATAATTGATATCAATACCCTTTAAAATAACCTAATAAAATGACAATATACTAAACTCTTATCCAAATTGTATTTATACAAATTGATGTAGTAAAATTATATTATTGCTATATATTTTATATAATTTAGTTTTTTTTAAATATTAAAATATTTAATAATAATATGATAATAATGTAATATTAGGACTCATATTTTAATCATGGAGATAATTAATTTCAAACTTGACTTTTTTTTTTTTTGGCCTTCTCATTCTCTTTTGCTTTCTTGCTTGTCTTTATCATTTTTTAATATTCTTATCTCTTAAGATATCATTATATAAATTGGAACAAAGAAGAATGAAAGAAAAGAAAACTTGTTTCACACTTACATATAAATTCCCACGCGAATACTATCGTTCTTGACTTCACCTAATTTTGTACGATTCTCGTAATTTGTTGAAGGCTACAAAATTTTTAGTCAATATTGCCTAACTTAATTTGTTGGATTTCAGACTATGCATCCATCATGCACATGAGTTAATTTTTTTTTAAATCAAGAAATTAAAATGTGATATATTTTACACCAAGTATCATAATTAACTAATTACTGCCTACCATAGAATTTTTATTTTTATTTTTATTTTATATTCAATGAGTAATTGAAGCATTCAACAATGGTTCTCTTCTTTGTCAATTATCTTCCTAGGGCGAACCAATTCAAATATTTGGGTAATAATTTGGTTGTTGTCCCAAACATAAAATAAAAAAAATAAAATACATAATTTAGAAACTTAATATAAAAAATACATAGTAATTATAAGATTAAAACTATTTTCTTTATTTTTAAGTCCATTACATTGTAAACAAATTTTAGTTAAAAAAATTACAGTTAAAAACATTATAATATTATAAATAATTATACATAAACTATAATTTTTAAAACTTTTAAAAAAGACATTAAAAATATAATTGTAAACATTATATAAAATAATAATAATGTTTGCTCTAACTATATAGTGTCACTTATATCTCGATGAGTTTCTTTTAGTATAAAGTATTTTGTAAGTTCAAGTATTAACAATTAACATGTGCACAAATAGTAGCTTAATTAGCTGATCAATAATAATAATTAATAACAATAATTACCAATAATGAATAAAAATATTTATTATAAAATATATATATATATATATAAAAATAATCAATAAAATATCGAAATAAATGAATTGAAGGAGGTAGAAATAGTTTCAAAGTAGAAGAAATAATCTCCCAAAGAAATTGAGAATCTTGATGGTTGAATTTTTCACATGGGCTGAAACTGAACAAAAAGTTAAAAAAGAAAAATACTGATACAAGTTGTTGTCGAACGTTAAATCCAAAAGTGTCCTTTATTTTTGACTTTTAGAAAATTAAGAAATGTTGAATTAATCAAAATCACGTGCCGATTAATTAGTATTGTTTGTTTGTTTGTTGGATTGATTGATTAGGGTATCTTCTAATTAAGAGCAGCCACAAGCATTGCACAGGTAAATGGCACTGGCATTTGTTATTAACCTTATTATAATAAAATTGGGATTTCAAAATAAAAAAAAAAAAAAAAAAGAAAAAGTTTTGATCATTCTTTTTGTTTTGGGGTTTGGGGAGGGACTTAAGTGGACAGACAAAAGATTATTATGTAAATGGGCCTAAGAATGATGGCCTTGCTACTGGTTCCATATTTTCATCCCAAAATATGTTTTTAGTATGTATTTTAAGACCCCGTTTGATATAATATAATATAATATAATAATAAGCTCTTCAAGTACGAGTTCTTTTTCTTTTGGAAATAGCTATTGTGCTGGTATAACTTTTTATAAATAGTTTTCACTAAAGGAATTATTAGTTGGTTTAGTTGTGAAAGTTCAAGTTCATATTCTTAGTAAAATTTATGTATATGTATATATAATCAACTTAACAAAACAAATTCTTAAAAAGTTATATTAATAAAAAAAAGTAAAATTTAACTTTTTAAATCTTTATAATCTCTTCTCCGTGACAACCAAAAACTTTTTGAAGAAGGAATTTTTAATAACTAAAAATGACACTTTGGCCAATAAAAAAAGCCATGCCAAACAAGCATTGACATAAACTCTTATGTATATATTAAATATAAACACATTTATCTTATTTAGTCACACTTGTGTATATAAAATCACATAAATGATTAAACTCTAAAACTATGTTATGTTGTTTATTAGTAATCAAACCATTTACTTCATCTCCCTCTCAGTCTTCGATGCTCAAATAGCAAAAACCATAATCAATTAAAATGTCTAAAAAATGCTTGCCTAGTTCGAAAGTCTTGGAACCCAATGCCAAAGATGCCTTGCTTGCATATATAGATGTACGGAATGCAAAGAGAAGCTGCCAAATTATTCAATCAAATCCAATTTACTGTTTGTTATCTAGCAGAAATTTGTACAATAAAAGAAGGGAAAAATAAATCAATGTCATTTATGAAGAATTTTATTTGATGAAAAAAGGTCCCAGAACTGATAAAAAAAGCCAGTAGCAGTATAAATGACATCCAAAAATACAGTTTCAAATAACTTCCCACTGACAGCAGCAGCAACAACAAAAAACATCAAAGCATCCACAAAGCTTCCTGTCAGAAATTCATACCAGAATTAGTTTTAAGAATCGAAGCCACCAAAAAGCAACCACAGACATCCATGGAGGGCAGTTACATGCTTAGAAATTCAAACATATATTGATATGTCAAATTCAACCAAAACCCGTCAAACACTATAGTAAGATTCCATTTTGAATAATTTTCGTACCACCTTTATAAAATGCATGATTTTTATATTTGGGTTGCCTGCGTACTCTCGCCCATCTACATTTTCTTTTTTTGCTGAATAATAGAATTACTGTTGGCAATGCATGAAAACAACATTCCTTATTTTTTTTCAATTAACATGTAGACTTCAAAAGGTATATTAAGTACTTTTATCCTCTTTTTTCTAATCCTCCAACAATTATAAGCAAAATTCTCCTACCCTAGTGAAAACACTTAATACTGCCACAACTATGGGGAACTGGTCTTATTCACTAGGATTTGGCAGACATAAAAACCTCAAATAACATAACTTCAAATTTGGATCACAACTTTCAACATTTTTTGGTAAGAAATGAAACAACAATTTCCTTGGAAATACATTCTAGAAATCTGGATGGAAAGGGAGAGCAGAAGTTACAACAGAGACTAATGCTGTATCTTTAGAAGGATCTTCGTATACCCTACCAAACCAAAAAACTAATGAGATGTATGGCATCACATTTTGAAAATAGTCTGCAGACAAATGCATCACAGTGCTACCACATACTTTTTCCAGCAATTTGTCAATTTAGGTATGCGGGATCTACTGCAATTGTACGACTTTCTGGCTAAACTCACATATATTCCACCGACATGTGGTATTCCTCTAATCAGAAAAACAATGAACTGAAGCAGCTCTTCCTAACTAGAACTTAAAACTGTAACAATTACAGCTGCATGACAATTCTTTAAGATGAAAAATTATAGGGGTCTTAAATACAATAACGATAAGAGTACCGGTAAATTTGTAAAAGTACTATAAAGGTTTTCAGGTGAAATAGAAATTCAAGATCTGCAACATTAGGTTTTCAGTAAATATGCCATGATCTCATGGCTATCTACTTACCACAAATAAGGTGTCCAATGTTCTAAGAGTGAGATGCCCTGAAATTTCAACATCTACACAAATCAAAAGCAAAATAACAAAGTGAAAGAGTGAAGGGAGTCAGAGTAGTAACCAGAACAGGTATCTCAATCCCTTCAAAGCTACACATCTCTCCTTCAAGTACTTTAACTGTTTCATGCAGTCCCTTGTTTCCAAACAGGCAAATCCATAGTGGTTGGTTCAAAATATGCTTCAAATACAATGTGAATCAAACCCCATTGATCCTTAGCCACTAAACAGCAGAATAACAGATGATCCACCAATTCACCATTGTTTTTACATTTTAAACACAAAACACCAACAAGAAACAAACCTTTTCCCAGATCTGCGTAAAAACTCTTCCAAATAACCATGTCTCCACCCAAACTCCAATAATATCATTATCATCATTTATGATTACATAACACTAAACTTTTTCAACATTCCATAAAAACTTTGTGGACAGATTCCCATGTATCCATAAAGTTTAAGCATAGTATTGACAGAAAATGTGAAAGAAAACTTTTTTCAACCATTAAGTTGAAAAGTGATGAGGTGAGCCTGTTTTAATTCTTTTTATTTTCTTCTCTATCTTTTTTCCTATAGAGATGTTCATTTTAAATTAAATTTGCATGCAATGCCAATTTCAGGCAAGATCAAAGGACACTCTACCAACAAATTCGGCTATTCCCTATAAAAGGTGAAAGAAGAGTAAAGAAAAAGAAAAGGTAAGAAAGAGACAAAGTTTTAGTTATCCTTACAGCACACCATGAAAGTGCAAGGGAATCATATAGGGAACTTAGGCAAAAGTTTGCACTTTACACTAATAAATGGTTGTAGCTAAAATACCTCTTGAAATGCCCTTCCACATCTCTCTATATTTTATTTAGATACCCATAAATCACTCGACCCTTAGATGTTCACCAAATCCTAAACTAGGGACTATTGCTGAACCCAATAATTTTTTTATTCAGAAAACTTTGCCCCTGACTGCTTGGTTGAATTGAAGGGTCTTCTACCACTCAACCAATCCCTTGGGGCTCTTCCGCATCTAACCTATTCAAGAAACCAAAATTAAGCTTTCCAGAACAATTGGCTCAGTTCTCCCTGTTTTCAAAACAAGAGATTGAAGCCAAGGAAACTGGTAGAATTTCTTCCCTCATCCCCCATGAAATAAGGGCTACTGATACATTAGATTAATTTTAATATGATTGGCAATATTTTCATAACCATTTCTCCAATTACTACTTCACTTTACCTTTCAAAGAAAAATCAAACAAAAGCTTCTACTCAAGCTTGAATTATGAATTTGATAAACTTTTATTAAGTA
Source organism: Cedrela odorata (assembly GCA_035584115.1). NCBI lineage: Eukaryota > Viridiplantae > Streptophyta > Magnoliopsida > Sapindales > Meliaceae > Cedrela > Cedrela odorata. The sequence goes on from JAXCLQ010000009.1 coordinate 449,212, forward strand.
TGGACAAGCAAAACACGACCTGCAATATTAACAAATTTAAGAACATTAACTGACTTGTCAATGTGAGCCATCCCATCCAACCACATTAAAGAACAAGCAATTTACAATGTTTCCATTCATGCTTCTCAACACAATACATGAACACATAACTAAATCTCCACTTTCAAGAAGCAGCATTAACTAATTCAAACAGATTGGTCCTCGGCATAAATAAACAATTAGGCACTTTCAGATCCCTTATTAGAGTTTCATTTGGTTATTTCTGTATCTCTAGATCCCGAAAGACCAAGCTAAGTTCAAATCCCATTTCTCAAATACCCCACCACACTTTCCCACCGTACTTCCACAAATTTGTAACTCTTGTTAACTAGAAAATGTTTGATTTTCTAAATAAATAAACAAAACGTATAAACAAAACAACATAAAAAGAGACGGCACAAAAACTTCTCATTGACCTCAGCCATCACTTCCCCACCAGTTAACCATTAGCTACATTTGTTGGTTAAGATACTGCAAAAACATTTAACAAAGAATTGACATTCTACGAGAATCAGTCATAATTATCCAATAAAAATCTACTTTGCTAAATCTACTAAGAAATTTTGAAGAAATACTATTTGAAGAGCAATAATGCAGAATCAAATTAATTTACTACGGTTTCTTCTGAAACTGATTATGAAAACTTGAACAAAATAAATCCCGAGTCTTCATAAAACAACCTCTATTGTGCATCCATCCACCAACCATAAGGACATTAGAAACACCCCATATTGCACATTCCTCACAACATAAAGAAGCCACCAATATGAACCCCAAAACTTCAAACAGACCATTGGATTAAACAAAACCGCATAAATTACCTGAACTCAAAAGGAGAACGTGGTTAAAATTTCCGTGAATATTCAACAATAAATCATCAAGATGCCTCTAGGCATAACCCTGTTATTCACAAACCAACACTATCTTGGGTGTAAATCCATTAAATTATTTTTTTGAAATTTTACATTGAAGAAGCAATCAAAATGAAACCCTAATTAAGAAAAATAATCTTTTAATAATCAGCATCAAGCCCTGCGTCTAATAAGCCACCTATAAGTAGTCCTGACTGTTAAGAACAGGCTTACAGCTAATGATATCCACAGCAGATTCACGACACAAGAAACCCTCTGTTACAAATATATTACTTTTCAGACCTCAAACTAGGCACAAACTCGATTAGGCACGAAACACAAATAAATAACACAGAAATTGTCGGAAACGCACTCTTGCCTATATGAGACGTAAAAGTACAAGCTATCCATCGGAAACCCAAAACCCATAAATTTATTCGAATACCCTATAATTTAATTATCCATATTAAAATTGGAACCTAAATTGCAATACAAAAGTTCCCAAATCGTCAGTATCAAACCCTAGATTATTCAAAACCATATAATCTAACAAACCGCAAACAACGAAACACAAAATATCAAAAAACCCAATTTGGATAATGTATAATGAAACAAGGAAAAGAACCCATGAATCAAAAACCCAACAAAATCAAATTGATGCAGAAAAACACAAATCCATGAATGAAAAAGAAAACTCACCATTAAAGACAACAAAGATAATGAAGAAGAAAACTGAGGTTACTAAGCATTTGCAGTGCTGGGAATTAGAGGGATGGCGGCATCCTTTTGCTTCTGGGCCTGCTTTAATTTGGCCTCCTGTTCACGGATCTTTTGCATCTTTAGCATACGCTCCATAACGAGTTCGTACTCGCACTTCTCATAGGAGTGGCGCTCGTTCTCGCACTTCCAGGGCAAGTAAAACTCGGCCTGTCTGCACTTGTTGAGTGGGATCAGCAAGTGTGCGCACTGGTCTCTGTACGGGATGGGGACTCTTGCTTCCACCATTTCCGCCTGTGTTGCAATCATCTTCTTCGACGATCCCTCTACTTCCATGATTGACTGATTTCAAGGATTCTGGGTTCCTCTGTTGAATTGCTAACTCTGCCCCGCTGGTCTAATGCTTGGAACACAAATGGCTTTGTAGGGGTGGTGTTAAGGGAAAATTTCAAAATAAATTTATTTTGCACTCACTTTGGCAAAATTTGAGCAATTTTACCCACTAAACCATGAAACCTAAAAATGTGCGAACTACAATACACTCTAGCGCTACAGCACAATAATGATGATTTTTTTTTTTTTAATTTTTTTAAATTTATATATTAAATAATAATAAATGATAAAATTAAATTCATTTATAATAAAATTTACATAAAATTATAAATAAAAAATAAAAAATAAAAAAATTAAAACTAACTCAAATTCAACTATTTTATCACGGAATAAGCCAACATAAAATTTGACCTAACAAACCCCAATTTAGCCATTGCTTGATAATAACACAACATCTAAGTATAACCAACAACATAAACTTTTTCAATCACCAAAAACGAAATTATTACATAAATAATCTAACAACAATTCCTAAAACCAATGTTTACTATGTAGTTTTAAGGAGTATTGAGCAATAAATGTTATTTGAAACACAACTCAAAATAACTCAAAATACCAAGTGAATGCGCGAGGTAGTCAAATTATAAAAGCAATTGCTTTAAGCAAAGATTTTAATCTTCCCACAAACAAAACAAAAATAATAAGATACATAACCAATGTTATGTTTGCTACACTCCCCGTTACTCTTATATCTTCCTTAGACTCTTATATTTTTTTCTGTATTATTTTTATTTTTTTGTCGGTGAATGACGAAGGGATCAAGAAGTATTCATATTTAAGAAATAATAAAGAAAATAATGCAAGCCAGCCAACCAACAAAAGGATTAAGCTAAACAAAGAAAGGTCAATTCACTCCAAGCAAACAAAGTAGAAACACCAAGCAAATAATCCAAACGACGAAATAAGATCTTTTCACACAGGGAGTGTACGAAAACACAACATAAGACTCAAATGCTATACTAAAGATAAAGCATTTTCAGTGAGTTTCATCTCTATGAAGTATGAAACAAAGTGAATCAAGCCAAGTGATTCATATGTGTAAATGATAATTAGTAATAAACATATGGTTTAAGATCAAGAAATTATGAGCGGAGTGAAGTTATATGAAACCACCAGTTGTACAAGTGTAACATGGTGAAAAAAAAGTTAAATCCAATGCCACTAGGACCTGAGAAAGATATAACTTATTATTCATAGTATTTTTCTCTTCCTAAAGTAGAGATTGCTTGCAATTTTTTAATTTTTACTGCCTTTAGAATATGAATTTTTGTAATAAGACATATTTAATCTCAATTGAAATATTGATATAAGGCATAAGACTTTTCATCAAGAGGTACAATGGTTAAAGGTTAATTCAGTCACTATGAACACTATTTAACCTATGATTGTTTGCCAAGACATTATATATGCGATCAAACCTAACATGTTCATACTGAAGTGCATAGTGATTAAGAACATAAATGAGGAGTACACAACAAATTTGGAAGCATACATAATAGAGATATCAAATACATATACAAAAGACATTGAGAGCATGTATAAGAAATACTCATACTTCGGTTGTCACAAGACATAAGTCAGAGACCACTTTCTACATGAAAACACGATGAAAAGCCTATACAATAGTCTCCACAAAAAATAAAACAAAACAAAAATATTTTTTTACATTATAAAAAATGTGCAAAAAATACAAACAAACTCGTAACAAGTAAATCAAAAAGAAAACAAACCACAAATGACTGAAAAGCACAAAAAAAAAAAAATGACTCAAAGAAATAAATCTACACTAAATCATGTGAATCAAACAATGCAAAAATCTCTTATATACCTAAAAGTTATCTATGGTTGGTAGTAACCTCAGTAACTTGACAAGCTAGGCTATCTTGATCAAACTCAGACTTAGGAATAGTAAAGACATTTGAGATCTTCTTTTTCTTTCTAAACTCAAAACAATTTGGTCTTATGTGACATAATTTGCCACATTCATTATAGGTGGGTAAAAATCTAGATAGAAGACAAATGATATATGAGAGTTAACATTTTTCATATCCATTAAGTTGTGACTCATAGAATGGGGAACACTTACAACCTTTAGGCTCAGTTTCTTGACCTTAGGAACAATTACCTTAAGAACAACCTTAGGTTTACTTTGTATTATAGGTTTTACAATTGCTTTACCTTTATCTGTAGTTAAATAACAAACACAGTTCTAGAGGTGGAAACATCATTAAGGTTAGCCACAGAGTAACCTAACCATCTCCTACTATTCTCATTCTAGCCAATGTTAAGCAAATCATCTAGCTTCTTAGTGCCACTAGAGAATTTAGTAAGTTGTGACGCTAACTTCTTTCAACTCACAAATTAAGACCTCAACTTGACTCTTTAACCTCTATTTTATTCCTTCAAATAAGAGACTAAATCAACATGCTCTTCTAGTTTTACTATAAGATCATCATTCTCAAGTTTAACAAAATTGAGCTTTTTTAAAATAGCCTTATTCATCTTTTTAAGCTTCAAGCTCTCTCTAGAAAGTTCCTTAAAGGCCACAATTATATCTTCCTCATCATCTGAACCATCTTCTTATAAGTCAACAAACTCAAGTTTTACAGATGAAACAAAGCCATGAATTATTACTTTCATCGGCAGAAGACTCGTCAATCTCATCTTTACTAGATTCATCATCATTTAGAAAGGCATTCATGGCATTAAACCCTTTTCAAAAAGTTGGGACACTTAGATCTAATATGTTCATATCATTTGCATTCATGGCATTGAACCCCTTGAGAAGGTTTCTTATCCTTCATACTTCCTTTAGTAAAGCTCGTACTTTTTCTAAAAAAATTCTAACTACTGTAAGGAAATTCTTTCTTAGACT
>JAXCLQ010000009.1:454186-476372 GCA_035584115.1 Cedrela odorata
CTTCATACTTCCTTTAGTAAAGCTCGTACTTTTTCTAAAAAAATTCTAACTACTGTAAGGAAATTCTTTCTTAGACTTTTTAAACTTCTTTACATACAATTCTTTCTCTTCATCATCTAATTCTCTCTCAGTCTTTACTTTAACATTGAGTGCCATGAATTTAGATTTCTTTAGTTGAAGGAAACTTGTAAGTTTGGAGTAGACTAATCGATTATTCTATTTTCATTGAATCTAAGTCCTTGCTCACTTATATATCAGTGACCTTAGGATGAAACCTCTCAGACAAACTTCTAAGAACCTTCCCAACTATGTGACTTTTAGGTATTCTTTCACTTAGATTAAAGCTAGAGTTTACTATATCATACAACTTGTAAAAAAACCTATCAAAGCTTTTATCATCTCTTATTCTGATCTCCTTAAACCTGGAAGTCAATATTTGAGGCTTAGAGTTCTTAATAGTTTTTGTACCCTCATGGCTAGTCTCAAGAATATCTTAAGCCTCCTTGGAAATCTCGCACATAGATAATCTTTTAAACTCTTCAGGGTATACTACTATGAAAATAGCATTAACAACTTTGCTATTAGCATTCAAGTTAGAAAATTCATCTTTTGTCCAAATATTAAAGTCTTTAGGAACAAAAACTCCATTAATATTAATAGAAGGTGTACTCTATTCTCACTAAACAACCATTCCCGTTCATCTATAACCTTAAAAAAAGCTCTCATTTGTATTTTTCAATACTGGTAATTGTTCCCATCAAAGTATGAGGGAATATACAAACTTTGAGATCTATTTTCCATTTAGATAAAAACTAGTGCCATGGATCAGACTAGGCTCTAATACTAATTGAAAAAACTTGAATTGAATCCTAAACACTTGTGGGCAGTAAATGTCAAGAACGAAAAACTAAAATATTCTACAAATTAAAATACATTAAAATTTGCCAAACCAAGATCAATAAATCTCAGATAATTCAACACAACAAAGGCACAATAACAAATTGATCTAAAGTAATATAAACAATCAAAGCAATAAATACACAAATTTTTATCGAAAGAAAACCTTGTAAAGAACTTTTCACAAGAAAAAAAAAATTCTCCAGGCTAATACAAGAGCCACCAAAATACTCCACTAGTTAAAAGAGAACTTACAACCAGTAATTTATTACAAGAACTCTTGACACTCAAATCGAACTAGCTTGATAACTGACCTACTCTAAGTTATCCTGTTGTTATGAAGATTTACTTATTTAAATTAATTAGTTCTAATTATTAATTGTAACATCCTAAAAATCAAACACTTAAAGTATGAGTTTATAAAGGAATTGTCACTATAAGAAGATAAAAGTAATAAAGTTGTTAAGGCCCTAAAATATAATTTCGATAGAGTTTCCCTTATAATATGGATATATCCCAAAATTTAAATTTATAAATAAAATTTACTATGTAAACCCTGTTTTCAAGCATAAGAGTAAAGTAGTCAATTTATGACATTTATGTTTGCACATGCATAATTAATGGGTAGTTGACATATTATCGAGGCATAGGTGAATTTAAATTAAGTCTTAATGATATGAATACAATGAATTTAAAGTTTAATTTGGAATTTACTATAAGAAGAATTTCAAAGTAAAGCCTTATACTAATGCATTCGGCGATCTCGCTAACCGGTTAGTGAATGAGGTGAAAAAGTAGCGCCTTTGTGGGGTTTTGGGGGGCGGAGCCCCTAGAAAAAATTTTTATTTTTAAGTTTTTGGTGAGAAAATGTGGAATTTTGCATTGAAGTATCGATGCTAGGAGGGGAAGAGGTCGACACTTTGGTTAAAAGTGTCGACACTATAAGAGAAACAGGTTGAAACATGTTGAAAAGGTCGACACTTTTAAAGAAAGTGTCGATACTTTTACAAGGAAGTATTGACACTTTGCAAAGAGGTCGATCCTTGAAGGATAAGTATCGACACTTGGGCTTAGAAAAATTTTCAGAATGAGATTTGTATGAAAGTATCGACACATGGGATACAAGTATCGATACTTTTATCAAAAGTGTCGATATTTGAACATGAAGTATCGACATTTTTACCCCTAGAAAATTTTGAACATACTGACTTCAAAAAGTATCGATCCCTCTATGAAAGTGTCAACCCTTTGGGTTGATAGAACATAAATTTGGGCGAAATTTCGAAGGGCAATCACGAAATTTTAAAGATTTCCAAGAGTAACTCAGTCCTTTCACTTATTTATATAAATACCCATGAAGGGGGGGGGGGAATCAATTGCATGCTTCTCATTCGTCCATTCTCATTCTCTCTCTAAATATACTCTCTCTCACTGTCTCTCTCGGATTTTTTTAAAAATCAAAGCAAAACATTTAAGTTTTCGGTCAAATCTTATTTACCCAGTGACTAACCATCTTCTCATCTATGATTTAGTGCCATATTTTGATTGAAAAAGGCAAGGAAGAACAAAGGAAGAAAATTAGGGTTTCAACAAAATTTGGGGGTTTTATCAATTAAATAAAGATTTGAAGTTCTAAAGATCTTTACGAGTTCCTAGTAAATCCATTAACCCATTTGATATACGATTTTGAAGTTTTGAGCATGTTGAAATATAGGGTTATTGTTCACTCGAGAATTTACATTAAATTCAAATAGAAAATCTAGCTTTGTGTGATAATTTGGGATAATTGAAAGTATATAGTAATTGAATATATGTTGAATGATTATTTGGAATGGACATAATCCGTTTTAGACATAAATGCAAAATTAGGAGTGTATACATTTTGTGTAAGACGAAAATGCAGAATTTGGAATATTAATGGCCATGAGGTTTCATTGTTGGAAACTGGATAAATGGTCTCATTAGTTAAGCCTCACGAAGTAATATATCATCTAATAGAATTAAGATATATTTTCCACGCAATTGTATCTAGTGTATATTTGTTAAACTAATTAGAATTTTGGAATTTATAAATATATGCATGTGTGATACTAGGTCCTAAGAACCCGAGTGAAGTATTGAGTGCACACGAGGATACGTAGTAGGAGTGATTACTCTCCTTTTTATAGTGAGTAAATTTATTCATGCATGAATTATTTAAATATCTGAGTGTTATATATATATATATATGTATTGTTTGTGAATTAAACAAGCGTTTTCCATTATTAATGTGAATTAAGAAATGAACATGTGTTTATGTGATTAAAAATTAATATTGGGATAATATGTTAATTGGTCTATAGTTTTAATTTGTTTGAATGTACATGTTGAATGGTCAGGGAGGCCCGATTTATTTATATGATTTGTAATCGCTATTTAAAAATGAATTATTTTAAATTGTGCATGTATTTTGGTGATGAGGCTGGATATAGCCGGATATCGTTATATGGCCAATGGGCTAGTTATATGGCATTTGGGACTAGTTATTTACTGTATATATAGGGAGGTAGCCTATGGACGGACCTATAAAAGGCTATATAAGTAAGTGGAGCTATAGTGGGGTTGGTATAAGGGGGGAAAGCCATGGTAAGCTCTTTGTGTGCCGAGCACGTATTTACTGTTATAGAGATCCTATAGAAAGTCCTGGCGGCTTGATAGAGATCTCATGGATTTGATGATATGATGATGAAAATCACTTTGTCACCAAGTGATTACTCGGGGCCAACATCAATAAGGCGGACAGTTATTTATAAAATGCATGCTTTACAAGAATTGACTGATTTTACAAAGCAGGAGAAATAATTTTATGTTTTATGAGAATGCATTACATATGGTTTTATGCATGAAAAGACTCACTAATGTTTTTTGACATTATCTCGGCCAAGGTAGCGGTCGAGGAAATATGGCCAGCCCATTTTGGTGATTTTAAATAAAATGCAGACCTATAATATGTTTTACAGTAGGTGTTGTGAATGAATATGTATATATATATTTTTGAGCATGATATTAATGAAATCCCAATATCTGAGAATTTGAGAATGCGCGTGCATGTATGTATGTATTTACTCACCCCTTACAATTACAGCTTTCAGGTTAGGAGTGTTGGTGCTCGCTAGGCTTGTAGTTGCGGTAGAGAGCATACGACGCTCTTTGTAGGTTTTTCGACTCTTGACTCATATATGTAATTTAAGTCCATTGGATATGTATTTTCTGAGATATGTATTTTACTAAATGTTTATGTAAGAATTTATTATTTTGTTCAACCTATATGTAAATGAGTTTCTAAATTGATAATTATATTAATTGATTTTATTGTGGATAAATTGATCACGGAGATTAATTATTTGATATTGATGATCCCATGGATGAAAATTTTGTATATAAACTGTTTTCGAAATTTTAAGATTTATAGGTAAGTCTTACAAGCTCTTTTGATACATTATGGATATAGAAAATGTATTAAGAGGGTTTGTGGTGATTGCCACAAGTGGACCTCAGGGTTGGGCTTGACATACTATACATTTTCAAATATAATTTTATTGTAACAAACTTTTTCAAGTCCTAAGTCATTAAAATTAGAGTCTCATGCGCCCTTAATTAAAATCCCAAATTTAACAACATACTATAAATTTATGAATACTATTCTAGTATAAAAATACTATCAACTTCAAATTCTATAAAAAATCATATTCGTATTAACTCCTATAATATTTGAACTATTTGACTTATAGCAAACTTCTGATAATTAATTCCCTATGAACCGACATTCAAACTTTCGAACTTTTATTACTTGAGACAATTTACACTTGAGTTTACAACCTTAAAGTTGTAAAAGTTTTTAAAGTCGTTACTGGAGAGTTACATTTTATATAAAGGTTACTTATTCTTATTGTTAAATATTTTTCTTTTGCTAACTTTAATAATTTTTTTATTAATTTATTTAAACTTTTTGTTTTTATTTGGAGGCTCGGCCAACCATTTGTATTTTTATACGTCTTTTCTATATAAATTGTTATACCTCCTCATTTTATTTGTTTAATTTATTGTAATACTAATTTGTTTATTTTCTATATTTTACATGTTTTACATGCTTGGTTTTTTTAATTTTATTGTTTTATTGATTTACTTTATTCTCTTGTTATTATTATCTTATTAAGTTTTTGCTTCATTTATTTTATTTATTTATTTATTTTTTTATTAAGGGGAAAGTTGCACCACCTTTTATTATTATTGTTGTTGTTGTTGTAGTTATTATTATTATTCTAACATTTTCTTTCTTTAATTTATAATCATTGTTGAATTTTTTATTTGATTTATGGTTGAGTGGCATTGTGATCCTCGTTCTTGTTGCTTGGTTAATGCTAATTTTGAAACTTCATTTGGTAATTTGTTTGTTTCACCTTAACACTCAAACGTCTAATACTATGGCTAAAAATGAAAATGTGTATGATGAATATGAAAATTGACATTTGCGAGCCATGTGTGAATATTTACAACCACTTTGAAATTCTACTCCTTCATGATTTATTTTTCCTCTTAGTGCTAATAATTTCATATTTATGTAAGGTATGATTCCATTTCTTCCTAATTTTAATGGTTTAGATTATGAAAGTACTTACTTGCAACTTAAAGAATTAGAGAAAAATTTTAGCACTTTTAATGACCAAGCTTTTACTGATGAAATAGTTAGGTTATATCATTTTTCATTTAAAGATAAAGTGAAAACTTGACTTAACTCTTTAAAATCTAGATCAATTGGCACATGAGAGGAAAAGCAAAGTGAATTTTTGAAGAATTTTTTTCAACATATAAAATAAATGCTTTTAAAAAGCAAATCCAAAATTTTTCTCAAAATTCAAATGAAATATATTTTTAATGTTAAAAATGATATAAGTTTTTTTTTTTTAATTCTTGCCTACACTATGATTTAGAAAAATAACACACCATAAGTTATTTTTAAGAGGGTTTTAACATCCGAAAAAAAACAATTTGTGGAAACAATACATAATGGTGATGTTTGATAATGAACCCAAAGAAGCTTTAGGATACTTAGACCACTTGGCCACAAACTCACAATCTTGGCATAATATTAACTCATATGAAAATTCAATTAGATCAAATTTTGCAAATGCTAATAAAGAAAAATATCACCTTAGTCAAGAAGATGATCTAAATGCTAGGATTGCTAGTTTGACTAAAAAGGTGGAAGCCATGAAAATAAGGAAAGTAAAAGAAGTTAAATTTGTGCAAAATGAAAAAAATTTGTAGCATTCATAAAACTATAGAGCACTAAATGAATGTTCAAATATTCATGATTTCAAAGAAGTTTTTCATGGACAAGTAAATGTCATGAATAATTTTAAAAAGCCTTTTTCATCTTAATTTAAAGAAACTTACAATCTTGAATGGAGATATCATCCCAACTTGAACAAGAGTAATGATAAAAATGCACACTCAAGGTATATTAAAATTTTCTCATTATGTGCCACCACATTCAAAGAATCTTGAGTAAACATTACAAACATTCATGCAAGGCCATGCAAACATTAGGACCAAGACTTCATAAGTCATCAAACAAATCAAGAATACATTGTCTATTTTGATTGCATCTTTGCTTACTCAAGAAAAAGGTAAGTTTTTTACTCAACTTCAACCTAATTCTTCTAGTCAATGTTAAGTTTCTAGTTCTAGTGAAGCCTAGCCTGGCAATGCTAATTCCATCACAACTTTTTAAAATTGAAAAATAGTTGACAAAACCATTCCTTCTGAGGACTAAATGCCTAGTGAATCCTCAAAATCAAAAAGCAATGGTAAGGATGATGAAATTGAGCATTTTATTATTGATAAATGCCTAGTCCCTTCTCTTTTTCCTCAATGATTGCAACTAATTAAAATTTTGAAATATTTAAAGTTTTGAAGTAAATAAAAGTTAACATTTCTTTGTTAGATGCAATAAAACAAATTCTATCTTATGCGAAATTTTTGCCTGAAAATATTGGTTCAATTATTCAACAAAATACTCCATTTAACTATAAAGATCTATGTTGTCCAAAAATTGCATGTGTAATTAGAAATACTAAGGTGGGACATGCTTTACTTGATCTTAGTCAAGTGCTAACCTTTTACCTTTTTTGGTTTACGAATAGTTAGATTTGGGAGAAGTAAAACCTATAACAACACTTCAACTTATTAATAGTTTAGTGAAAGTTTGAAGAGGAATTGTAGATAATGTTCTAGTTCAAATTGATAAATTTTATTACCTTATTTATTTTATAGTTTTGGACACACATCCTGTTATAAATTCAAATGCTAAGATACTAGTCATTTTAGGACGTCCATTTCTTACTGCCTTAAATGCTTTAATCAATTGTAGAAATAGTGTTTTGAAACTTTAATTTGCGAACATGATATTGGAAATTAATGTGTTTAACATTTGCAATCAACCTAGTGAAAATAATGACGAGAATGAAGTAGATTTCATTGAGGAAATTATTTATGATCATTTTAATGTTTCTTATTTTTCTATCATTTGGAATCTTGCTTGACTTATTGCAATGATCCAAGATTTGAAGATTATTATGAAATCTTTAATATTTATTCTTTGTTTAATTCTTCACAGAGACTTGAAGTGCATTGTTGGAGTTTTTTTTTGAAGTAATACCATAGTAGTCCAATGTATTTATACCTTCAAGTGTTCAACCACTAAAGCTTGAATTAAAACCATTATCATATGATTTGAAATACTCATTTTTTTTTTTGTGCAAATGAAACTTTTTAGATAATAAATTCTTCTAAACTTAATGCACTCTAAGAAGGTAAGTTGTTACAAGCCTTAAAAATGCACAAAAAAATGCACAAAAATGAATTAGGATGGATTATAGTTGACATAAAGGGAATTAGTCCTTTGATTTGCACAAATAAGATTTATTTAGGAGAAAATGCTAAACCCTGTAGAGAAATGCAGCGAATGCTTAATTTTAATATGAAAGAAGTAGTGAGAAATGAAGTCATTAAACTTTTAGCTAATGGAATCATTTATCCTATTTCTGATAGTAAATGGGTAAGTCCTATACAAGTAATACCTAAGAAGTTTGTGTAGTAAAAAATAAAAATTATGAGTTAATTCAAATTAGAACTGTTATAGGTTGGTGCATGTGCATTGACTATAGAAACATTAATTCAATGACTAAAAAAATAATCATTTCTCTTTAACTTTCATAGACCAAATTTTAGAAAGGGTTATGGGGCATGAATTATTTTGTTTCTTAAATGGATATTCTACGTATAACCAAATTGCAATTGTACTTCAAGATCAAGAGGAAACTAGTTTCAAGTGCCCTTTTGGTACATTTGCTTATTGAAGGATGCCTTTTGGATTATGTAAAGCACCAGTTACATTTGAAAGATGCAGGTTTAGCATTTTAAGTTACATGGCTAAACATTTTCTTGAAGTTTTCATGGATTATTTTTCTATTTTGGTAACTCATTTGGTGATTGTTTATCTAACTTGGAAAAGAATTTGACTAGGTGTGAGGAGAAAAATGTTGTGCTTAATTTGAAAAAAATATTGTTTCATGGTTGGTTACCAATGGTATTATACTTGGTAACTTTGTTTCGTCAAAAGAAATTGAGGTAGCTAGGTCCAAAATTGAGTTAATTTCAAATATGCCAGCCCCAAAATATATTAAAGTTGTTAGCTTGTTCCTAAGACATGTTGGTCTTTATAGGAGGTTTATAAAATATTTTAGTGCAATATCTAGGCCATTGTGTAGCTCTTATCAAAAGATAATGTTTTTGAATGGACAAAATATTGTGAAGAAACCTTTGTTAAGCTTAAAATAAGGCTTTCTTTTGCTCCTATCATACAACCTTTTAATTGGTCTTTACCTTTTGAAATAAAATGTGATATGAGTGATTATGTTGTTGGAACTGTTTTAAGATGTCAAGACTGCATACTTCTACATAACGATGATACAAAAATACAAGTGTATGTGACATAACGGAAGGCCCTAAAATAAAAATTATATGTGAAGGATGATATAATTAGGGGGTTATGGAATAAAAATTTAGAACTTTGTTTTAAAAGATGATACTAGTTTATCCTAAGTAGTACAAGTTTATAGCATTACAAGTAACCAAATTAAATATACCTTTACATGGATATCAAGTAGATTTAAGTTAAATGAGGTTCCATGTCTAAAACAAAACAAAATTAATCTAATCTACATTTATATGAATATTACGTAGACCATTTACATTCATTTTAGTATATATATATATATATATACACACCTGTACGATTTATGTCTAATTTTAACATGCATATATAAAGATATATACCATTTGCCCATATACCATTATTTTAGCATGCCACCTACCTATTTACATCCATTTTAAGTTCATTTACAATTATAAGTTTGGCTTTGCAAAGTTACAAAAGGAAGAGAGCTATGGTGACCGAGAAGTAAATGGTGTATACATGAAGGACCTTGGCTGATTGAAATCAAGAATTGAGGGCAAAGTAATTTAAGATGAGAAGGAGAAACAAGATGCACCGAAGTAAAGAGAAGGAAGAGTTGCTAAAATTAAAGCAAAAGCTAAGGGGAAATGAGATAAGGGTGGATGAATTGGAGGAGTGAGCATGAGGAGAAGAAGCTTGGTGAAATTGAGATGAGATGTTGGCTTGATTTTATGAAACAAGGAAGGTGTTGGCCGATTGTTGAGCTAGCAAGCTAAAATCGTGAAGAGAGTTTAGTGTTCATGGCCGAAAATTTTGAAAGATGAGTGAGAGTTGATCAGAAATTAAGTGAGCAAGAGGAGAACCAGCTTTGGGCTGAGAGAAGAAAGCAAATTATAACAAAGAGGAAGCATTTCAGCAAGCCTAGGTAAACTATATTGTTTTAAATTATAAACTTGTTGATGGTGAATATGTTAACTAGTAATTGTGTACAAATTGTGTTGCATTGGGTATAAATTATAGTTGCCAAGAAGAGTAAATATGCAAAGAATGAAATTGGGATAGTGATGATGCGAGGGTTGTGGTTGTTATTGCGAAACTTAGATATACAAAGTAAAACATATGAGTTTCAAGAGGGGTAAGGGTATGTGTGTTGCGTCATCAAAAATCGGGTCATGAACTTGCAACACTGGTGCATTGCAGTTGTCTATTCTTGTGGTGAGTGTTTTGAGTTCATAAGATTATAGTATATGAGTATTATAAAACATGTATAGGGTAGCAAATGTGAGCAGTGTGCCGATCGAGCGAGAGTGTGAGCGAAATCCATGGGTGTTGGCCGTCAGTAATTTTTGCGCAAGGTTCGATAAAATGGGGATTACGTGAGTTTTGGATATCAAATTGAGGAACCGTAAAATTTTGTATAAACTAGATATATAGAGGCATGACATAGTCAAAAATCAAGTCAAGATGTTAAGCGAGGCAGTACCAGATTTTGTTGGAACCGAGTTGTACTATTGACTGTTCACAGCCGACTATACTGAGTAAGGTGGAGAAAACTGGTTGTAGTTAGAGCGTTTGGACTCGAAATATGAATGTGTAAGAAATGTAGAAACTAGACACGTAATAAAATATGTCTTGAGAAATTTAGGTTAAGATACCTTATCGGTATAACGCACCATGAGTTTAAATTTAGTTGATTCGAGTGAGTGCCATACGGATATCCGAAATGAGTAAATTAGGTCTAGTCTTGTGGGTAGGAGTATATTAGATGTACAATATAATTGTGTATCTGTTTCGTTACAATGAAAGAATCTAACACAGTAAATTATGTATTGTAGCTCATCAGGTCTATCACTAGTTGACCTCACAGTAGGTCGGATATACTGCAGCTTGATACCGATTAGTAGATGTTTGTTTGTATATATGTATGTATAAATGCATGTGTGTATATGAAATCAATATTAAAAATGAATATGAAACTATTACTAAAAATGCATGTAAAACTAATACTGAAAATGCATATGAAACTAATATTAGGAATGCATATAAAACTAATACTAAAAATGTATATGAAATAATTGAGTAAAATAGTTCAAAGTTAATTTAAGATGATTCCAACACAATGATATGGATATGTTGTGACTTGATTGCGGAAAGAATACTTGTGTTGTATGAATAAAACTAGTTGAAATGCAAAATGATATCTTGTAATGGTTGACTATTGTCTAAGCGTAATGAGCTAGATATGTTATATTGTGACATGAAATGAGAAAGGGTGAAGGCTTTGATATTGTGAAGTGTAATGCGTACAGTGATTGTATGTCGTATATTGGCAGTGAAAATGAGAGTTTGTGTTGACTTGCCATTGGTGGTGTATGATAACTTTAGTATGATGTGTGGTAACATATAATGAAAAGAAGTGAAATGTATTAATCTTGTGAAATGCTTTCTTGTTTTCTTAATGTGATGTTATAGTTGTTGTTATGATTGAATACGTGTGCATAGTCGTGAGCCACGAGATTGATCCTTAGATCTAAGTAGATGACTTGGAGGATAGCAGTAGACGAGACGGCCCAAGGTATGTGATCCGTATACCCGGTCAAGCATGTATCCCTAGGTAGGCACTGTTCTTTTATCCAGTCAAGTGCGTAGCCTTGGACATGAACTAGAGAAAGATGTGTGCATTTGACGATTGGTGTTATTTCTTAGTGTTTTGGGGGATGGCAGAAATGAGACACCCTAAGGCATTGTGGTATTTGTTAAGATAATTGAAGGGATGCCCTTAAACACCAGTATGTTGCTAAATGATGAATTCCACGTTTGATATATTGAAAATTGCTTCTGTTTAAATGCAAATGATTGTTGCATGTGTGTATATATATATATATATATGTTTCATATAAACAAGCAAATAATGGCATGAGTATGCAAATGATGGTATGATTATGCGAATGATGACAAAAATATGTAATTGTTGGCAATGTATAAATAGATGTATAAGAAGTGATGTTTGTGTGTGTATCATCCACTCACCGAATCTTGCTAGACTTACCCTCCCCTCACTTACCAATTTTGTAGGAAATCCTTAGTTGGTGAGTAGATACAGCATCTTAAAGACACAGACTTGGAGGAGAGGTCATGGGGTCGCAGTTACCACTGTGATGAGTCATCTCATATAGAGATCAACAGTTTTATTTGATTTTGTTATGTAATATATATTGATGATATCTTGGGTTACATGTATATAGACTGATAGGTGTACAGTCAATATTATTTTGAGGCATAGAGTATTATTTAAGATATATATATATATATATATCAGCAATGGCAATATGACGCCTTAAGTTATATTGATATGATATGAGTTTGCTTGAGATTGCATATACAGCAGGTTGTGTAAGGCTTAGGGTGATGAGACAGGTCTATCACCTGCCACTAATACTCCCAAATTTAGGATGTTACAAAGTTGGTATCAGAGCATGGTCTAGTGGTCGGTGACTGCGATGAGGAGGTATTAGTGTGTTGTATATGTAGTATACTCGAGGTATTCATATACAAAGGGCTATTCTCTAGTGTCTTTATTTCTCGAGTTGTGTCTTGTCTTAGTAGATATATAAAATTTTTGAATTTTCATTAATCCTGTTTTCCTTTATATAGATATCATGCCACCTCGACGTTGAGCTAGATTAGAGGAGGTAGCTCAGGATGCCGCATAAGTGTAGAGGTCGGCTGCACCTCCTGCAGAGGATACATGAAAACCATGAGATGAGGATTATCAGGACAGAGTTGGTAAGGAGGTAGATGAGAGGCTAGTTGCTCTGACAGTAGAGATTGTAGCTACTGGTATGCAGCAGTTGTAGTGTATAGTAGATGTGTTAGAGGAGTTTTTTACTCACCAGCAGTGACCTCAGGCGGCAGTGCTGGAAGGCTGCAATACCTTAAGTGTTGGTACCCTCTCCTACTTTTATGATTTTGATTCACCAGGCAGCAGCTTCGATACCTGTAGTAGATCTTTACATCTAGTAGGCAGATCATTCTATATCGCCTCAGTATACTCCTCTTACACCTGTACAGCCTGTAGTTGGGCAAGAGTTGACTATTTTGTTACAGGAATGTAAAAAGTTATAGCCACCTGTATTTATTGAGTTTAGAGGTTTCCACTAACCCATATGGATTTATTGAGGAATCTGACAGTATATATATCGCTCTGGGTTGTTCTACTGTGAAAGTGGTTGAGTTAATGAGTTTCCAGCTTTGGGATATTGCTTATCATTGATATCTTTCACTTCGTCAGAGTAGGAGTGTAGATGCCTCTCTATTGGCTTGGCTTGAGTTTAATACTGCTTTTCTAATTAGGTTCCTTCATCAGAGTATTAGGGATGCTAGAGCTCGAGAGTTCGAGCAGTTAGTTCAAGAAGAATAGATATTAGTACTAAAGTATGACATATAGTTTACCCGATTGGCTTGTTTTGCACCTCACTTAGTGAGTACAGAGGATATGGAAGTTAAGAGGTTTGTGAATAGACTTTGAGATTATATATTTAGGTCCATTTAGATTTTAGAGACAATGATGTATGCTCAAGCCTTGGATGCAGCATTTCGGTTTGAGATGAGGGTTCAAGGGAGACAAAAAGAGAGAGTGTCCCGTAAAAGGTTTAGGACAGAGAGTCATGGTAGATACCATAGAGGCGAGCATAGTCAGGCTCAGCAAACATTGGCTCTTCCTCCTATTGTTCCTTTAGATAGAGAGGTTATACGTAGAAGTTCTGACCGTAGATCTATGCAGGGTGCCACTTCTTGCACAGTTTCATTACTTTCTATTACCCAGCTAGTACTATTACCTTGTCAGATCTACAATTGGTCGCATATGGGTAATTGTCAACGGGACTCTAGGACTTGTTATCAGTGTGGTCAGGTAGGCCATTTGAGGAGAGATTGCCCTGTACGTCTTTCGCGGACTCCATTTATATATTCATCATTAGCACTATCTTGACCTCAGCTTAGTAGAAGTATGGGGGAGATTGGTCAGAGGCCACCTATTAGAGGATAGGCAGTAGGTGGCAGATGACAGACATCAGTAGATAGAGTTCAAGCATGAGTGAATGCGTTAATGTCTAAGGATGCTCAGGCATCTAACGTTGTAGCGACAAGTACTCTTTTGATAGATTCTCAGTATACCAGGGTAGTACTTGATTAAGGGGTTACTTATCCCTTTATTTCACCATATTTTGTCACTCAGTTGAGTAGAAATAAGGAATCACTAAATGCCCTTAGAGTAGTAGCCATTCCTACAAACAATTCGGTAGCATTATCTAAAATCCTGAGAAATTGTATGATGAGCATTTGTGGGCACGATTATTGTGCTAACTTGATATTGTTGGAAATATTGACTTTTGATGTTCTATTGAGGATGGATTAGTTATTTAAGCATCCTATTGTAAGGAGAAAACTATTATGCTTTTAGTTTTTTGATGAGATAGCCTGAATGTACTAAGGGTATAAGAGTAAAGCTCCTTATAACCTAATATACGCCTTAGTGTGTGTTCTTAAGGTGTACCAGTGTTGTTGGTAAAGGAAAAATGATAGGACCCTTCGATTGTGTATTAATTATAAGCAGTTGAATAAGGTAACTATTAAGAATAAATATCCATTACCAAGGATGGATAATTTGTTTTTCAAGATTGATTTGTGGTTTGAGTATCATCAGCTTAAGAATCAGAAGGAGGATATTCTGAAACAACATTTCAGACTAGGTGTTGGCAATATGAATTTTTAGTAATGTCTTTGGGTTTGACTAATGTACTGGTAGTTTTCATGGATTTGATGATGGGGTAGCAAACCTTTTCCAGATCGAATTGTGATAGTATTCATTGATGATATCATGGTGTATTTCCACAGTGAGCAAAAGCATATTGAGCACCTTCACAAGGTGTTGCAGATACTAAGGGAGCATAGGTTGTACACCAAACTATTGAAATGTGAGTTTTATCTTTTGAAGGTGATATTTCTCAGTCATATGGTATTAAGAGAGGGGATTAGTGTGGAGCCATAGAAAATTAAGGATATACAAAGTTGGCATTGGCCAACCAGTGTGACAAAGATACAGAGTCTTTGAGATTATCTAGTTATGACAGACGCATTATGGAGAATTTTTCTAGGATTGTTGTTTCATTAACACGGCTAACTTAGAAGAATGTTAAGTTTGAGTGGTTAGATGACTATGAGAAGAATTTTCAGGAATTAAAGGAATGATTTACCATCGCTCTTATATTAGTGTTGCCAACAGATACAGGAGGATATTTGAGAGCTTGGGTACTTGATTTTGAGGGCAGTTGAGATATACATTTACTGTTAATTGAGTTTGCATATAATAATAGCTATTAAGCAAGCATTCAAATAGCTCTATTTGAAGTCCTATATGGTAGAAAATGTAGATCTCCAGTGGGATGGTTTGAGGCTAGAGAGCATAAGTTGCTAGGACCTGATCTAGTACAAAATTCAATAGAAAATGTTAAGATGATCAAAGAAAGTATTTTTGAAGGTTTCTTCATTTAAAGGAGTCATGAGATAAGCAAGAAGGACAAGTTGAGACTGAGATATATTAGCCCATTCTAAATTCTCAATAGGGTGGGAAACCAAGCATATCAGCTTGCACTTCCTCCAAGCCTGGATAAAATTTCCTTGTATTTCATGTTTCTATGCTCAGAAAGTATGTGCATGATGAGTCGCACATATTAGAGCCACAGGCGATTGAGATCGGACATGACTTATCTTATTTGGAGCAACCAGTGGCGATAGTTGACAGAGAGGTCAGAAAACTTCGCTCTAGATAGATTCCTTCAATTAAGGTGATATGGCAGCATCATAAAGATTAAGAGGCTACCTGGGAATCTAAGGAAGTTATCTGGAGATAGTTTCCTAAGTTATTCACCAATAAAGGTATATTCTATGTTCTTGGTTATATTTGATTCGAGGACGAATCATTTTAAAGGGGGGGGGGTGGGTTGAGAATTGTCATGACCACATATTTCTACTAAATGATGATACATAAATACAAGTGTATGTGACATAATGGAAGGCCTTAAAATAAAAATTATATGTGAAGGATGATATAATTAGGGGGCCATGGAATAAAAATTTAAAACTTTGTTTTAAAGGATAATACGAGTTTATCCCAAGTAGTACAAGTTTATAACATTACAAGTAACCAAATTAATTATACCTTTACATGGATATCAAGTATATTTACGTTAAATGGGGTTCCATGTCCAAAATAAAACAAAATTAATCTACATTTATATGAATATTATGTAGACCATTTACATTCATTTTAGTGTGTATATATATATAAACATATGCCACCTGCCCCATTTATGTCTTATTTTAACATGCATATATATATATATATATAAATATATGCCACCTGCCCTATTTATGTCTTGTTTTAGAATGCATATACGTATATATATATATATGTATATATATATATATAATACATATATATATATATGCCACTTGCCCCATTTATGTCTTATTTTAACATGCATATATATATATATATATAAATATATGCCATCTGCCCATATACCATTATTTTAGCATGCCACCCGCCCATTTACATCCATTTTAAGTTCCTTTACAATTATAAGTTTGGCTTTGCAAAGTTATGAAAGGAAGAGAGCTATGGTGATTGAGAAGCAAATGGTTCATGCATGAAGGACCTTGGTATATTGAAATCAAGAATTGAGGGCAAAGTAATTCAAGGTGAGAAGGAGAAACAAGATGCACTGAAGCAAAGAGAAGGAAGGGGTGCTAAAATTGAAGCAAAAGCTAAAGGGAAATGAGGTGATGGTGGCATAATTGGAGGAGTGAACAGGAGGAGAAGAAGCTTGGTGAAATTGAGATGAGATGTTGGCATGATTTTGTGAAACAAGGAAGGTGTTGGCTGATTGTTGAGCTGGCAAGCTAAAACCATGAAGAGAGCTTGGTGTTTATGGCTAAAACTTTTGAAGGATGAGTGAGGGCTGATCGAAAACTAAGTGAGCAAGAGAAGAACCAGCTTTGGGTTGAGAGGAAAAAGCAAATTACAGCAAAGAGAAAGTATTTCAGCAAGCCTAGGTAAGTTATATTGTGTTAAATTGTAAACTTGTTGATGGTGAATATGTTAACTAGTAATTATGTACAAATTGTGTTGCATTGGGTACAAATTATAGTTACCAAGATGAGTAAATATGCAAAGAATGAAATTGGGACATTGATGATGTGATGGTTGTGGTTGTTATTGCGAAACCTGGATATACGAAGTGAAATCGTTAAGTTTCAAGAAAGGTAAGGGTGTGTGTATTATGGTGAGGGTTTTAAGTTGATAAAATTGTAGTATATGAGTGTTATATGGTATGTATAGGGTAGTGCACTTGAGCGGAGTGCCGAACAAGCGAGAGTGCGAGCGAAACGCATGAGCGTTGGCTGTATGTAATTTCTGCACAAGGTTCGGTAAAATGGGGATTGCATGAGTTTCAGACCTCAAATATAAGAACAGTGAAATTTTACATAACTAGACACATAGAGGCATGACATAACCCAAAACTAAGTCAAGACGTTAAACAAGGTAGTATCAGATTTCGTTGGAATCGAGTTGTACTATCGATAGTTCACATCTGACTACATTAAGTAGGGTGGCAAAAATCGGTTGTAACTTGAACATTTGGACTCGAAATGTGAATTCATAACAAGATGTAGAAACTAGACACATAGTAACTAGACACGTAGTAGAATGTGTTTTAAGAAACTTATGTTGAAATACCTTGCCGGTGTAACGTACCACAAGTTTGAAGTTAGTTGATTTGCAGTTAGTGCCATACAGATGTCCGAAATGAGTAAATTTTGTCTAGTCTTGTGGGTGGGGGCAAATTAGATGTACAATATAATTGTGTATCTGTTTAGTTACAATGAAAGATTCTAACATAGAAATTTATGTGTTGTAGATCGTTAAGTCGATCGCCAGTTGACCCCACAATAGGTTAGATATACTGCAGTCTGATACTGATGAGTGGATGTTTTTTTTGGTATATATGTATGTATATATATGTGTGTGTATATGAATTAATATTGAAAATGCATATGAAACTAATACTGAAAATGCATATGAAACTAATATTGAAAATGCATGTGAAACTAATACTGAGAATGTATATGAAACTAATACTGAGAATGCATATGAAACTAATACTAAAAATATATATGAAATAACTGAGTGAAATAGTTCAAAGTTGATTTGAGATGATTCTATGACAATGATATGGATATGTTGTGACTTGATTGCAGAAAAGATACTTATGTTGTATGAATAAAACTTATTGTAATACAAAATGATATCTTTTAATGGTCGACTATTGTCTAAGCATTATAAGTTAGATATGTTGTATTGTAACATGAAATGAGGAAGGGAGAAGGCCTTGATATTGTGAAGTGTAGTGCGTTCAGTGATTACGTAGTATATTGGTAGTGAAAATGATAGTTTGTGTTGAATTGCCATTGGTAGTGCATGATAAATTTGATATGATGTGTGGTAACATATAATGAAGAGAAGTGAACTGTATTGATCTTGTGAAATGCTTTCTTATTTTCTTAATGTGATGTTATAGTTGTTGTTATGATTGGATGCGTGTGTGTGCATGGTCGTGAGCCATGGGATTGATCCATGGATCCAGGTAAATGACTTGGGGGACGGCGATAGACAAGAGGCCCCAAGGTATATAATCCATATGCCTGGTTAAGCGTGTATCCTTGGGTATGGATTGTTCCTCTGTTTGGTCAAGTGCGCAGCCTTAGATATGGACTAGAGAAAGATGTATGCACTTGACGATTGGTATTATTTATGAGTGTCTTAGGGGATGACGGAAATGATATGCCCCAAAGCACTGTGGTATTTGTTGGGATGTTTGAGGGGACGCCTTTAAACACTAGTATATTACTGAGTAATGAATTCTGTGTTTGATACATTAAAAATTACTTCTGTTTAAATGCAAATGGTTGTTACATGTGTATTTATGTATATATATATATATATATGTTTCATATGAATAAGCAAATAATGGCATGAGTATGAAAATGATTGTATGACTATGCTAATGATGACAAAAATATGTAATTGATGGTAAGGTATAAATATATGTATAAGAAGTGATGTTTGTGTGTGTATCATCCATTCACCGAGTCTTGTTAGACTCACCCCCCTCTCACCTACCAGTTTTGTAAGAAATCTTTAGTTGGTGAGTAAACACAGCATCTTGAAAACATAGACTTGGAGGAGAGGTCACGGGTCGCAGTTACCGCTGTGTTGGGTCCATCTCATATAGAGATCAAAAATTTTATTTGGTTTTGTAATATATATTGTTGATGTCTTGGGTTGCATGTATATAGAATGATAGGTGTATAATCAATATTATTTTGAGGCATAGAGTATTATTTGAGATATATATCAGCAGTGGTGACATGACGCCCTAGTTATATTGATATGATATGAGTCTACTTGAGATTGTATATACTGCAGGTTGTGTAAGGCTTAGGGTGATAAGACGGATTTATCACCTACTGGTAGCACTTCTGGATTTGGGATGTTATATAAGACAAAAGAAAGATAAGAAACCATGTTATTTATTATGTAAGTAAAACTCTAAATATTGCTCAAATGAATTATTCAACCACTAAAAAGGAATTACTTGCAGTAATGTTTGCATTAGATAAATTTTGATCCTATTTTGTAGGCTCACTAATCTTAGAGATCATGCAACATTGAAATGTCTTTTATTTAAGAAAGACGCAAAACCAAGAGTGATTGGGTAGATTCTACTGCTTAAAGAATTCGACATCACCGTTTGGGATAAGAAATGAGTAGAAAATATAGTGTTCTATCATTTATCTAGACTTGTTCTTAATGAATCTTTTGAGTCCATACCAATCAATGATACTTTTCTTGATGAGCAATTTTTAAGTAGTTAATCTTTTTTTGGTTTGTTGATATTACGAATTTTCTTGTTAAAGGTCAAAACCTGAATCCTTGTAATGCACAAGACAAGAAGAAATTTCTAAAAGAGGTACACAACTTCTTTTGGGATGATACATATATTTTTAAATATTATCCTTATCAATTCTTAAGAATATCTGTACCTGGCGATAAAATTCACAATATCATTTCTTTGTTATTTTGAAGCATGTGGTGGTCACTTTTCTTGTAATGCCTTGGCCCTTAACCTGGTTATCATCGGCTCCTTGCCGACCCAAGCATGTATTACCAAGTTATCACGTTACAACCCAACGTACTTTACGGGCCCATTGAGTAGGAGTTTGTCCCTCGACCCTTTGAGGTCTTCAGAGTTGGTACTCACACTCATTGGGAATTCTCCTTAAAATGAAGGTTCCAGGTTTGAGTCGTGGGTAAGGCAAACTTCTCTTAGGGGAAGGAACAAATACCTTGGTAGCCAGAGATGGAGACCTCAGAGGGTTGAGGGATAAATTCTTGCTTAGTGGGCAAGTAAAGTACGCTGAGTTGTAACATGGTAACTCGGTAGTCCAAGCTTGGGTTGGCGGGAAGTTGGCTGTAACCATGGCGAAGGCTAGGGCGTTACCTTTCTTTAAAGAAAATCGTTGCAAAAATCCTGAAAAGTGAATTTTATTAGCCTACCTTGTTCAAGATACACATGCATTTTGCAAAACATGTGATTGTTGTAAAAAATTAGGTGAGATAACTAATAGAAATATGATGCCATTAAACTATATTTTACTTATTGAAATATTTGCTAGTTGGGCATTGATTTCATGGGTCATTTTCCACTTTCTTTTGGGTAATAATATATTTTGGTTGAAGTTGGCTATGTTTACAAATGGGTACATGAGGTTTTGCAAAAATAATGATAAAAAAATGTGTTAAGATTTTTGAAAGTTATGATTTCAAATACCTTATGCTATTATAAGGAATGAAGATTTACACTTTTACAATAAATCTTTTGAGGTCATAATGAAAAATATGGAATTACTCATAAAGTGTCTACTCCATATCACTCAAACACAAGTGGACAAGTTGAAATCGCTAATAGGAGGGTGAAACACATTTTGGAAGAACTGATGAATACAAGTTAAAAAGATTGGTC
This sequence comes from Cedrela odorata, assembly GCA_035584115.1. Classification (NCBI taxonomy): domain Eukaryota; kingdom Viridiplantae; phylum Streptophyta; class Magnoliopsida; order Sapindales; family Meliaceae; genus Cedrela; species Cedrela odorata. The sequence continues at coordinate 475,229 of JAXCLQ010000009.1, forward strand.
ATTATGACTAATAAATGCACTTTGGGTTCACCTTTCAACTTACAAAACACCTCTTTTAATATCTCCTTATAGACTTTAATAGGAAGTTGAAATATGCCTTATAACAAAACACCTCTTTTCACTAAGGTTAACAATATGATGTCTGGGTAGGCAATCATGGGTTTGAATAAATTGTCATGGTGATTTAATTGACCTTTGATTAGTGTACATCTTTATGAAAAATCTTATGCCTCATGTCAATATTTCAACCTAGATTAAATATGCCTTATTACAAAAATTCATATTCTAAAGGCAATAAAAAATGTTAGTGATCTCTGTTGACCTTAGTGTTATACAAACTCATATTTTGATGATAAAAAATATGTTAATTCAATTAAGCACATAAATAAAGAAGCATCAATGATTCAAGTTAAAGAATCAATATACAAACTAAGGCTATTAATTCTTAAATCTTAGTGAATAAATTTTTGTATGTGTAATTGTTATAAATTTGTAAGCTCAATTATTTTATACAAAATCATATTTTTAACACTTACAAAACACACCAAAAGACATACTTTTGAAACCAAGAGTAAGAATTTAATCGTATTTTTCCAAACTATAAAAGGGACTAAACTACAAGGTTTTAAGGATCAAATTGTAAGATTTTTAAAACATGAAAAATCAAGGGTAGTAGGAGGAATCGACCGATTAGGTCCTCAACTGGTTGACTGGATTGAACCGGTCAATCGATTTATTCAATCGGTTGATCGATGGTTGCATTATTTTTAATTGTTAGATATTTTAATTATTTTTAACCGTTTGCATCCAAAATTTGAATTTTTATAAGTCTAATGGCTAGTTTTCAAACCATAACTATAAATATAAGTTCTATATTCATTCAAAAGAAGTTCTGAACATTTTTTTCTCAAAATTTAAGTGCTTACAAACATCTTTCAAGTTTCAAAATAAAATCTTGAGTTTACGAAGTTCTATAAATACATTTCATACACTTTGTTCTTTTATTTGTAATATTCTCACTTGTTGGAGAATTATTTGAAGGTTTAATTCATTTTCTAGATCTATTCTTGTAACGCCCGCAATTTTGAAAATTGTAATTGTAGCATCTACGGTATATAGAAAATTTAATCGAATAATTTGATAT
>JAXCLQ010000009.1:486915-499315 GCA_035584115.1 Cedrela odorata
GACTTGTAGGATAGTACTTTAGAATCTATTTGTACTACAAAGAGTTGTATTAAATGTACATTTGTATGTATATAAAAAGAAAAAAATTTTGTGGACTAGAAATGTTTAAGTTTTGTGTAAATAAAATATTAATGTTGTATGTAATATATGTAGTTATGTATTTGCAAATAGTAAGAAATAGGCGTGACACTTTTAGTATATGTAGACGACATAATTGTAACAAGAAACAATGAAAATAAGAAAGAAGTCTTGAGAAAATGTCTTGTCAAAGAATTCAAAATAAAAGAACTTAGGAAACTAAAATATTTTCTAGGAATTGAAGTAGCTTATTCCAAGGAAGGTATCTTTATTTCACAACAGAAGTATGTGATTGATCTCTTAAGGGAAACAGGGAAGTTAGTATGTAGATCAGTCTATACACTAATTGGACAAAATCACAAACTTGGAGAAGCAAATGAAAGTTCAGTCGTAGACAAGGAAAAGTATTAAAGATTGGTAGGAAAACTTATATACCTTGCTCATACAAGGCCAGACATTGTATATGTTATGAGTGTGGTTAGCCAATTTATGCATAGCTCAAGAGAAGTTCATCTACTGGCGGTTCACATAACACTTCACTATCTAAAGACTAATCCTAGCTAAGGAATTTTGCTTAGAAGAAATATTGGACTAGTTTTTGAAGCATACATTTACGCAGATTATGCAGGTTCACTAGTTGATAAGAGATTTACAACAGGTTATTGCACTTTCCTTGGAGGCAATCTTATGACATGGAGGAGTAAGAAATAGAATGTTGTGACAAGATCAAGCGTAGAGGCAGAATTTAGGGTGATGGCTCAAGGAGTATGTGAATTATTATGGCTCAAGATAATCATGGAAGTTCTAAGGATCAAATGGGAAGGACAAATGAAACTGTTTTGTGATGCTATCAAATTGCTCACATTCCTATTCAACGTGACAAAACAAAACACATTGAAATAGATAGACACTTCATAAAATAGAAGTTGGATAGTGGATTAATTTGTACTCTATATGTCTCAACCAACAACCAACTCGTAGATATGCTCACAAAAGAACTTAGCAATGAGGCATTTCAAAGACTTTTATCTAAGCTGGGAATGAAAGATGTATATTCACCAGCTTAAGATGGAGTGTCGGATATATGACTTTCCTAGAATTATGGGATTGCAATTAGAAGAATTCAAATCTCACTGATATAAAATTTTTGTTTTAAGTAGAGTTTGTTTCTTATTATACCTCTTTGTAATTAGCTGTAATTTCTGTATTTATAGCAATGTAAACCCTATTGATTAAATTTAATTTTAAAGGAATTATTTTTCATAAAAGTTCTTAGTAACAACCATTATGTTAGGACTTTATATTATATGTTTAACATATCTAATCATATTAGAATCATTGAAAAATAATTTGTCAACAATATTAAACAAAATAGTCCACTTGCATGCATCATATCTAACTTAACAAGCAACCTATTTGCATGCATTTAGTCTAATTCGTCATTCATTTTCAACCATTGAACACACATGCATAGTATAACAATTATACTTGATTAAACACATGCAATAAGACTTGAAAAACCAATTTTCCAAATCAGACATCAACATCGCCGAATCACATACAAGAGAATTTTTAATGATCTCACTTTTACTCAATGAACAAACATGCTTATTTAACATGCATTTGATCAAATCAACACATCAATGTATTATAACATTTACATACATAACATGCATGTTATAAGAACAAGAAAAAAAAAATTTCTTAACCAAATTATCCACTTGGCTGAATCAACATGCAAACATAAGTGGTCAAAAACAGTTTTTGCACCACTTAATGAACATGCATGCTTTTCTTGATTCAAATCACACTCAATTAACCCTAATTAAATATATAACACTTATACACATATTAGAATACACGATTAAAGATTTGGGAACAAATTTCAAACCAAAATCAACATCAAAATAGAGAGGCATTTGCAATTTTATGAACATCAAAAATAGTTTTTTTGACATTTTCAATAACATGCATGAACATTTCATAAACCATCTCTATTAGACATGCATGCATGCAACCCTAACATTTTTAACATCAAAACATGCATATCTTAAAATCTGAAAAATATTTTTTCAGAATGATCAAGCATGAGACCCGAATTTACTCATGAACACAGAACTTGAAAAAATCGATTTTTTCATGAAATATTTCACATACAACATCATTCATGATTCCAATACACAAATAAATCATGGATAATCAGTTCTAAATCATCAAATATGAAATGCAAAGAGCTAAAAAATTGCCCTAATACCATTTTGAAAGCTCATTAAGAAACATGCATAAAAATGATGAATATCATAAAACACATTTCGACAAATGTATCTAGAAAATTTTCAAAATTTAAATCATGGTAAAAACTCAAGCATGCTGAAATTCAAGGAAGGAAGATTAGACTTGAAGAACACAAGTCCTCCATAAATTTTCACCCTTGATGCATAATGAAAGGAAAGGGTTTTGTGAGGAAAGTTGAGAGAGTTTTTCTTTCAATTTTCTAACTTTTTATGTGAAAGACTTTGATTTTTATAGTTAGGGCTGATTTGCAAATATTTTATTTGCATGTGAGTCCTTGCAATATTTGATTTTGATAAAGATTACCCCATACTTTGCAACTTAATTCTTGGACAATCACTTATTATAATAAAGGAATACAAGCTACACTAATTTATATTTTTAACCCCTAGTTGTTTATTTTAAATCTTTTAACTTTTAAAGGATTAATATTTAGTCCCTAATAAATATTATTAAATACCATCTCAATTAATTATTTAAAGGCTATTTTAACTCTTAAAATACCTTATTTAATTTTATGTAATACTTACATAAAATAATCAAAACATTTATTATTTTAAAATGGTGTTAGGCTCCTTTTAAATAATTTGTACCCTTTCACATTAAGTATTGACGTGACCTTATGGGACCTCTATGAATTAGTCATGGCCCGATTTTGGATCTCATCTAAAATTAATTCCAAAAACACTAACTATAGTTGACATCTAGCAATATGTCATAACCACTCAAACGCTGCGAGTTTAATAACTTCATCAAATCTCATTTTAATATAAACTGTCATATTTGCTATGTAGGTAATACCCTTCCGTCGTTTATATCATTTTCAAGTATGGATTCACGGATGTAAAATTCTTGAACTCGATTTCTCTGTGAATCGCTGATCGCTATGTCCGAAACTTGTTATCGCGAGATCTTTTGCATGACTAATAATTACTTTAGCTAGAGATTTATTTTTTTGACATTTATGGATGCTTACTTTAGGAACTCGGATATAGATTGAGTTAGCAGAATCTCCAATCCTAAAATCCCAAGGCAATGGATCTCATCTTGACCATGGTTTGTTTTTGCATACGAACAAAACATGATTAAATCAGCTTATTGTACGTGACATGACTAGTTTCGAACATAGACACCATATGAACCATACGCGTTTAAATCGAATTCGACCATGATGTCTCAAGTTAAAGGCATACACTAACATGATCAAACAATTAATCATTGATATCATGTTATTCCATGTAATTTATCATTTACTTTGGTCATGTTTGATTAACAGTTCTCTAACCGTGAATCCACAGTGATGCCCTAGTGACATGACTATCATCGTCATCGGAACTTATATCAACTTTTTGATATCATTTCAAAAGCATTCAATGTGTATACTATACAATATTGTTGCCCAAATAATATTGTTTCTGTAGGGAACGGTTTTGATAAGAACATTTACTTTAGTTGTTTTATTTGGACTTATCACATTCATAAATTATTTACAGCATGTATAAATAGTTAAAATAACATACAAATGTGAATCAAGAACAATTATTTTATTTATTAAAAAATAAATATTTGATTACAAATTAAATGCCGAGAAACCTACAACACGATTGATTTCTAAGGTATATAACAATGAACACATTGTTCTTGGTTAGTTATGTGAGCTTGGATTGGTTACGACTATTTTAATGCAGGTTGATTGATTATGACATTGTTTATAGTGAATGGCCATGGTCATTACTACTTTTTTCAACATAAATGAACGCAATCTCCATGTGGTGACTTGTATTTAATAGATTGATTTAGGATCAAGGACTACAAATTTTGACAAAAGGGTATTCTATTTCCATAAACAGTAACCTCTAGTGCTTAAAGAGATCTGAATACTAATTGTTGTCGTGATTGATTAGGCTTTCAAAGGTATTATGATCTTCAGTGTCCATGGTTTAAGTAGGTTTGGTGTGTTAGAAGAATTGTTGCAAATTTATAAGTAGAGAGATAAGTTTAGATATCTACTAGCACAGTCAAAAGTCATTGGCGTAACTTCTTGGTTAGAGTTAAATCACATAATCTTAAACAAAACTTAAAAAAGATGGTAAAAGTTCTGTAAAAAATGATGGGTTTTTGATCTGTATAGCCCAAAAACACTCTCCATTTACGTTTGTAGTCAAGCTCTTAAATTTATTATATTTGAGGCCAATTATCTGCTTTTTGAAAAAAAATACTATTTTTTTTATTATAACTCAAAATTTTGAAGTTAAAATTTTCACATTTGATTGTTATTTTTTATGTAGATTTTGAAAAAGAGTTAATAAATCTTAAGAAAACAATTAAAAACTAGTTTACGGGTGATTCGGTGCTAATTTATTTATTTTAATTATGATTTTTTGTTTAAATTTGAAAATTTGAAGAGTGAATCAGCGAGAAAGAAGATGAAATTTATTGTTCCCTTGATGAAAGATGGATTTCATTAAGAAAATAGTAAATTTCTTCAAGAGAATAGTAAATTCGTGTAGGGAACAGTAAATTTGTCAAGGGAAATGAATTTTCATGAAGGAAATAGTAAATTTTTGGCGAGTGAACAGTAAACAGTAAATTTGTTAAGGGAATAGGATATTCATCGAAAAAATAAGATATTCGTTTAGGGGAATAAAAATTAAAGGTAAAATGATCTGAAAAGTAAACAATTGACCTCAAATATAAATAAAAAAAAAATTGTTAAGACTAAAAATATAAATGAGCCATAAAATTGGACTACGCCCGGTAAAAACTCAAAAATTATTTTCAGTAATGAAATTGATAGGTTTCATATGGATGCCTTGTTTTCCAAATCCTATGAAGAGTGGACTTCTAATTGTTGAACTAACATAATTAACTTGTTAACCTAAAATGGCCATTTGAATTTCCACTTTCAACTAGAAGTTTTATCACCAACTTAAACTTTTTTATTTAGTTACTACTACTTTCAGTTCAGACAATAATCAATAACTCAGCCACTTCCACTTTCTCTTCCTTTTCCCTTTTTCCTTCTCTTCTTCTCCTCCATTCAGCCTACATCTCTTAAAATCCATTCTATCTCCTTTTCTTTCAAAACCCACATCCAAAAAATGTTACATCAATCTAACAACAGCATTCCCTTCAATTCAACGTCAGAATGTTATGATAGTAGAACGAATTTTAGCAATAGCTCTGAGAGAGAGAGTAAAGAAAAAGTGAGAAAATTATTTCTTATTTTATAATTAACAAAAATTTCATTTTAAAAAAAGTTAAGAAATGAATCATTACATATTACCTTATTTCTGGAGCACCATTCTACTAATATAGACACATATTTGCAATCACATAAAGCTTGAAAATTTTCAACCAAAGCAAAATAAATTGATTAAAATGCCCACTTTAGAATTTAAACCATCTGGAATTATAAATGCTAATAACTTGTCCCTATAAATTAGGGTTTGTATTTCTCGTAATATCTAATAATATACTAAAGGCATAGTTTCGAAGTGTTGTGGTGGTGTCTCTAGCAGGTAACTAGTGGGTTTGAAATTTGAATATCCAGTCTTTTCGTGCAGAGGTTTAGCTTGGATTCTGAATCTGGCAGCTTTGGTTGCTTTATTCCTCCTGGAGGCTCCATCTTTAGATTAGTAAGATTGTGGAACTTGGACATGTATTTGGCATGAACTACATAAATTCTGAATTAAACTCTCTGTTGTACACTGTTATTGATTATGCATAGAATTCCCTCCATTAATAACGCGACAATCGTTGGATACTTTCTTTTTTATCCTACCTCAGATGTCTTAAAAGTCTGGCGTATGGATATTGTTGTCTTAAATGTTGGATAACATTATAGATTGTGTTTGCAGGCCGTGGAGATCTTACCATGTGTGACACCTCCAGAGCCCAAGCATCAGCTACACAGAACAAGCTCGGCACCTTTCTGACATCTATCTAATTTTCCACATATTACTGTCGAACTGTTGTTTTATTTACGTACTGGCTAACCTTTGTAGTTTCCCAAACTTGTGAAAGACTCGTTTCAAAGATACTTGCATTGGGAACTTCTGTTACAGAGTTGATTCTTCGTCACTTCCCACATGAATTTGCCGAGCCTTGTTATGTACATTTTCTTTTAACTGGAATTTATTAAAGTTTTTTTTTGTTTCTTTTATTTGTGTGTGTTCTCCGATACTGCTTGCCAAAGTCTTTCCTCGAGATTTCAGTATTATTATTCATTCTGTCAGAACTTATAACCATGTTTTATGTATGCTATTGCTAGTGAAGAACAATGATTCATGTTTCAAGGTCAGTAAATTTACTTAAAATTGCTATGAATCATTTCGCAAATCTATATATTGCTTGTAGCATTTGCAGTTATTTTGTAAAATTACAGAAATAATAAAAGAGGAGGCCCATTTTTCTAACCATCGATCAGGATAAGCACGGTTCATACAATATACATATAAATACACCCAAGCACGTTTGTATGTCTCTGCGTTACATATGTAGTAAGTCATAACGTAAAAGAACACAGCCGATGACAGGACAAGACACAGCTTAAATAAACATCCAGTTGGTCCAAGTTTTAGTTTTACTCAACAATAGTAGTCTAACCTGGTGTACTGCGTAGGACTCTAATTTCAGCAGAAAAACATAGAACTACGCACATTTTGGTGCAACACCGGCAAGTCAGGTACACTGTCATGTCCAGAAGAAGTCGGACCTCCATGGTCTGAAGATGTCTCTGACAAGTCATCCAACTTTATGAATTGTGATATCTGAGATGCTGCCAAATGAGCATAGCGGACTGTAGCTACTGCAAGAACAAGTATAGAAGCTTCAACATTTTTGAATAAATGAAATGTTTAAAACTTTTATCAGTTCTACTATGCAAGTTCACCACTCATTGACCAGGATCAGATTCAGAAGGGAATCCAATAAACAGCAATGCCCTAGTTTAACTTCAGTCTCATACGTTCATTGAACAATTGCATTTGGAGAGCTCAACAATAACAAATCGAACAGAAAAGATATTATGTTCCTTGCCATTAACTGATTCTTGTGTTTTACTTTTCAAGTATAATCACAAAAGGTGCTCATTTACATTCTGGAAAGCAAGCCTGGGTAAGCCTTGAACTTTGACCCAATATAATTGTAGCACATTCTATGATATCTCAGAAACAGGATCAATAACATTACTTTCTAAATATCTACACCACAGATATCTAAGAACAAAGGGAGCTGTTTCTGAGCACATATGTGTGTGCATCATTTGAAACTCTGACCTCTTGGCTGGAAACAAGGGTCAGACCGGTCGAGCCACTCCTCTTCGTGTTGAACCCAAAAGTGACCAAATTTGTATCCTCTTCAGTATTGATCTGACTTCAAAAAATTTACAATGTATCAGAGACAGGGTATTACGTATAGATATTTCAGTTGTGCTTCACTGATATCTGCAAAATTCAGACTAGTAAGAATGGTGACTGCAGTCCTAAATACCTTTAGATAAAGAAGCATGGCCAATACAAACTTACACATAGCAAAGAGAATGAACCAGTTCATGCAGTTCATCAACTGAAAAGCCAATCTGATTAAACAGAACATGGTAGTGTGTTGGCCTTGTTGTCCCCTGCCAATTTGCATCAAAAGCCGGTCAGATCTAGCATATAGCGACAATTCACTTAGCCAAAGACATTTGCTCATGAGGTTCAAAGAAGTGCTATTTTATAATAGTAATCGAATCGGAACATTATCTGTAGATCCCTCCTGGAAAAATTTTGTGTGGTGTCGTTTCTGTGCAACAATCACAGCGAACTTAGGAGACCAACTTTCGTCAAGGAACTTGCACGCCTGATTACATAGGGAAGAGACACTTTGGTTAAAAATTCCACTAAAAAAATTAACATGTCTGGAAGGTATCAATGATTTGTTCCAGCTCAATGTTGAGAACTTGATTAAACTGTGACTCACTGACTCTATCCCTAGTTTACACAAAAACAATAAATCAAGTAATGCTGAAACATCCAACCAGAACAAATAAAAGAAGAGGTGGCACACTCTGAAAGATAAGAACTATATTCAAACAGGATCAGAATCAAGTCATTAGGTATGTTCCGATAGAAAGTATAAACAGCTGTAAATTAGAACTTCATTCGAAGTCCTGAGTCCTGATGCATGGCCATTATGGTTGAAACTGATGATAAACAACATCAAAGTACAATATATATTGAAGTAAAGCTTTGTACATGAGATCTAATTCGGAAAGTTGCTAGTCTTATGATTATTTAGTTAGATCCTGATGATTAGGCTGTCCAGGAAAGCATGTAAATGTAGGCTTTAAAAAGAAGATAATAACAAAAACATATGTGTGCTGTGTAATCTATATAATGTTCTCTATCTCATTTCAGTATTTGAATCTGAAGTTAAGGATGTCCACTGGCCGTGAAATCATTTCATTTCCTCAATAACATACAGAGACAAGAACTAAATACTATAAACAAAATCTGCATCAAAAGCATCTCCAAAAGAAAGCAACTAGCTTACACCCCTTCCCAAAGAAAATAAAAAAGAATCCTGAAATTTTTTTGAAACAGAAGCCTAGACAAATGCAAAAAATCCGTCTTTTTTACATAAATTGTTGATTACTTTCCAGACACCAACGTTTTTAACCCCAAGTATAATGCAATTGCTTGAAACTACTCTAGGTCAAAATCGCAAAAATAATCACATTAGGCCTATGAATCCTGATATCATAATTCAATTGTTTGAACCAATCCAAGGTAAATGCTGGCAGTGGCACCCTTTATGAATACCAGAAAACAAATAAAAATCAAAATGCAGTAATAACAAGATAAAAAAAAAAAATCAATCTCCTAATTAAAGTAGACCTGAATATTATGATCTGAGCTGGTTTTCTTTGTCTAGAACTTCGATAGAAATCCAACAAAAGCTCCTTGAAATTGAATGCATACGATATGCCGTCAACATATGTGGTTACGAACAAAAAGGAAATTCAGCGAGATAAATTGAGCAGGTACAATTATGAGCTCAGTTTTAAGCTACACATCAAAAACATATATTTTACCTGACTATCCCAGCATCATCATTTTGTTGAAATGGCTTAAATAAGGAATCAATCATCTCAAGCTTTGATGACTGGCTACGTACAGAAGCTCTATAATGGGAAAGTAGTGGCCAATTTCTAGAGCTGACAACCTAAAAATCAAATTAAAATTGAGAAAGAAACAAAAGATCCTATCAACTTATGAATTTTATGGTAAGAACAAATAATAGCTATACTACTATGGGTGGTATTTATCACATTCCCCAATTTAAACAAACACAGCATCTACACACTAGACACAAGCAGTGTCAAAAAGAGTACATCTTACAGCAGCTATGGATGGAAAATCAGAGTATCCGGGAGAGCCATTTGACACATCCATCCCAAAATTTATTGTAGGAACCTTTGAAACCAAAGTACGATTTCTTGACTGCTCAATAGCCAATAGAGAATTCAAACCACCAAGCTGCATAAAAGCACTAACAATTAGAAAGATGACAGAAACAGCAAACCAATTCATGGCAAAATTAAAGGATAAAGAAATAAAGGTACAAGCAACAAATACATAGCAATAAATACTGAACAAGTATAGGTGGATCAGTTAGCTCACTTCGGCATTTATCTTCAAGAGAACATTCATAAGATACTGCTCATTAACCCTAGTTGGTGCAACGCATTGATTGAAAATTCCAAATTCTGCAAGATTCTTTCATTTCCAGGGACCTTAGATATTGAATTAAAAGTTATCAGGCACCTAAATAACAGAAATAACTACGTGGATTAGATTAAAAAAAATGAGTTGATATCAAAATGTCCAACCATATAAGTCAGAGTTCTTTTTGTCAGGAAGAAGGCAAAGAAGAAAGCGAGGAGGAATATCAGAGAATTTTAGCCGTATTTGCTCAAACATCTTCTCCACTCTAACAGAAGTCAGTGCCCTTCGAAACTGAGGATTCTCTTCAAAAACATTTTGTGAGGGACTCGTGGACTACAAGATGAAAAATAGATTACTCCCTATAATATGATTTTCATAATGCAGCACACATGAAATTAACGGAGCTTACATTTCCTTTCATTTCTCCGAATCTTATCAAATCTCTGCACAGGCCACATATGTCGCAACGAGCAGAATAATTTACCACTGCCCAGCCACTAATTTTAACAGGTTCTAAGAATTTCTAAGAACATAATTTTTTTAAAAAAAATTGTTACAACTAACAATAAGAGTATCCGTCTAAGCATGGAAGAAACTAGAAACTCAACCTTACTGTGGAAGCTCCACCGCGCTTTTTTAGCAATAATGTCCTCCTTATGTCCTGCCTTCAACTGTTCTTCATGAAAAACAAAAATTTCACTATTTCACAACCAAATAAGGCTAATGAAGATTTTCAAATAGTGGCAATTAACAGTCTAGCCAAACCGAGAAATCATATAACTGAGATACAATACCTTTGGGGTGGATAAAATGCGCCCTTCAACTTTAGTAAAACAAGTGTTGAATGAAATGCCAGAAGATTGCAACATTGGTTCAGAGTCATATTTGTTGCTTTTCAGTACCTGCCAACAAAGCCCAATCAAGCCTAAATATGGAAAATATGAGGAAAAAATAAAAATGCTTTTAAAGAAACAAATGGTAATAACCTACATCAGTTATGGTATTCATACTTTCCCGTGGCTTCTGCCGTGATTTTTTCACAAGGAAGATCTTTGGAAAACAGTCAATGCTTTTGTATAGCGTTGTAAGGGAAGCAAGGAACACAGCTTCAATAGAGGAGGGAAGGAAGGTGGAGAAGATGAAAAGAGCAACCTTATTGCTATATTAATTAACCAACAAGAAAGGTCGAGACAGAAAGGTTGCAAAACCAAATTTTCAGTAAGCATAGATCAAGTCACCTCAATGGGAATGCAAATAGGCTGTCTTGGCTTGCCAACATTGATACACGAGAGGTCTCTAGAATAGCATAGATCTATGTGGCGATGGTTGACAAAATAATCAAAAAAAGTTATATCAACACTTGTGAAATTACCATTTCCATCTTTAACTCTTGATTTTCATGAGAATCTACAAATATGGAGCAAAAAGGAATTCTTGTAACAAAGTACATGTAATAAATTTGATATTAATGCACAGCAAATTAAGAATTAAAATATAGTAGAGCAGTGATGACTTACATATGCTGTTTGCATGTATTATCTATACTCTGTTTTAATAATTTCAGGATTAAATTGAAGAATTTTTTAAAATTTTAGGTAATTTCAGAATTTTTATTTTTGGAAGGAATGACTAAATTGAAGACTTTTTAAAATTTTAGGTAAATATAGAATTTTTAAAAATATTAGAGAATTAATTGAAATTTTCCAAATCAAAAATAAAAATACAAATGCAATAGCTATGTTTTTGCGTTTCTCTTCGACAGAACCTAACTTCTTCGTCTTCTTCTCTATTTTTCCATCAAATTACTTGAATATTAACCGAAATTCTCGTCAATTTTTATTTCCTAATGACAAATTAATATCTCTTTTAGATATTGAAGCTATAATTTGGCAAGAAAAGTAAGAAGAAAGTTAGGGTTTTGGAGACAAATTGGGAATTTTCAATTTAAACGGTTAATTCGAACTTCTAATGACTTCAACAGGTTCTAGGTAAGTCAATTAATCTATTTTAAGCTCGATTTCGTCATTTTGGATAAATTAAAAGTTTAGGGTTACTGTTTATCCGTGGATAATCGTCAAATTTAAGCTTAATTTTATATAGGAAATGTAGAATTGAGTTTATAGTGATAATTAGAAGTGTATAATGTCGAATATGCGTGCATTTGTCATTGGAATATGTGTACGTATATTTATCGAAAATGTATTGTGATATAGAATTGCGATTAATGGAAAATATGATGACATATATATATATATGCATTGAATTGTCATTTGAGTAATTGTATTAACATGTGAAGAAAATATGAAATTATGTAGAAT
>JAXCLQ010000009.1:505831-534904 GCA_035584115.1 Cedrela odorata
GTTGAGTTGTTCGCCCATTAAAGCAATACGTGAGTTGGGTTTAGAATGTCATGAGATAATTCGGTCCATATTCGGTATTTCTCTAGTACAAGAGGACCAGGAAGGACACACCTCTAGTGTACCAGTTATCGTGCCCACGTTAAACGCTAGGTAGCCAAGTGCGGAGCGGATAACTGCTAAAACATCTAAGTAGTAAGCCCACCCCAAGATGAGTGCTCTCCTATTTCGACTTCCCCAGAGATATATCCAGCTAAGGCATGACGAATATAAGAGAAGGTCATGGTGAGACAAGCCGTTTATCATAAAATAGGTGTCAAGTGAAAGTGCAGCGATATATACAGCTGAGGCATCCTAACAAACTAGTAAACTTGAACCTTATTCTTACATGATCCGATCAATTCGATCATGCACTTGCCATCTATTTTCATTGTTCAACTTTTTGACAACATGAAAAAACCAAAAGCTCTACCCTCCCTCTCTATCTATTCAATGGATGGAAAGGTGGAAGCCTTTGGTCTATATGTTTCATATATACACATTTATTTTGCAACAACAAACTCAAATATGTAATATAGAAAATAAAATGAATAGATTCAAAAGGTCATCCATTTCCAAATATTGATTTTACCATACACTTGGTTGTTTGCGCAATATATATATATATATATATGTAGTTCTAATTATAAATTTATCGCGAAAAAATTCTAAAAAATCAAAACTCCCACTATTTTAACATGCATAAATAGAGTAGCGATATTATATATATAAACAAGGAAGACAATGATTGTTCCACTCTTGAAATAAAACAAAATATTATATAGGAGAACACCTTTTAATATGACCCATACTTCGATATCTTTTTAAATAATGAACAATGTTTATAGTTCTCTCTTTCATTTTATAGTTTTATCTCGTGGCAACAATCAAGTACATGTTTTTTATTCATCTCTATCGATTGCTACCTTTTTAAACCAAGGGCCTTCCTCAAGTGCATAACTCATTTATCGGGCACCAAATAGATTTTAAGCTCGGTGCAACAAATCATCTTATGTTTAGCTAATTGTGACATTAGTATAATAACTTTATCTCATATACAATATTATGATTCTCACTCTAATCTTATTCTTCAAATCAGATTATGCATATTTAAATTCTAATAAAAACTTTTTAAATCTATTCCTTCTAATTTTTATGATATAATAATAATAAAATATTATTTCTACCCTAATCTATCAATCTATTAATACACGCAGCACATGCGCAAAAAAATTATCCATAATACTTTGTTATAATACTTCCAACTTCAAAAAAAAATGGTAATTGATTGGTTTCAACATGTCGCGAGTACAATCATAAATTAAATGATAGTTTCCTATTTCAATCCAATCATAATCAATATAAAAAATATATTTCGATCATAATTTTTCTTAAATTAATAACTTGAACACATAAGTTGTCGAACATGCATCTTTTTTATATATAGATTTCTAAAATAACATTGAAATTAAAATGCAACCAACCTAATTAATATCACATGAAGACAAAATGGTGAAATTCCAAATGCAATACTCGTAACAAATAAAAGGGAGGCTGATTTATGTGCATAAATAATAACTTCTACAAAACTGAGCTTCTTCCACGGGCAAACATCAAATCTCCTTCAGATGCTGCAAAGCCAAATGCCCGAATGAGATACCTTCAAAATCATATCTTGATGTTGAAGTAATCCGGGTCAAAGTGATGTAACCTCACATAACCATCTTCACCTCCACTCGAGAAACTATAAATTACAAATTAAATAAAGAAAATATAAGTCAAACCCATTGAATTTCAAAAAGTAATCTGTCATTCATAGCTTTGATGTGTGTACACGGAAAAATTAACATGTAAGAAGGTTTCAGTTTTATATTTTTGAAGAGTATCACCACAATGTTATGGAAAAAAAAAAAGATTATCACCTGCACTATTCCATCACCTAATCAAAGACAGAGGAGCTTTTACATTGTAACAATTTTTCAAGATTTATTAGCATAGGCTTTGCATATCCAAGCACATATCTAGGATATTATACCATATGCCACAGATTTTCTTCATAGTTCATCTTTTACGTCTGAAAATACAGAAACAAACTACAAATGATTTTTACTACAAAACCATCAATTATTAAACTTAATTTATACACACATCTTTTTCCCACCAGGAGACTCACACATGTAACAATAATCATACTTGCCAAAATTCGCACTGCAGGTGATCTAAAACACAAACATATGAATATACATGTATGATTTATATATAATTCTGTAAAATGCAGATAACATATGATGGAAAGCATTGATTGAGCTTCACAGACAACCTAAAGCAGAGGGAAATCAGACTCCTACAGAACAGTGAAGATAAAGAGCCTTTCCGATCCAAATTTGAATACACAATTAATTGCAAAAAGGGGAAAGCTATACCTTTTGCCGTCAGGGTTGAAAGCTAGAGCATTTATGGGTCCAAAGTGCCCTTTAACACCTCCAATTTCCTCTTGAAGAATCTACATGTGCAAAGTCATAAAACATCACGAATTGAAGAAATTGAATCACTGCAGTTTTTCATGAATTGCAAGACTATTAATTACAATAATATCAACCTTGTCAAAGAATTTCGCTTCAAATTTCCCTGCACGATGATCAGTAGTTGTAACAGCTGAAGCATCCTGACCACCTCCAAGGACCACCTAGAAAAGACCAAGCCATTGAAATCTTGATGAAAAGCCATAAGGCATAAAAAAAGATAGTAAAAATGAAACAGCATGATGAATCATCTCATTCACTAGTTATCATGAGACATAATTAACTCTTCTTGTTTGTACATGACTTTTATTCTAAGGAAGGAGCACTTCTATCATAAAAAGTCAGTTCTGCCCAGGACAATTATGGAGCTTGGTATCCATAGACACTGCAAATACATGAACTACAGCCAGGAACCCCATCCAAATACTAAACAGCATCAACTGTCATATACAAATCCACCATACTCTACCAGGGAGGAAAAAAATCTCCAGACCAATCATTTTCTCAGATTAGATGACAACTTTGGCATCCTTTTTAACTAAACATTATATTGGTCAAACTTCAGTCACAAAACCGGTTGCAAATTCAGTAGTTATGACATCACACCCAAAAGTATAGTTGATATATCTCTTCACTCAGAAAAGAATGAACCTGTCATTAGTCTACAAAGACAAGACAAATCCAAGCACTCAATGATAAAACTCTGAAGCTCAACATTGCCTAAACCCTATGGGTAGCCAAATCAAAAATTTCCAGATGAAATTGTTTGGTGCAAACACCTCATGTTTTTATCCTCTTATGAGCCCTTTCCTCTGTTAACTTCCAATTCAGTGCTCACAAGTTACCAGTAGCTCAAGGGAAGAACAAACATAGAACAGAGTCCACCAATCATATTTGATCAAGAAAGCAAGCATAGAAACAGGCCCACAGTGTTTAGATTGACTTCAACAAATCAAGACTACCAACATAACTTCAATGGCACAATAAATTAGAACAAGTAATCCAAAGACTTTCAGAGTTTGAGTAATTGTAGAAACTATGATTTAATCACAAAATACAAGAAAAAAATGTAATATTATAACAATGTAACAAGGTCACTTCCTGGTTGAAGTTAACCATGATTACTTTTTAGTCAATTTCATCTCATTCAGATAATTCTGCATACTATTTATAGCCTGTGATAAAATATACTATTTATTGAAAAGTGCAAACTCCCTTTAAGTACTTGGCAGAGTCAAATCTTCATGTACTGGAACTGAATTCCATCTGGAGGACATTAGCTGGGTATTTATAATGTTTTCTTATTAGAGGTACTGTAAAACTTGTTTGCTAGAATTATTGTCACCTGTGCAAGCAAACTAAGTCTTTCAGAAGCTATAGGGCTTACGGAGGAAAGGCAAGTAAAGAGTTAAATTTTTTAAATAGATAATTCAGAGGACCAGTATAATGATTCAAGGAATTGTAATGTATTTCTCTCCTTAATAGTGAACTGTAAGAATTGTAAAATAACTAGTGAAGAAAGATGCAAATAAATACACATATAGCATAATAAATTCAATAGTTTGTATTTTATCAATACATACATGATCAAGAAGGGGAGACATAGCAACAGCATTGACTGGTCGCTCAGTCACATAGGTCTTGATAAGCTCCAATGTTCTGGAGTCCCAAAGCTGAAAATATTGGCAGAAAACAAGAAAAGATCAGGTCAAATAAGAGAGAGATAATCAAAGGCAACTAGGAAAAAACAATGTCAAAAAATAAATAACAAGAATACTCCAAAACTCAATGCGTTCCCACAATGCACTACCTTAGCAGATTTATCAAGGGAACCGGTGAGGAAATTTGACCCATCTGCAGCTTTTGCAAGTGAAGTTATAGTCTTTTTATGACCAGTTTCCTTGTCTGACTCTTTAAGCAGATTTCCAGTCTGCAAGTTTGATAGAGAAATACAACTGATTTAAACAAGTTCAACAAGATTCAAAAACAAAAAGCACGAACTTTGAGAAACAGTTAACATGACAACATAAGAACTAAAGTTAAGGAGCTCTATATTTTGCAAAAACTCAATTTAGTCAGTCACAAATGCAACAATTTAGACCAAGTATTAGACGAGGCAAATCCACAAGCAATATAGCCAGTACCTCAGAATCCCAAATGCGAACTACAGCATCTTCTCCACCACTTATGATAGTCCTGTTTAGTGGTCCCCATACAGCTCTGTTTATTCTTCCCTGAGGGCCTTTTAGAATAAGCACGGATTCACCAGTCTCTGCAGAATGACATAATTGCAAAATTCAGTCAGCATAGTACTCCGTTGTAAATTAAAACATCCTATTAGAAAACAACACTAGCGCACAATGTCAATGGACCTAAAATGTCAAGACAGGAGATGTTAACAGATCAAAAATTCCCATGTTATATCAAATAATAGGCAGAAGAAAACCAAAATAACAATTTGTAAATAAAAGCAATTTGCATCAAGGAAACAAGTTCCTATATTCACAAGATTTAAGATTGCAAAGAATAAGGTTTCCTATACACATCCCTACCGAAAGTACACTGTTTAACAGAAGAACAAAAATCTATCTCTCCACCAACTCATTTTTATATGGGATTAAACTGATGAAAATATTTAAGAAACTTAGTTGTGAATATTCATCATCAAAACCCAGCAAAATACAAAGACATTAAAATTGAAGAAAGATATGAACATACGATCTGTGGGGTCTCTAGCAATGCGTTTGACATGAATAGCTGAGGTTAACTCCATGAACGGATCAGTAGTTATGACAGCAAGCTTATCCCCAACAGAAAAGTCCACAGACCTAGCCGGAGAATCAAAATTAAAAGTGAACAACTGAGACCCTGTTTGAACATTCCACAGCTTAGCTGTTTGGTCTGCACTCCCCGTTATAAGCCTCGCCGAATCTCCTGCAAATCAATTCGAAATAACAATTATAGTTTACATCAACAATTTACCCACCACTAAAAAAACAAAAAGAGAGAGAGTGAGAGAGGGGCTTGCTTGAGACATCGCAGCACCAAACCGCGCCATTGTGGCCGCGGTAGGTGCCGAGACGGTCGCCATTATCAGCGAACCAGACAGTGGGAGTGTGATCCTTGGCGCAAGCGAAGAGGAGATCTCCATCTTTGTTGTATTTAAGATATGTTAAAGGCCTCTCATGGCCTTTCATCAAAATCGGTCTCATGATTCTTCTTTCTTCTTTCTCGATGAATTCAGTCAGAGGAGAGAAAACGACACCGAAGAGAGTTAGGGTTTTAACGGGAAACATAAGTAACAATAATATGTAGAAGAATAGATTCTCAAAATGTTCATGGGCTGGGCCTGGTGGATCACCAAGTATGTTGGGCTTGGATAGTTATACGTGGCCCAATCTTTATATGATCCATTTGTTCAAAATCAATTCAATAAACCAAAATAGATTTCAGCTTTATTTGTGATTCATTTGGGATTGTTGTGGTAACGTTTTGCTTTAAAGATACCACAAGTAATGTGTTTTAAACATCAATTTTTGGTAAAAATTATTTATTTATTTATATTTAAAATAAAATAATTTATTTTACAGTAATTATTATTTTAAAGTCACACGTTGCAATATCAAAAAAAGCTTAATTTTAATTGATTTTTTTTAATACACTTAAATTGAGTTAAAAGAATTAGTTTTACAAAATTTAAATAATAATAATAATAACAATAATAAATGTGGTGGGTTCTAATTAGTAATTAGTTTAATTGAAAAATCTCTTAATCTCATTCAAAAAATTTACAGTTTAAATAATTAATATTTTAATTTGAATAATATTAGATTTTTAAGTTGTATCTCAATTTTTATTATAAGCAGTGATATAGCTTTTGATGCGCAATATTACTCTTTTAATTTATATGTATATGATTTTTGAGAAAAAAAAATATTAGTTTCATATAAAAGCAAAAACGAAAGTAAAGTAGATTATATTGGATTAAAATTTTAATAAACAAAAAAAAATTATATAAACTATTATATACAATCTGATGTGGACATGTGGCATGATAACATCAGTTGAATAATAATATAGAATCAATAAAATTAATGAGAATAAATAATGTGATGGCATGACAATCATACAATAATATCAAATAAGTTTATATTAAATAATGTGATCATATGACAATCACAAAATAATATCAAATCAATTTATATTTTATAATTTGTATTAAAATTTTGTATCCCTAGTATAATTATTGTAATTTTTGGTGAATTATATGAAAGTTTATATTGTAAAATATCTTTTTAATTTGCTTTTAAAGTTGAAAAAAATCATTGCAATCTCAAATAAAATTTGTCTGTCGTATTTAATAAAGTACTAAAATTTCATCGTTATATATGTTAATGATTTAAGTATGCATTTTAATAATTCTAACATATCATTTGAAAATATAAACTGTATTCTTTAACTTTTTTTTTTAATTTAAAAAAGAAGTTTGGTACATTACTTCTACTAACAGTGCCAATAACGATTTTTTTATTTATTTAAATTTTTATATTTCATATAGTAAGTTGTTTTTCATAATTTTATTACAAACTCATTTAATAATTATTTGAAAACCAAACAAATAAAATTTGAATTAAAATCTACTTACTAAAGTTGCACATTTGGAGAAATGAGGTGGATTTCTTCATCTCTACTTTCCCTAATCTCCCTATCTCCACCCATTCTCATTTTTCTCAAAACGAGAATAAGAGATTTTGGAGAGAGATATCCGTTCCCAATTCTCAATTTCATTTTTCCATTTTTTTAACTCCAATTTTTTATTGTTTCCTATTTTTTTTATATATATTTTACTAAAGATTTTAAATAAATATAATATTTTATTATAAATTTAATATAATTAAATTTTTAAATAATTTTTTTTTTGAAAATGAGATTTTTTTATGAGGAAAATCGATATAAGCATCCCTATTTCAATTTAAAGATAAAACTCATTTCTATTTCCACTTTATTTTCTAATTTTCTTTCAAAACCTTTATCTAAATAGAGTTGAGAGAGTAGAAAAATAAAATCCCAGGATAAAATGTACAATTCTAACCATTACTCGTGAATGACAATAACCTTCTATAAAATTTCACTCTAGCCCCTAAAATACAAACAGATATATACAGAAGGAAAAAAAGGGACCAAAAAGAAACAGGGTTTTGATGTACAACAAATACAGTTACTCGGATATATAACAAATAATCTAATGCTCATTAAATAAATATAAGTAGTTATCGGGAACAGAATAACTTTAATATCATTTTACAAACATCCTACTTTGAATGTTGTAAGGAGAGATTTTATGTACAAACCATTTCTTGAAATGGTTACTGCAACATCTTGTATTAAAAGCTATGAAGCCTTCTTCTGCTTGTACTTTTTGGAAAAGACAGTGTAAACCAACATATTCAAGAAGCTGAGTCCAGCTAAAAGCCAGAAAAAATAATCCCAATGACCCTCGTTCAAGTTATCCGGAATCCAGCCAGGTTTCCCGCCTGTAGTTGTGAAGTAAGTTACCATTGTCAGAATGAAAGAGCTAAGGTAATTGCCTAGTGATGTTGTTAGCAGGGCTAACGCGCTGCACAAGCTCCGCATGGCATCTGGAGATTGGTCATAGAAGAACTCAAGCTGCCCAATGAATGTAAATACCTCTGCGGCACCCAACAAGAAATACTGTGGTATTTGCCAAAAGATACTCATTGGCACCGCGTCATCTTTATCAACTAGCCCAAGCTCTCTTGCAAGCCGCAATCTGTTGATCTCAACCAAAGCAGCTGCCGACATGCACAAAACTGAAAGAAAGAGGCCAATTCCCATTCGCTGCAACTCTGAGAAGCCCCTCCCCTTGCCTGTGAACTTCCTTGCAATGGGGACGATGACCCTATCGTAGATAGGGACCCAGAAAATAACACTGATAACATCAAAAGTTGAGAGGGAGGCAGGAGGAATGGTGAAAGAACCAATCGACATGTCCATTGTCATCCCTTGTTCCACAAACATTGTAGACATTTGGGCATATACAGTAGAAAATACGATTACAGTAGCCCAGATAGGAAACATACCAATCAAAATTTTTAGTTCCTCCACTTGTGTACAGAGCAAAGCAACCAAGGATTGGAGAAATCCCCACTTTTGATATCAGCTTCTGAAAGTACAGCAGCTTTATCGAGGCACCTGCAGCAAAGCGGGTATTAGATTCTCTGTTTCTTTTTATGAGAGAAAAGATGGATGGCTGCTCAGAATTTCAAGAACATGTTAGTTGAAACATCCCTGCAAGTACAGTGAAGTGATTCCAGTGTCATTATAAAAGTTACTATGCAAATAGGGTAATACAAACACCCAAAAAAAAAAAGGGTCATCATACTGAGATGTAAACAAGTTCTGATGTCAGAAAGACTAGTTTTCCTCAGTCTAACATCTAAGACTACATGCAAAAACAAGCACAGAATATTTCATCCAATAGTTGGGAGAAGTACCGGAGAAAAAATAATTTGAAAGTGAGCAAGAAAACCCAAATTATGCATCTATCTATAAAACTAAGAATCCAATTCTCCTCCAAGAAAGATCATCCACAGATTACAATGTCCAGTTTATGACAGGTATGAGTGAGGATACCTGGACATTAATATACTCTTAGATGAGATGAGGTCGTATAATAATTACCCCTTGATGTAAAGAGGCATCATATTCTTTAGCAATTAAAACTAAAAATTGGAAACATCTAAGGGGTGCAAGGAGTGCCTTCACAATATAAGCTTAAGCAACCATGGAAATATTGAGATGCTGCTGAAATTTTACACTCTATTACACCTTTTGTGCCCCGTCATCTTCCCACAGAAATTTGATCAGTTTATTCAATATGCTCAGAATAACATCAAATAAGTCCATAATTTGCCTATGTCAATCAGTAATCCCCAAATAAGTTGAATATCTTGTTTCAAATGCAGAACAAAATATAAAGTTCTAAATTAGGTGGATGCCCAAAGAACACACCAAATTCCAATTAAAACTTAGCAAATAAACTTTTGTGATGAGAAAAGGAAACCACTGAAAGGTCAAAAGAAAAAAAAAAAAAGAGTTCAGAATGGGGAAGTATTTAAATTCAGGGGAAAAAGAAAAAAACTTTACTTGAGTTCATCACTATGCTCAATTTTCTGACTTCCTTCAATGGCGGAGGTTTTGTCCTGAGTTTCATACAGGAGACTACTGTCTTCAGGTACTACCAAATTCCACTTACGGAATGAAGCAACCAAAACCTGATGCAATCTTGTAATAGGGCTTCCCCCTGGTCTTTGAAATCTACATAGTGGAGTGCCTGAAAAGAAACTGGCAATGGCAATGCCCATAAACAATGCAGGAATTCCAAATCCTAGTCCCCACCCAGCATTGTCTTGAATCCACACCAGAAAACTACTAGATATCAGGGCACCAATGTTGATAGAAAAATAAAACCAGTTGAAGAAGGATCCCTTCTTTACTCTTTCTTTAGGATCTGTATCATCAAACTGATCTGCTCCAAAGGATGAAACACAAGGTTTAATCCCACCAGTCCCCAGCGCAATCAGATAAAGTCCAAAGAAGAATACTGCATACTGGGCTGGAGTAGCTGAAGGGCATTCAGAACCCACACATTCAGCCGGCTTCAGTGCAGGAATTGATGCCGAGAGAGTCAATGTGCACATTCCCTAAACCAATTAAAACTTCATGTCACTGAAGACCTCAAGAAAATATGCAAAGACACAGACAAAAGAAATTGGTAAAGATAAAGAGAGATAAATTACAATGAAGTAAATTGTGGAGAAAGCAGCAATTGTCCAATATCTGCCCCAGTAAGCATCAGCCAACACAGCTCCAATAAGAGGTGTAAGATAGCATGTGCCTTGCCAGGCGGTAACATTTCTCGCAGCAGATACATTTCCTTCGTGTAGTTTGTTAGTAAGATAAGAAACAAGATTAGTGGCAATTCCATAGTAGGCCAAACGTTCACAACACTCGGTACCTGTATTTCAGATTACAAATGTCAGAAATAAGAACTGTTGAATAGAAAGAACAAAGGAGAAGACTCATAAATCACCCAAAATGAAAGGGCATGCTCCCCAATTTCCAGTGTTCTGCTTCAGAACAGGCTTCCCACTAATGTCAACTGAACCATCTCCTGTGCACAGTCCACCGCTTTCGTTCTAAAAATACAACATAAAAGAATCATATAAGACAAAAGGCATTGGGATTCCGAGGAAGAATAGAAAGAGGGAGAGAGAGAGAAGAGGGAGATAAAACTTTTACGAGGAACTTGTTCACTATGATAAAAACCCAACCGAAAAAAAAAAATGCAAAGAAAAGTCATGTATTCCAAGGAAATAAAAGAATAATAAGTTGTTTGTGCTTTGATGCCAGGATTTTCATTTATTTCCAGATTACAAAACTTAAGGATGCAAATATGGCTTTTTAGTATGTTTCAACTATGAATTGTAATAAATCTTTTAATTACCTATGGGAAATAAGTCTTCAGTTAAAAGAAAAAGCATGCAGATAGATCTCGTAATCCAGTCTAAGATATTAACAAATCTTGTGTTAATGTAACCACAAGATGTTGAACCCTTCATTTCAAGTACTATTCTCTTGTAAATCTTTTTTCTATCAATACATTTTCTGTTTCCTATCAAAATATCATTACATCACATGATGTCCTCATTACAAAGAACATGTAAACGGAAACACCACATGTATAAAACATATGGCATATGCTGAACATAAAGCTTGTTTCCACTGTACTTAATCTTGAAGTTCATAAATACCCGCAATGGTCTGCTTAAGCAACTATTATTCTCATACGCCAATGAAGTTTCTAGGAACCAAAAAAGGGACAATAAAAGAAGAAAAATCATGATGATGCAAACAACAGTAGATTTCTTATTTGGAGTATTATTTACAATATTGCCAATTTCCCCAGAACAGATGCCATCCAATGAAAATTTAATCAACTAAACCATGTTCAGCGTGGAATAAAATGATCCTCAAAATCAAATATTGGTCCAGTAATTTTCAAAATGCCCAATTTAAGTCAGCAAATTGAATCTAGATGCATCCATAATAATATCTCTACACATTCACGTCCTATTATATGAGCTCGTTACATCAAGGTTGAGTAATTATTTGATTTTGATTCCTGAATAAAATATTGCAACAAAACTTAAAAGGGGAAGTAGAAACTCACAGCCTAAAAAGGGTAAAGTATAAACAATAGGGGAAGTATCAAAGGTATGAAAAATTGCTAAAACTATTAAAATGAAGTGATAAGTAGATTGAAATTCCATATCCAAACAAACAAAGAAAGAAAGTCCAGGAACACATAATAAACGAACCAACTTAACACCACACAAAACCAAAATATAAACACTTGATATACACCAAACTTAGATTAACGAAACTAACTGCCAATCAATAAAAGAATTCCAGAAAGTCTACATCCCAAAATCGACAAAAACTCTTAGATGAACTAGGGTTGCAAAAATAAAATCTTAAAATTGAATGGAGATATTCACAGAAGACACTAGTTTTGAGTTGAGCCAAAAGAACCTCAACGAGTCCTCCTTCTAAGAGCGATCTCTCTTCCTCCTTCTAAGAGCGATCTCTCCTCCTCCACAGAACCCATGGTCGAGATCTCTCTCTTTCGCTTAGTTGGTTTGAAAAGTTTCTGTTAAAACGATTCAAAGATTCTAATATTCAAGATGTATAAAGAGAACATAGGAAGATACTTACAAAGTAAAAATAAATAAATAAATAATAAAAGTATGTGCCAAGGAAAGGATTACGAAGCTTAGGTTGGAAGGGATGACATAAACATTGTTAGCGGGCACGTTCTGTAACCGTCAAGAAAATAAACCCATTTAAATCCATAACTCCCGCTCTGTTGTGACGTGTGAGTGTGAGTCTCTTCTTTATTATTAAAATTTTTTTATTAATATTAAAAATGTCTGCATTTTTTAATAAAGAATAGTCGTATAAAAAATATTGAGTTTTCTAAAAATTATTTAATAATATTAATTATATAAATAATTTAAATAAGTAATAAATAATTTTAAAAACTATACAAATTCATCTTCAAATGAATTATGCAACGTGACATACTTGTAATGTATTTTTGAGATACATCTTTTAAAATATTTAATATTATTGTAAAAATATTAAAGGGGTGATATTTCATTTTTTCTTTTTTAAATGCAATCACATCTCATTTATTAAAACACCACACAAATATTTTCTAAGTTGTAGATTTTAAAAATATCGTTTTTTATTATTTATATATATGTTTTTTCTTTAAAAAAAACTAAGAAAATTGTGTTTAGAAAATAATACCATGCACCCTTCAAAATAATACAATGAACACATCCTTCATAATTTAATTTGGCATCGCTTATAAGTTAAAATTAAGTGATGGTTTTTGTTTCAATTATAATTTAATTAAATGTATTGACATTTATTGATTGAGTTAGTAATGTATTTAATTTTTTTTGTTGTCAAAATTTTTAAATTGATAGATATTTATTGTTTAGAATGTCTTAAGTAACATTTTTAATATATATATATATATATATATTATTTTATAATATTTTAAAAATTAAAAAAGATGTTTAATATTTAGTAATGGCTAATGAGTCCAACTTGGTACGTTCAGCCCAGGTCGCAGGTTAAAAAATGTGAAACTGGCTTGACTCGAATTTTGGACCTAGAACCGACTCGGACCAGGTAAATAGTACCCTAAGTAGGTCTAAGCCTCTGTTTTGACGAGTCGGGTTGGGCTGGTTCACCTGCCAGCCCGCCCAGATAGACACTATAACGGGTTTAACTCAGCGGGTTTGGGCCAGGTTGGGCTGTGGGTAAAAAAATATGGAACCGACCTGGCCCGAATTTCGAATTCATAACCGATCCGTACCGGGTGAACAGTACTCTGGACCAATTCGGGCTCAGGTTTTGACAAGTTGAGCCGAGTCGGTTCACAGGCCAACTTGACTCAATGGACATCACTATTAATAGTGTTTGTTAAAAATAAATTCTTTAAAATAAAAACCAATAGTAATGACAATATTGGTGTCATGCATCATTTGATATTTACCAAGTTTGACCTTTTCACTTAACAATCTTGGTTTTTTCCGACCATAATTGTATTCTTAGTTGAAGTTATGGAGAAAAGCTTGGTCGCTTGTTTCTTTTGTATTGATGTGTCTTGCACAACAGGATAATTACAGCTTAAGAACAAAAACCTAAACTAAGAGAATGAATATAAATACTTAATTGTTATAAAAAATGTACAAATAAAACATATAAAGCAAAAATGTAGGAAGACAAGTTGTTATGATGTGTTGTAGTAATTGTCTGCTGTTACACTCTAGTTTGTCTTCATCTACAATTTTTTTTTATTGTAAAGCAAGCTTCGGACAGTTTGCTTGGGTCGGTAAGAGTGATTAAAATGTTGGCTCAATCAGTCTTAAGCTGGGTTCATGTGGGCTGACATCATCTTCAGTTTTAACTCCCCTTCTTAAGCTCAAATTCTTTATTTGAACTTTAAGCTTATTTCTGAATCCTTCAAACTTTTATTGACTAAGTGGTTTGGTAAGAACATTTGCAATATGATTTTTAGTGGGCACATGGTGGATGTCAAATTATTTGTTTGAGATTTTGTCTCACATAAAATGCATATCTATTTCAATATTCTTGGTCCTTGCATGATAGATTGAATTAGTTATTAAAGTTGATGCTCTAGTACCAATCTCTTTTATATGAATTATTAATTATTTATACAAGTTTATACATTTTTCAGATCATTCTTTTATACTTATATAGTATTTAGGTTTGTCTTTTACATTACTTATTGGTAATTTGAATTTATTTAAATTGATGAATATAATTGACAAATACTCAAAAAATTTATTGTAATGAACATAGTAAGAAAGAGTTGTTATATTGGGACAACTTCACTATATAGTATATTCTCAAAAAGATTCTTGGTCATAGGTTTTCTAACATTGGTTGGTTAATAAATCGGATAGACTGGTCATTCTTTTATACTTATATAGTATTTAGGTTTGTCTTTTATATTACTTATTAGTAATTTGAATTTGTTTAAATTGATGAATATAATTGACAAATACTCAAAAATATTTATTGTAGTGAACATAGTAACAAAGAGTTGTTGCATTGAGACAACTTCACTATATAATATATTCTCAAAAAGATTCTTGGTCATAGGGTTTCTAACATTGGTTGGTTAATAAACCGAATAGACTAACACATGTGATGTATTTTGATATATTCACATAATTCATTTCAATGAACCATAAGCTTTGGAAAGCTTTTACATATATGTGAGTAAATGCTTATTAAAAAATGGGTTCACTGAATTGACTCACCAAATGCTCCTGATATGCATTCCACAAAACTATTAATAGGAGCTCTTTCCAAGTTGAGTAGGCATATATAGTTCTTTGACTTGAGATGCCACGATAATCTTGTGTGTGATTTAGTAAAAGATCTATTACTCTATATGGTTGGGGTGAATATCATATGATCTTTAGAATCATACTACATTCAATCTCTAATCAGAGTAGTCATTGAAAATGAGTTTATAATATTTAAGATAAAATTATAAAAGAGTTTCTAAATATTATTTACTTAGTGTGAATTTAAAGCTAAAGTAAAGTTGAGTCCAACAATCTACGTCTATATTTATAAAATAATTCAATTTGTATGGTTCATGAAAATTCACATCGTTTGGGATCACCATGATATATAGGTGTATGTCACTCATGGATTTATAGAAAAGTTTTATTTGACAAACATATATGAACCTAATGAGTCACATATTTTGAATTGTGAACATAAGAGGCTTGATTAATATTTATCAAGAATTGGTAAAGATAATTAATGAACTAATCATGATATAATTATAATAGCTTGTTAAAGGGATAAATGTGTAAACATTAATCACGATGTAAGTATTAAGCATGATATGTAAGTATTAAATATGATGTGTAAATATTAAATATGATGTGTAAATGTTAAGCATGATGTTTAAATGAATGCGATGACAAAATTTTATAATATTTTAATTAGTGTAAGAAAATCATTTGGTCTTGAATATTATAAAAATTGGTCCTAAAATGTTTTTGTTTATGAAACTTCTTTACCACTTTTGAGAATTCAGATTCCCTCTATTGTAGAGCTCTTAGTGAAAAAGTTAGAAACTATCCTCTAATGGAGGATCTGCTAAAATAAGCAATTATTATTTAAAGCTAATCTCGATAACTAGTAAGGTATAATTTATTATTTAATTAATTTTTGACTTTGATAATTGTTATTTTAATATGTACAAGCAAGTAGCGTCTTGTATGACTATGTGGATGCCAATGAAGGTTTTGTCACCAAGGTTATAATGCTTAAAGAGTTTGGCTTTTAAGTGGGATCATTGTGACCCCACCAATCTTTTCTGGGAACTTATCTAGTATACATTCACATACATATACAAAATTATATTTAACTTTACAATAAAATATATTTTATTATTTTCGCTTTCAATTTATTTAGTAACTATAAAATAAATTGTAGCATGTGTATCTGTATCGCTTCTACTGTATACCTATAATAGATAAGATTTGACTTAAACACATCAAAAATTTTGGTATTAGAGCTAATTTATAGTTATCGAATATCTTGGAATTATATTACATATGATGTAATAGAAGTTGTAAATTTTATAATATGACTATTTTGTAGGAAAAATATTTTTTTAAAGAAAAATGTTTTAAAAATCTCTCATTGTTAAATAGTAACATTAATAATGTTAGAGAACATTATTAATATGGTCCGTTTTGTCAATATAAAATTAGAAAAATTACCTTTGGAAAAGTGAAAAGCTGAACGCCTGGGAACCGTGTCACTCATGTTTGAGTTTCGGGAGGAGATTATCCTGAGACGATTAATGAGATCATCCGAGAACCTTTTTTGCCCATATTCTCCGAGACTGTGCTTGAGGCTTACTTGAGTTGAGGATAATATTACCTTAGGAAAAGTGAAAAGTTGAACGCCTAGGAATCGTGTCACCCATGTTTGGGTTTCGGGAGAAGATAATCCCGAGACGTTTGATGAGATCATGAGCTTTTGCTTTATTTGTTGGTTGACTTCAGAAGTGAAAAATTAGAAAATAATTTTATTGACTTCTAAAGGAATTTACTACAATAATTTTTGATGTTCCTAAGGGTAATACAACTTTAAACGTTTGATGTTCCAAGGCATTCGGATTAGATTTCTGTTGGGGGATTCTAGCTTATAAACTCCGGGTCTGAGGACTTGAGTAACTTTGTACGGCCCTTCCCAGTTTGCGCATAATAGTCCCTCTCCTAGAACCTTGGTATTCAAGGTCACTTATCTCAGGACCCAGTCCTCTAGCTGAAAAGAGTAGTCTCGAACTTTCTGGTTGTAGTACCTTGCTACCCTCTGTTGATGAGCGGCCATCTTTATCATGGCCATTTCTCTTTTTTCCTTCAACAGATCTAACTCTAAACGCAAGCTCTCATAATTAGATTCCTCATTATAATTATTGACTTGGAAAGTTGGTATGCTGCCTCTATTGGAATCATCGGCTCGCATCCGAAAGCTAAGTCATAGGGAGTCTCTCCTATGGTGACCTTAGGTGTTACTCGATATGCCCAAAGGACCTCAGGAAGTTTGTCAATCTAAGTACCTTTATGCTTCTTGAGCTTCTTTTTGAGGGCCTTTTTTATGACCTTATTAGCCACCTTCACTTGTACGATAGCCTTGGGATGAGCTAGAGTTGCGAATTTGAGGTTAATTGCAAAATATGAGCAGAACTCTCTGAAACTTGCGTTGTTAAATTGCTTCCCATTATCCATGATCAACACTTGGGGTATTCCAAACCTGTAGATGATGTTGTGCTTAATGAACACCGTGACCCTTTTCTCTATGATAGCCTCCAGGGTTCGGCTTCTACCCACTTTGTGAAGTAGTTGATGGCAACCACAGCGTACTTGATGCTTACACGAGCTTGCGGTAAAGGTCCAATGAGATCAAGGCCCCACTAGGAGAATGGCTAAAGGCTTGCTATGGAAGTCAACTTCTCCGGAGGTTTTTTAGGAATGCAGTTATGCATTTGACACTCATGACAAATTTTAGCTATATGTGTTGCTTCCCAAGAAAATGTTGGCCAGTAATACCTCTGTCTTAGTATTCTATGGGTTATAGCTCGAGCTCCTCCATGTCTGCAGCATATTCTTTGATGGACTTTATCTAGAATCTGAATTGCTTCCTCAGGTCTCAAGCATTTAAGTAGGGAATACTGTATCGTCGCTTATATAGCTCTCCATCAATGATGGTATATCTTGCCGACCTATTCTTAACCTTTCTCATCTGTTCTTTATCCTTCGAGAGCTTGTTATCTTGGATGTAAGACCTTATTTCATTGATCAAGTAATATTGCAAATTCAATTGAGATACGTATCACAGGCGGTCCTCGTCTCCTGTACTTCTATGTTCTAGTACCTTTATTGGGACCGAGGTGGGAATACTTCATTTAAAAGTGAAGGCCAGTTTTGCTAGAATATCTGTCTTTGAGTTCTTAGCTATCAAAATTTGTTTGATTATAATAGTCTTTAATACGCTCATTACTTGCTTGGCTTTTTTCAAGTATGCCTGCATGTTACATTCATGCACCTGGAACTATCCGTCTAGTTGGCTAGCCACTAATTGAGAATCACAGTAGATGTTGAGACTTGTGATTCCCAGAGCTAGAGCTAGTTTGACACCTGTAATTAATGCTTCGTACTCTGCCTTGTTATTTGTAACCTTAAAATCAAACTTTAAGGAATATATTACCTCAATTCCTTTTGGACTTACGAGGACTACCTTGCTCATTGACCATATACCCAAGGAACTTCCCAACTTAAACTTCAAATGCACACTTCTCAGGATTCAATTTCATTTTGTACTTGCTCAAGTATGAGAAGGTTTCTTCCAAATTCTTGGGGTGGTCTCGAGCCTTCTGAGACTTGGTAATCATGTCGTCCACATATACCTCTATAGTCTCACCTATTAGTGGTTTGAAGACCCAATTGACTAACCTTTGGAAAACAGCTCCATCACTTTTTAACCCAAAAGGCATCACTATGTTGCAGTATAATCCTTGGTCGTAAATAAAGGTTGTCTTCTCTTGATCCGACTTGTTCATCCTGATCTGATTATATCTCGAGAACGCATCCATGAAGTTTAACAATTCATGGCTGGCTGTTGAATCTACCAAATGATCTATCTAAGGAAGGGGAAAACTATCCTTAGGACAAGCTTTATTCAAATTTGTGAAGTCCACGCACATTCTCCATTTTTCATTAGCCTTTTTGACCATCACTATGTTTGATACCCACTCCGAGTAGTGCACTTCCTTGATGAATTTTACTTTCATTAGCCTAACGACTTCAGCATGTATTGATTCTCTTCTTTCTTTATTGAACAATCTTTTTTTTTTTTGCTTCACTAGTCTGTGCTGGGGATCGATGGCGAGTCGATGAGAGATTACTCACGGGTCAATACCCGGCATGTCTTTATGAGACCATGCAAACACATCCACGTATTTATTCAAGATGTCCTTAAGTTCGGATTTCAATCCTTCTAGGAGTTGAGTGCCAATCTTAACCGTTCTCTGAGGCAACTCATGATTCAAAATAACACATTTGAGCTCTCCTTCCAACTTTAGGGTTGACAGTGTGTCACCACGTTCAAGTCTCTTCTCAATCAGCTTATCCTGCAAAGTACCTTCATTCGCTTCTAAGACTTCTCTCTATAGGTGTTTCGATAAGTAGTATGAGCTTTTAGATGAAATCGTAAAGCATGACCGAGTTTCTTTTTGGTTTCCCTTGACAATTTCAATTCCCTCTGCTACTCAGAATTTTAGCTTCAGATAATGTATACTTTCTACTACCCTCGTGGTTTTAAGGAAAGGTCTCCTCAAGATCATAGTGTAGAGAATTTTGAGGTCGACCACCTGAAATTCTACCATTGTAGTCTTCTAGTAAGGTCTCTCTTCTATGGTAATGGGTAGTTGTATAATTTCTAAGGGGTAAACGTATGATTTACCAAAACTATGGAGGGCGGGCTCGATAGATTTGAGTCTTAAATCTTCAATTTTCAAGGAATCCAAAGTTTCCTTAAAGATGACATCGGCTAAACTTCTTGTATCCACCAAAATTCGGTTGACCTAAGTCGTCCCTACTATAAAGGTAGTAACCAATGCATCATCATAAGGATAATGAAACCCCATTTCATCCTCATCTGTGAACATAATAGGTATCGAGGCTAGTTTTTATTTTTTCTCGGCTCGAATATTCATGATATGAATATCAAAGGAAACATAGGGTAGGGAGTACTTAGAATAATTCTTTGTCGATCTGTTAAACTTCCCGACCAACATTGCTCTTCCTGAGATCACCATAGTCCTTTCCTCTTGTTTTTGTCGATGCTCGATCTCTTGATTCGAGACTCTAGCTCTATCTTGCTCTCTAGCTACCAAGTCTTGAAGATAATTATTTCGAATTAGTATCTCTACTTGGCCCCTAAGATCAAAACACTCGTCCGTCAAGTGCCCGACACTTTGGTAGGACTCGCAAAACTTGTTCTTGGCTTTTCCCATTGGTTTGGCCCTTAACGGGCGGGGTCCTACTAGTATAGTTTCTCGTCTTTTAATTTCTTACCAAACTTGCCAGAGTGAGACTTTCAGGGGAGTAAAAACCTGATCTCCCTGAACATGGACCATTCTTTTGTTGTCATCTCTTCTTGGGAAGTGATACTGTCTCGGGAGAAATTCGTTTCTTCTTCTCGGTCTCTCATCCCAACCTTGATCTTGTCTGCCTTTTTTGTTGAGATCATGGAAGCTTCTTCCCTTTTGCTTCTCTTTCTCGAATCGGCCTTTGGATTTGATGCCCTACCGAGAAGTGGTGACGGCAAAGCTTTTTCTTCTTTTTTGAGGGTAATATGGTCTTTGATTTCGATCCCATTTAGCAATTTTCATCGAGCTGCTTCACAAGTGGTAACTGATGGCTTTCGTACTGCATAACATCCATGGTTCACTCGCAAACCCTTCCTGATACTCTCTAAGGCCAACGAATGGTGATAAGCTCCCAACTCCATAACCTCGTCGTGGTATCTTTTGACAAAACTCTTGAGCCTCTCCCCATCTCCTTACTTTATGAGCAGTAACAAACTTGGTGTCTTAAGATTCACCGTAGCCCCTCTAAACTCATTCACAAATGTTTTATACAGTTGTCTTAAACTATCAATGCTACCGAGGGTTAGGCTGGTAAACCACCTTCTCACTTGTTTCTCAAAGATTAAGGGAAACAAACGACACATCTGGGATTCACCCAACCCGTGGATTAACATAATCTCCTTAAATAGTTCCATATGTAGGGAGGGGTCGATCTTTCTTGTGAAAGGGTTTATCTGTGGAATCTTAAATTTTTTTGAAGGGCAATGGGGGTGGGTGATGAGATCCAAAATTTTTTAAGAAAAAAGGGACTTAGAATAAGACCCCGTTTTGAATGCGGATTTGTCTCTTTTTTGCCTTTCCCTTTGCTTCTGGTCTTCCAACTCCTCAACTAGTTTTTGAACTCGGGCTTTAAGACTATCGACCCGACCATTATCTTCTTTAAACCTCTTTTGTCTAAATGGACTTCGTACCAAGCTTTCTCTTTTTCGTTTCTAATTAAGAAAAGTTCTTATGTCCTCCTAATCGAGGCCATCGTTCAATCCTCTCTTGCGAATCATCACTGAATCATCGAGGGAATTCTTAAATACCAATGCTAAATCATCATAGAGCTTAGAGGCATCATTATTACCTCATGGCTCTTTGAGGGGATAGTTAGAGATTTTTCTTTACCTTTCTCTGAGGCAGTATACCTTTTTCTCCTAGTTTCTCGATTTATAGCGCTTAAGATACCCGGCACACTACTCTCTACTGCTTCTGTCAGTCTAGGTGTGTCTATTGCAGGGGGTCTGGCCTAGAATGTCTTCTTCATCCTTGCTATCTCCTCTGTTAGAGCTTGAATTTGTCTGTCCTTCTTTGCATGTTGTTTCTCGTTTTCAGCTAATCACCTGGCCAACCAGGTGGCTTCTATTGTCTCTTGACAAGAGAGGAGTCGTTGATATGGCAATGAAGCCTCAAAGTCGTATTCGTGGCAGCTACTAGTGGCGGTTGATCACTGAGATCCTAATTAACAACTGTATTTTCCTCAGGGGCATTATCTTGAGGATTTGCCCTCGTTGCTGCCTTATTCCTGGTCGTATACATTTGCGAAATGGATGCTTCTTCCTCTCATAGCTATTTCTGGCTTTTTACTTGTATCCCCACAGATGGCGCCAGATGTTGATGTAGCAAAAATCCCTTATATGAATCCTGTGCACCAGCAACAATCTTTTCCTTCTTTTTTTTAACCTGCAACCACAATCAATAGCTATGGAGGTGAAAAGTCGGTCGTTTGGAAAAAACCCTTCGATACTTAAGTTAGGGTTTTACTTCATAATATGAAAGAAAACGAGAGCTAAAGAGAATATAAGCTTCTTAAAACAAAGTTTCGTCCCTTTACTTGGTTGCCGCTTGTCCCCTTTTATAGGTGTTATCATCTTCTTAATATGGTAGAACATGATGAAATATGGCAACTAGAATCCCACTATGTGTGAATCATGGAGATTCCATAAGCTAAGCATTTGTTTTTTGTAAGATTGTATCCTTATGATTCTTATTATGTAAGAACCCTAATTTGGCAAGAATCATTGTTCTAGAAGAATTTGAGAATGTATGGGAAGGAGATGAATCTTTCACTAACATGCAATTGCAGTGAGGTCTCGACAATCCATTCTTGGAAAATCGTTATCCTCTCATGATAAGCCCAGATGTCGCATATCCGAGACCTTCATTTGATGAGACCAAGATCTTGTGAGCCATATGTTTGAGACCTTATGAGCGGTGATTGAGACCCTTGTGAGCCGAGGCCGAGGCCTTTGTAAGCTATGGCCAAGACCTTGATGGTGCGTCTTTAGGATAAAATTTAGTCTGAGCCTCCTAGTTATTTCTAAGAGGTCTTGACTCTTATAATTTCAATCACTTTCCTTGGGTAGCGGTTGTACTCGGGACGCCATCCATCTCTGCCTGCAAGGCCATCTCATGCCTTTATCCTCATAGTCCTTAAGCGTTCTGGACTATTCCTAACAAGTTTAATTCTTTAATCGTTGCCTGGCTCTTTTGCAGAATTTATTATGAATTTTAATTTGCAAGAGAAGGGCCCTCTTCATGTAGAGTTACATAATCTATTGCAAACTGCAGAGGAGGATTTGAAGAAAATGAGTCCAACTCTTTATCTTAGGGTGCACATTCTTCTAAGGCTTATGTAAGCCAAAGGGGGAAAAAAAGAAGAAAGAGGCACCCATAATAAGTCTTGAGGGCGACATATCCAAACCCAAAGAAAAATCATCTAAAGGAAAATGTTTCTTCTGTGGCAAGGACGGTCACTGAAAACGTAATTGTTTTGAAAAGATCCTCAGAAGATATTTATTTGTCTATATTTGATATTTCTTTAGCATTTGAAACCAGTAATGGACCTTTCTCACATTTGAAATATGTTGCAGGGTCTAAGGGTAAGTAGACAGCTAAAGAAAGGGGAGATACAACTACGTGTTGGGAATGAAGATTTTATTTATGTAATAGTTGTAAACACTTATGTATTAAATCTCTCATCTGATTGTACTTTATTTTTGAATGACTATTATTTTGTTTTACAACTTGTTAGACAAATAATATCATTATCTGTATTTGATAGAGAAGGAAATTTTGTAAATATTAGGAATAGTTCCTTATATTTGTATAATAAAAATAATATTTTGTTTACCACTTATCCTTTGGTAAATGGTTATTATATATTAGATTCAACTAGAGATATCATGAATGTATAGGTGAATGAAAAAAAAGATAAAAAATTAATATAAAACTTTGGCATACGACAGCTAACAACAATGATTAAGGATGGTTTGATATCTAATTTAACCATAGAACCTTATCCAGTTTGCGAAGCCTATATCCAAGGGAAGATGACCAAATCTCCTTTTACTAGTGGTAGTTATAGGGTAATGACGTATTAGAACTTATATATAGTGATGTATGTGGGCCAATAAATCTCATTGCGCTTGGTTGTTTTCAATACTTCGTAACCTTTATCAATGATATATCACAATATGGTTGTGTTCTTAAAAATACAAATTAAAAACTTTTGAAAAGTTCAAAGAACTTCGTTTTGAAGTATAAAAGTAAATTGAAAAATTCATCAAATGCCTTAATTTACTACTTAAAAGAAAATATGATTCTTTCTAAACGAAGTCATTTTGGTACTCCACAACACCGTGGAACATAAAAAAGGAAAAATAAAACATTATTAGATATGGTTCGATCTATGTTGACTTATACTTATCTTTCTTACTCCCTTTAAGGATATGCTCTTGATACTGCTATTTATCTTTTGAATAGGATTCTTTTAAAAACTATTTCTACAACTTTATATGAGTTATGAGTTGGTAGAAAACTAAGTCTTAAATATATTAAGATTTGGGGTTATCCCACTTATGTAAAAATTACACAACGAGATAAACTTATCCCAAAAGAGTATAAGTACAAGTTTATTAGATATCTCAAAAATTCAATGGGATATTATTTCTACAATCTAGAGGAACGAAATATGTTCGTTGCTCATAATGCCACTTTTCTAGAAAATTAGTTTATCCAAAAAAGTGAAAATAGTAGAAAGATTGGTTTGGATGAGATTAATTAAAAAAAAATGATAAACTTATGTTAAAGCCTTATGTTAAATGAAGGATCTTCTACACGATTTCCTCGTAAGTCATGTAGAATATCGAAACCATATGAAAGGTATGGTTTCATAGTTGATGACAATCTTTATGTTTTCTTATTGGAAGAAAAGGATCCAACAACCTATAAGGAAGCCATGTTAGACATGGATTCAGAAAAATGGCTAGATGCCATGAATTTTGAGATTGAATCAATGTACACTAATTATATGTGAGACTTAGTTAACATTCCTAAAGGAATTGATCCTATTGGTTATAAATGGGTTTACAAAGGAAGCGTGGGCCTAATGGAAAGGTCGAGACCTTCAAGGCTCGATTGGTAACAAAATGATGTACTCAAAAGCTGAGCATAGATTTTGAGGAAATTTTTTCACCAGTTACCATGTTGAAATCAATCAAAATTTTTAAAGCTATAGTTGTACACCATGATTATGAAATTTGACAGATGGATGTAAAAATAATTTTCCTAAATAGATCTCATGACTAAGATATTTATAAGAAGTAGCTTGAAGGTTTTGTATATGGAGAAAATTCAAACATGGTATGTAAACTAAAGAAGTCCATTTATAGACTTAAAGTAAGCTTCCCAAAGTTGAAATCTTCTTTTTAATGAAGTGATCAGACAGTCTAGATACATTAAAAATGAAAAAGAAACATGTGTGTATAAAAAGGTTAGTGAGAGCATGATTGTTTTTCTAGAGTTATATATGTTGATAACATACTTATTATTGATAATGACGTAGGTATGTTACAATTTGTAAAGAGTTACTTATGTAAGAATTTCTCTTTGAAAGACATAAGAGAATGCTTATGTAAGAATTTCTCTTTGAAAGACGTAAGAGAATCCTTATACATACTAGGTATAAAGCTTTTTAGAGATAGACTTAGAAGGTTTATTGGACTCTCCTAGTATTTGTACATAGATAATATCCTTGAAATATAATTTCAGTAATACAAAGACTATAAATGTATCCTTCAGCTATGGCATACATCTCTCTAAAAAACTGAGTCTTAAAACTAGATAAAAGAGATTTAGAACATTTAAAATACTTTATACTTTTAGCATAAGTAGTATTGCGTATGCCATGTTATGTATAAGACCTATTATCAGTTTGGTTGTAAGTGTTACAAGTCGATATCAGTCTGATCTAGGTAATGACCATTAGGCTGCAATGAAACATATCTTAAAGTGTCATAAGGGTACTAAAGATAAGTTATGTTTATAATTTATGGAGAAAATGATTTGTAGGTACGAGAGTATACAGATTCAGATTTTCAATATGATATTGACAATAGAAAGTCTACGTCAGGATTTATTTTTACTCTCAATGGTGCTGCAGTGAGTTGGAAAATTCTAAATAAGGTTCAACTGCAGATTCAACCATTGAAGAGGAATATATTGCAGCTTTTGAAGCTGCAAAGGAGGTCGCATGGATTAGAAACTTCATCTATGAGCTGAGAGTTGTTCAAAGCATGAATAATTCGATTCTTTTGTATTGTGATAATAATGGAGTCAATGTACAAGCAAAGAAGCCCTAGGCACACTAAAAGTCTAAACATGTAGAAAGCAAGTACCACATAATTAGAGAGATAATAACTAGAGGAGATGAAGTAGTTTTTAAAGTAATTACTTTAGACAATGTAGCAGACCTACTCACTAAGGCCTTACCTTTTAAATTATTTAATAAATATATGGAGGTAATGAGTATTATATACCACCAAGATTGGCATCATTGTGACACTACCAATCTTTCTTGAAAACCTATTTAGTGTACATTCGCATACATACGTGAAATTATATTTAGCTTTACAGTAAAATATGTTTTATTGTTTTCGCTTTTAATTTATTTAGTAACTATAAAATAAATTGTTGCTTGTATATCTGTACTGCTTTTACTGTATACCTATTGTAGATATGGTTTGACTTAAATACACCAATAATTTTGGTATCAGAGCTTGTTTATAGTTATTTAATATCTTGAAACTAAATTACGGATGATGTAATATGAGCTGTAAATTCCATAGTAGGACCATTTTATAGGAAAAATATTTTTTTAAAGAAAAATGTTTTAAAAATCACTCATTGTTGAGTAGTAACGTTAATAGTGTTAGAGAATATTATTAATGTGGTTCGTTTTGTCAATATAGAGTTAGAAACATTATTCATGGTATAACCCAATATTGTAAAATCATGAGACAAAGACTAATGATAATTTATACTATTTTGGTTAAACATGAGATGAGGCAAAGTAAGTGAAACATAGTCACCTAATATTTTAAAATCATATGAGATGATTTTGTAGTATCGTTTGTTTGTAATTGACAAAATGACTCATGACACGCTTTATCCAATATTATAAAATCATGAGATGTAATTGATAAAGGGTTGTTTGCCTGTTGAATTTATAATGGTCAATATTATAAAATTGTGAGGTTGAAGTGAGTTCAATGAGTTTTACTTTTCATTGTAAAATTTTAAAGTTAAATTATCGTATTTTTGTTAAAGAGTTATAGGAATATGTAAAAGAGTGGGAGGCTCTATTTAGATTAAAAATCCATAGTCTATTTAATGCTAATGATTTCTTGAAAATATTCTACTAATATTTGTGTTTTGTTTAAATATAGATAAAATGTCTACTTTTTATCCGTTGGTATGTATACTTGATGCAAACGGACTTATAGTGGAGAAAATTTTATGGATTGGCAAATGAATCCAAAAAGATCCAATTATCTCCTTTCTTGAACACCAAGCCAATGTCAACTATTTATTTTAGGTATCTCAACACCCTTTTGCATGCTTTCAAGTGTGTGTCAAGAGGATCACTCATAAATTGACTTACTTTGTTAATTGCATAGAACAATTTTTGTAACACCCGCGATTTCCTTTGTAAAACTCATAATTATTAAGCAATGATATAAGGTAAATGTATGAGGGTATTTTTGTAAGTTTAAAAAATGTAGTAGATATAAAGAGTAGAAATAAAAATTTTATTGTTAACAATGTCATTTTTGGAATTTTAGATTATGGATTAAAATAAAATTAAGTGGGCTAAGAATATAATATATATATGTGTGTGTATTTATTAGGCTCAATTTAATTAATTAGGCCCAAACCAAATTAGTTAGACTCAAGCCCAATTAGTTATATCTAAGCTCAATTATTTAAGCCCAAGCCCAAGCCTAAGTTTATATATATGTTTATAGTAAAGTAAAATAAATAAATAAATGAATAAAATATTAAATTTTGGCCAAAATTCTCTACACAATCCTAACATTCTATTTACTTTAATCTAAACCATCCACTTGATACAATTTTAGACATGTTTTGTAAGATGGATAAGGATGAATATAAAGGCTAAGTTAGTGGAAAATGAGGTGGCTAAATGTAGTCCCTTGGATTGGTTGAATTAATCCTAGCCTTCCATGTGTTTTAAGAAATTAGAATTAATTAATATTTGATGAAAATTAGGTGGAAAAAAAAGGGCCATTGGATTTGATTGAAATAATCCAAGCCATCCATGTGTTTTAGGTAATTATACTTAAACAAAATTTGATGCTTTCAAATTAGAAAAGCAAAGGAGTAGAAAACATACAAGTGAAAAAGAGTGTAGGAGAAGAGAAGAAAATGAAGAAAAAGAAAAGAAAAGAAGAGGAAAAATAAGAGGAAAAGGAAATTGGTAAGTTTTTTTTTAATTAGAATTGTAGTATTTTGATGTAGTATGCTTTGTAAATTGAATTAATTGTATTAGGAAATTAGAGTTCTTTTAATTAGAATTGTATTATTTTGGTGTAGCATGGTTAGTGAATTGAATTAATTGTAGTAGAAAATTAGAGTTCTTTTAATTAGAATTGTATTATTTTGGTGTAGCATACTTAGTAAATTTAAATTAATTGTAGTAGGAAATTAGAGATGGACAAATTTATATTAGTAGTGCTAAATTATAGTAGGAAATTAGAGATAGATAAATTGATATTATTAATATTAAATTGAAGTGTGAAAATTGAAAATGGAATTGGTTTAATGTTAAATTGAAGTGTGAAAATTGGAAATGGAATTGGTTTAATTTTAAATTGAAATGTGAAAATTGAAAATGAAATTGTGTTAATGTTATATAGTATTTTAAATGAGTAGAATTGGTGGTTATAGAGTGTTATTAATATGTGTATGTTATGTTTATAATAATGGTGTAAATTGGCGAGAAATTAAACATAAATAATGTATAATATGTATTTATAATAGCATAAATTATTATTTGTAGATTTGGAATGGCGTAATTGTGAAATTGAAATTGAATCTCGGCAATTTTTGGTAGACCGAGTTTGTGTGAAATAATTGGGAGTATTTGGAATTTGATAATGCAGATGTTAGAAAATGAATTGGCGAAAAACGATAACATTTGACGAATTCGAAAATTTTCTACCAAATGGTGTTTTTCTGAAAGTTGTATATGTATAGGTATAGGTATGTATGAAATGATGGAATGGAGTTGTAACACTTGTGATTTCTTTTGTAGATGTATAAGTTTATTTTCGTAAGTTTGGAATATGTAGTAGACATGAAGGG
>JAXCLQ010000009.1:535004-572311 GCA_035584115.1 Cedrela odorata
ATATATATATTAAAGTAATATATATATATATATGTATAAGATATGTGTAAGTGTATGAGTATATATATATATATAATGATATATGTATATTATACATTTACTCTTTCTCTCTCTCTCTCACACATATGCCCATCAATGAGCTTGACACTTGGATTGCTTTTGTTCAAATTATTGAAATAAGAAGCAAGTAGGCAAGTGAGCAAATGGGTAAGTAGATTGCTTTTGTTCATTTAATGAAATGAGAAAATGAAAGTCTGTTATGACAGTTTTGCAGGAAAACACTCAGGTGTTGAGTATTGATAATAAGCATTGGGATGCTACGTTATCACTAATTCATAATCCAAGTAGGAGACTGAACTGACTTAAGCTTCTTCTTCTTCTATTCTCTCTGCATTCTAATGAATGTTATTCTTTGAAGAAGGTTTGGTGAGGTTTTGGTTTTGAACTAAAAACCAGTAGAGAGAAGAAAGAGGCTAGAGAGAGAAAGCTATGATTTTGGCTTAGTGAAGCTAAAATCGATCCCATAACGAAGCTGAAACCACTGTCACTATCACCAATGTGTATGGACCCAAGGAGGCAAGCAAAGGAGTTCATTGGCCATTCCAGTTTGCTAACGAAAGAAGTAAGACTTCTTGACTTTGCATTTTATGTTTATATTTGAAAAAGTTTTAAATATCAAAATACACACATACATGTCTAGATCCAAAGAATGGCCTTTCTGCATGTTCGTGTGATGGGCATGTCCTCTCCAGTGGTCGTGGCGCGCCCGGGAACAGATCCTTGGTGTTGCGCTTCCGCTGCAAGTACGAAACAAAACATGGTTTCTAATTTGTTTCTTTCACTTTCCACCCACAATAGAAGATGTGATAACTAGAGAAAGAAAGTTAAAAGCTTAAAAGAAAGTGGACTCCTGAAGAGAGAAACCGTTTTATACTAAATGAAAAGGCTATAAACATCATTTATTGAGCTCTAGACAGAGGTAAGTTTAATAGAATTTCTAGATCCGAAATAGCTAAGTTCATTTGGGACATATTAGAAG
The DNA here is from genome assembly GCA_035584115.1 of Cedrela odorata. Classification (NCBI taxonomy): domain Eukaryota; kingdom Viridiplantae; phylum Streptophyta; class Magnoliopsida; order Sapindales; family Meliaceae; genus Cedrela; species Cedrela odorata. The sequence continues at coordinate 536,044 of JAXCLQ010000009.1, forward strand.
TCACACACGAGAGGATAAGTTAAAGATTCAAAAATCAGTATACTTGTTCATGATTATGAATTGTTCAAAATGAAACCACATGAAAGCATAAAAGATATGTTCACTCGTTTTACTGACATTACTAATGAACTAAAAGCTTTTGGTAGATTTTATTTCAATGCATATATCATAAAGAAGACTTTAAGGAGTTTACCTAGAAGCTGGGAATTGGTGTGTTGTCGTAAGCAACCAAAAATAAAACCTATACTCCTAAAAATACATGTAGTGGTGTGAGTAAGGATCGTTCCCACAAAGAGTATCTAGACTAATTTTAAGTTATGTGAATAAGAATGGGGGGTTTTGAGTATAACAAAAATAATTTTAAGAAAAACATCTAAGAAACAATTTAAATTGACTTATTAGAATTAATCACGAAAACAAACATTGGTTTAAGTTAATATCCACCATCGGAATTTTACAATTGATTATTGATGCAACTATATATCAATTCACAGTTTGAATATTCATTGTTGGAATTATTTTCCTATCTCTCCTTAGTCGTAATTAATTAGAAAATAAGCGATTTGACTAACCCTAACTACTAAACAACCTAAGACAAATGCTAAAGGTTTAATCTAGTAATAGCCTTAAAAATTAGAGAGATCGATGAAGCTCAACAACACAAACATAAGCAGTTACATTTAATTTAGTCGAGCGTTCTTCCTAAGACCTATAATTTCTGATGCAGCAAATTATTAAATCTTAGTTGCTTCACAAATTAGAAGGATCAATCAATTACGGAATTGATTTCTGACCTGACAGTAAATTGCAATGAATAATAAACTAATAGACCTCCTAATAATTAAACAAGACAATCATGAAAATAAGTATAGAAGAACATCTAATACTCAAAGCATAATTTGAATAATAAAAATAAATTAGTTCTCATGGTTTTATTGATTCCAAGGTTTTCGTTTCCTTTGACCAATTATAAAAATTTAGCCACGTAAGGCCGTGATGAAACTTAAAGGAGAAATTAGAGAAAAGAGGGGAGAAAGAGGCATCTGTTAAGTCTTTCCTTTTTTCTTCCTTTTTACACATTATTTATTTGCCTTCCAAACCTACAAAATTCTTTAAAATATTTTAAACATTATCCTAAAATAACAATCTCTAAATCTGACGAATTAAGAAATAAATTAAAGTCCTAATATAACTAGAAAGGTGGTGATTTTAACTAAGATTTTTGTGCACCCGATCTGGAAACTTCCGAAAGTAAACTGCATTAAATTCGCATTTTAAAATTACAAGCTAAGGGACATTCTAGAACGTTAATAGTGTAGGTGTAGTAACTTCAACCCCGATTTCAACCTTGATAGAACTGGTATCTCTCAAAACTTAAAACATGAGAGTTGTAGGGCTTTTTCTTTTCGTTCCATATCATCTTGAATCATCTCAATCAGAGCTTGGATGAGAGAGTTACACTTATATTACAAAGTAATGTCGAAATTGTCCAAAATCACCTAATTAACTTTATTTTACACTTAACTACTCAAATTGAGTCCTAAATCAAAATAATAAGAATAATGAGTACATTTAAGAACCAAATAAGTATGAAAGACTAAACATTAAAGGAGACAAATATGACATCTTATATTCTCATCAGAAACTAAAGTGACAACCATTAGGAAAGTAAAGGACCTAAGAACTTTGCCACTTGAAAAGCTTCTTGGATCACTCATAACTTATGAGCTGAAAGATAAACGAAATGAGGATGAAGATAAAGAAAAAGGAAAGAAGAACATTGTTTTGAAGAGTACCAAAAATGAAGAGGAAAAAGATGAAAGTGAAAAAAAATCTGATGAGAATGAGTTTCTCCTTTTGGCCAAGAAACTGAAGAATTACTTCAACAAAGAAAGGCCTAGGAAAAGAAATTGGAGAAGAAGAGACAATTCGAGAAATGACAAATTCAAAAGGAACAACGAAAAGGAGTAAGAGAAGGAAATTATATGTTATGAATGCAAGAAACCAGGACATACATGACCTGAATATCCACTAAGACAAAAAGGACAACAAGAAGAAGAAAGCAATGAAAGTCACATGGGATGACTCATCCAGCGAAGAGAGCACTTCCTCATTAGAAAATGAGCGAGCAAATTTCTGGCTCATAGGAAAATAAGAAAATGAGGTAATCTTCTTAGATTAAAACTCTTTATATTATGTTACATGTTTAAGTAGTGATAATGATGATCTATTGAATGATGATTTAGGTGTTTTATATGAGGAACTTAGAGATGATTTTCAAGAGCTGTATGTAAAACATAAAGAAGTAAAGAAAAAGAACTTCATGCTTTTAAAAGGAAATAATTCATTAAAACTAAGAGTTAAAGAACTTGAAATCAAAAACGAAACTAGCATGTCTAAAGATATTGACGTATTAAAAGATGGAAACAAAACATTGAGGGATAAGATAGTTTCCCTAAAAGGGGTGTTAGCAAAGTTTACATAAGGAAAGAGTCTTTAGACAAACTTTTAGCTAGCCAAATATTAGTATTTGATGAAACCAAACTTGGCTACAAATAAGGGACAAAATAAAAGGTTTATCCTAACTATTTCATAAAATCCACCAAACAAATGACTTCATTTATTAATTGTCATTATTGCAATAAGAAAGGCCATTATAGTAACACTTGCCTACATAAGAAAAACACATATAATGAGCCTAAAATGATGTAGATGCCTAAGGGCATAAAACTTAAAGAAATCATGCATGTTAAAATGGCAAAAACTTTCAAAGGTAGAACCAATGTTTATGGACTCAAAGTCACTTGAGTACCAAAACATACTTGTTTATTTTGTAAGGACCTTATGTTAAGAGAATCAAGTATAAGAAAATGTGATTCCTAAATAGTGGTTGTTTAAGACACATGACAAAAAATAAAATGTAATTTCTCCATCTAAAGAAAGAGGAAAGAAAAGATGTGATTTTTGGAGACAATAGTCGAGACAAGGTGAAAGGTATTGGAACTATTGGCATCAACTCGATTTTAATTAAAGATATTTTGTATGTTGAAGCCTTGAAGTATAACTTGCTTAGCATTAGTCAATTGAGTGATTATGGTTACAAAGTTATATTTTTTAAAGATGGTTGTGAAGTATTAGATGAGCATGTTAATAAACTATTCTATGCACCTAGAAATAATGATGTATACATCATAAAACTAGAGAACTTGAATGAAGTAAATGATATTTATTTGTAAGTTCTATGTGATGATTCTTGAAAGTGGCATAAAAGATTAAGACATTGTACCATGGCTCTTACGAAAACTAGCTAAACAAGGCTTATTAGGAGATCTTCTTAATTTAAAATTCTCAAAAGATAAAGTATGTGGTCCATATCAACTAGGTAAACAAGTTAAAACATCTTTTAAATCCAAGAATCTAGTTTCTACAACTAGACCTTTAATACTTTTACATATGGATCTTTTTAGACCTAATAGAGTTGTTTCCTTAGGAGAAAAATTCTATGCATATGTAATCCTTAATGTTTACTCTAGATTTACATAGATATTCTTCTTAGAGGGCAAAAGTAATATATTTGAAACATTTGAAAAATTCTAAAAGAAGATTCAAAATGAAATAGGCTACAAAATTGTAAAGGTTATGAGCGATTAAGGTAGAGAGTTTGTGAACAAAAACTTTGAAAACCTTTGTGATGAGAATGAATATTCTTATCATTTTTCTGCACCTAGAACCCCACAACAAAATGAAGTTGTTGAAAGAAAGGATAGTACCTTACAAGAAATGGGTATAACCATACTTAGTGAGTATAACTTACCCGAATATTTTTTATCTGAAGTTATAAGTACTGCATGTCATATAATAAATAGGGTTATAATAAGAAAATTTTTAAACAAAACTCCATATGAACTCATCTTTCAAAGAAAACTCAAGATTAAGTACTTTAGGATGTTTGGATGCAATTGCTACATTCTTAAAACCTAAGACAATCTTGGAAAATTTGATTCCAAATCTAATCTTATAATATTTCTAAGACACTCCTCCAACAGCAAAGCTTATAAAATCTTCAATAAGAGAACTCAAGTTGTAAAAAAAATCGTACATATCACATTTGATAAATTTGATCCCGACTTGGCTAAATTAATTGTTAAAGAAAAAGAAAAAGAATTAGAGATTCTAGAGAAATTAGATAACTGAAACTTAAAAGACACATCTATAGAGAAAGAGAAAGAAATTGTAGAAGATGAGGAACCCCTTAAAGAACTTTCTAAGGCATGAAAGTTTGCCTTCAACTATCGAAAGGAGCTAATTATTAAAAATCCTTCACAAGGGGTCAAGGCTAGAAGAGGGGAAAGGCAAGAGAAATCAATGAAATCCTAGACGAGGTTCAAATTTTAGCATTTGTTTCTCAAATTGAGCCAAAACATGTTGAAAAGGCTCTAAAGGATGAAAATTTGCTAATGGCCGTGCAAGAAGAGTTAAATCAGTTTCAAAGAAATGAAGTTTAGACTCTAGTACCTAAACCAAATGATTATCCAACCATTGGTACTAAATGAGTGTTTAAGAACAAACTTGATAAGAATGGGAACATTTCTAGAAATAAAGCTAGGCTAGTTTCACAGAGGTATAGTCAAGAAGAGATAATAGACTATGATGAGACTTATGCACTCATAGCTAGATTAGAAGCCATTAAAGTGCTCTTAGCCTTTGCATGTTACAAAAATTTCAAACTCTATCAAATGGATGTCAAAAGTACAATTTTTAAATGGTTTTATAATTGAAGAAGTTTATATAGAACAACCTCTCGGATTTGAAAACTACAAATTTTCAAATCAAATTTATAAACTCACTAAGGCACTTTATGGTCTAAAATAAGCACCTAGAACTTAGTATAAAAGACTTAGCGATTTTTAGTAAAGCAAAACTTTGTGAAGAGGAGTGTTGATACTTTTTTTCAAACAAAAAATGATGATATTTTATTAGTTCAAATTTATGTTGATGATATCATTTTTGGAAGCACAAATAAGTCCTTATGCATTGATTTTTCAAACCTTATGAAAGGAGAATTTGAAATGAGTATGATAAGAGAACTAAATTTCTTTTTGGGACTTCAAATTAAACAAACAAACGAAGGAATTTATATCTCTCAATCAAAATACATCAAAGAGCTATTGAGGAAGTTTGACATGATAGAGGGTAAACTCATTCACACTCTTATAAGCACTTTCACCACTTTAGACAAAGATGAAATAGGAAAGAATGTGGATCAAAAGTTGTATAGAAGTATGATAGGCTTTTTACTTTATTTGACCGCCTCTAGACCCGACATTCTCTATGGAGTTTGTGTATGTGCTAGGTTTTAATCTAATCCCAATGAATCTCACCTTATAATTGTAAAATGAATCTTTAGATATTTGAGAGCTACACCTAACTTAGGTTTGTTTTATTCAAATGATGGTGAGTTTAACTTGAAAGGCTATTCAGATGTGGATTATGGAAGATATAAAATGGATAGAAAAAATAGAAGTGGTTCTTGCTACTTTCTTGGAAATGCACTAGTATCATGGTTTAGTAAAAAATAAAACACAGTTGCACTTTCCACCATTAAAGCAGAATATATATCTGTAGGAAGTTGTTGTGCACAACTTTTATGGATTAAGCATCAATTGTAAGATTATAGATTAAACCTTAGTCAAATTCCTATTTTATGTGATAATACAAGTGCCATAAATTTGACTAAGAATCATGTGCATCACTCTAGGATCAAGCATATAGATATCCATCACTATTTCATTAGAGAACATGTTAGTAAAGAAATGTATGCTTAGAATATGTTAACACAAATCATTAATTAGCTAACATCTTCACCAAGCCACTTGATAGAGATTGATTGAATCATGTTTGAAAGTGTTTGTATGTGTCAGTATGTTGAAATTTGTTTCTTGAAGCATTCAGATCGATACCTTGATCCACATGTATCCATACCTTATGTACGGATCAATACGCTCTTGTGGCCGTATCAATACCTTAATGAGATTTGACCTAGGATTGACACGACCTTATAGATGTATCGACACTGAAATTTATTCCTAGTATGTATCGATACATTTCACCTTCAGATCGATACTTTGGCGCTAAATAATTGCACATTTAATGAGGTGTCCACTTGTATTTCAAGAAAATCAAAAGCCTCTGAAATAGCCGTCAAAATTAAATATGTATTGAAAAGTTTGCAAAAATATTGATACCTTTTGTCTTCTCTTTTGTATGTATTGATACCTCAGTAACAAAGTATCGATACTTTTAATGTTTGTGAACAAAAGTATCGATGTCTCATCAAGAAAAATCGATACATTAATTTTCAAATCTAAAAACAGATCGATACATATTTAAATGTATTGATACTTTTACACGATTTCAGGTCTAAAAAGGGCAAAATCTGAAAATTTTGAACTCACTCAAAGCCTTGAAACTCTCTTTGTTTCTAAACTCAGAATCCTTCAAGCTCTTTCAATCCTCTAACCAAAGTCGAAAATGTCAAGAACAAAAATCTAGAGGTCGATCAAAGCAAGAGACCAAGACCAAATGAAGCATCAACCTCGAATCATGATTTACCAGACAAAGAAACAAAAGATCGATACTTCTCTCTCTACTTCAACTGGAAAGTCTCTTGTGGAAGAGTAATAGATTTCACCTTTTTGGAATTCATCAACTTCCCCTATCTACATTAGTTTGAAGAGTTTCGCTGGACTCACGTCCTCCAACAGAAGAGAAAATGCTTTAACACAATTGTCAAAGTGTTTTACTTACACTTGGATGTAAAAGATTCCCACACAAGGAAGGTGAAGATGATCGGATTCACCACTTCAATCTGAGGACACACATTTAAGGTGAATTACGAAGTTTTATCGAGGGTAACCAAAATACCAATAGGCGATCAATTTTATCCCTCTAGTAACTTTCAAGTGGTAGAGGCTTGCAAAGTCATCTTCAAAGACCCCAATATGACAGAGGTAGATTATAAGCCTATACATCTTGGACTCTAAGAGCAAATCTTGCATCTGATAATGTCACACAGTCTAAATGCAAGGTCGGGTAGATTTTTTGAGATGACCTTAAAAGATAAGTGATGGATGAGATGAATAATGGCTACCAAAGTAAGCCATCTCCACTATGGATTAGTCATCCTGAGCATCATCATTGATGGACCTACTTATTTGTACCTAGATGCAAACACCATTGAGCCTCTAGCTGTCGCAATACTATAGGAAACCACGCTTTGACACATACATTATGAGTAAACAGCAAAAAGGAAGTTGGTAATTCAAGCCAGATATAGGCACCTCGTGCCAAGAGTAGGCCCAGTTGAGCCACGAGACCAACCTACAAATGAACCAGTACCTCAACCAGCAGATGATCAACCAGCACAAGTAGATGTGTCTGAGGTAACTGCTCCAACACCACATTCACTTTAGGTGGCATCGGCATCTCATTCACCTCCTCCTTCGACGTTAATGACAATTTTGGAGGATATCTGAGCTAAAATGATAGCTATCAAAGAGCGAGTTAACACCGGTATGACAAACTTCGACGAGCGGCTCACAAGATTAGAGACTATGGTAACCACCCAAATGCATAAGATGAGAAGCATCTCACATGGACTAACCAAGGCATAACGCAAATTTGCAGGTTCAGACTCGAGTTTCGCAAGGAAACTCTATGTTTCATGCAGAGCTTGGCCAGAGTCTCAACACTAACACCACCATATAGAAGACCAATGGCCACTTTATCAACACCTCGACCACCACCACCTAGCTATCAATCTCTATATACTACACAGCTAAGCACATCTCATTCTGTTAAGTTAGATGTAGATAGCGATAGTTGTAATGAGATTTTAGAGAGTTTGTGACTTGTGTAGTCTGTTTGTAATTTGCTTGTGGATTACTTAGTTTGACTATTTGTATTAACTACTTGGTTTAATATAACATTCCATATTTTTTGTTATATTTGCCTCACTTGCCTTGCATATTTTGAACATTTACATTCTTTATTTTCTTATTTGATTGTTGACAAAAAGGGGGAGAAGTAATTGGAAAAAAATGTTAAAACTTAAAATTTATTCAATATGAAACATTGATTCATACTTTTAAACTTGATAAAAAGGAGGAAATGAATCAACCTAACAATAAGTTGAACTAATATGAGATGTCTCACTTTTTTTTTTTTGGTAAGGGAAAGGTTAGAAACTCTATAGACCTTAAAGAAAGAAAAACTTACTTAGATATTCTTAAGGAGGAGTTTGATACTTTAAAAGAATTTAAATTGACTAAAATCTCTAAAATATACATTATTTTGTCATCATCAAAAAAGAGGGAGATTGATAATATCATGTCATGTAAGTTTATGTTTTCGATGATAAACAAATTTGGTATAATGTCAATTTAATTTATGGATAATAAAATACATTTGAATGCGTTAAGAATCAAGAAAATTATATGTGATGATACTTATGAGTAGGCTAAATAATTTTCTGTGATCAATTTAATCTTATGTTTGCAATCTCTTTCCCTATTTTTTTATTTATTGTACTGCATTAATAATTTCATTCATTTTAAGTTTTAAATATTTAAATAACCCAATTCACCCCCCTTTTAGGCACTGCCAACTAGGACAACAAAAGTATCAGTTTTCTAACCCTTAAAAGAGTGGATGTTAATGTCAAGGAAAACAATTGAAAAAGGCTTAAAGGTTTGTCAGAACTCATCTTTAGTTTTTTTTTTCTCCCTCTAATGATAGTTATGACAAAAAAAAGATAGTTTTCAATAAAAACAATATCTATAATGATATGAATTTTCTATTCAGAGGCTTAAAACATTTTTACCCTTTTTTATTAGGAGCATAACCAAGGAAAACACATTTTTCTGCCCTAGGATCAAGCTTGGATCGAAGATTGATTGATATATGACAAAAATAGTGCATCCAAACACTTTTAGTGACAGGTTTAATGTTATCCGACAAGTAGGAAACACTTTTTTTAAGCACTTTAAAGTAGTGATGTATTTTAAAACTCAAGTAGGCATCCTATTAATGAGATAACAGGCAGTTAAAATAACACACCCTATAAATATTCAAGAACTTACATTGAAAACATTAGAGCTCGTGCAACCTTTAACAAGTGGCGATTTTTTCTCTCAGCAATGCCATTTTGTTGTGAGGTGGCATGACAAGTAGACTGATTATGAATACCCTCTATTGAAAGAAATGTTCCTAACCATTTGTTAAAATCTTCAATACCATTATCAGTTCTAAGTATAAAAATTTTTGTTTGAAATTGGGTTTCAACCATATTATAAAAATCCTGAAAAAGTTTTACAACTTCAAATTTGTCACTCAACAAATACACCCAACACAAATGTGTATGATTGTCAATAAATGTAACATACCATTTCTTACCAAAATTAGTAATGGTTTTTAGGACCCTAAAGATCACTATGAATTAAATAAAAAGGTTTGGAAGAATGATAAGCTTTTGATTGATAGGTGTTTCGGTGACTTTTGGATATGTGGCAAACATCACAATAAAGAGAATTGCAATCTAGATTTTTAAATAAGCTAGGAAACAATTGCCTTAAATAGAGAAAACTATGATGTCCTAGTTTTAGATGCCAAAACATTATTTGTTCACGTACAAAAACAGAACTAGTACTACTACTCAAACCTTGAACTTGTTTATTGTTGAATAAAGTCTCATTGAAGTAGTAGAGTATATCAATCATCTTAGCACTGCCAATCATCCTCCCTAAGAGTTGGTCTTAAAATTCACAATGGGAATCAATGAAAATGGCAAGACAAATAAAATCTCGTAACAGTTTACTAACAAACAGCAAGTTACAAGCAAGTTTAGGGACGTGAATGACATATTTGAGTTCTACTTTTTCAGTGATTTGAATATAACCTATTACAACAATGGATGAAAAACCTCTATCTACAACTCTAATATTTTTATTACCAGAACAAGGAGAATAAGATTGAAACAATTGTGAGGTATTGGTCATATGATCCATGGTGCAAGATTTAAGCAACATGAGTAAGCACTAGAGGCAGAAGTAGATTTCAGCAATTGAAGAAGATGATCCACCTGCTAAGTACTTAGGAAATTAGCTTCATTGGCTTTAGAGACTGTCTGGTTGCTGCCAGAGGGTCTATATTTGTTGCTCTTCCAATTTGTTGGCTTTCTATGGAGTTTCCAATAATTTTCTCGAGTGTGGCGTGGCTTATTGCATTGGTCACACCATACTCGAGGCTTATCTTTTAACCTCTTTTGATTAGAGTAAGGTCACTTTACAGAGATATTGGTAGTAGCCAAATCTGTGTTACTAGTAACATGAAGAGCAGGATTAATGGCAGCAACAAGAGTAGATTTTTCCACAGTCTCATCCTCTTTTTTCTTTATCATCACACTCTTTCGATAATCTTCTCGTCTTACTTCAAAAAATACTTCCCTAAGTGGGGGCAGAGGCTATCTCCCTATAATTCTTCCTCTTACTTCATCAAACTTATCATTAAGTTCAGCCAAGAATTTAAAAATTCTTGCATTTTCCACCTTCTTCTTATTGTGATTACAATCAACAGGATTATTCCATTTATAATCATTGAATAAATCCAAATCTTGCCATAGGCCCTTAAGAACATTGAAATACCTTGTTACATTGTTGTCTCCTTAATAAGTATTATTGATCTTTTGCTACAATTTATAAATAATAGACTAATTCCCAAGGTTAGAGTACATTTGACTCACATTATCCCAGAGTTCCTTTATAGTAGAATAGCACATGTAATTAGCGTTAATCTCTTCATTCATAGCATTCACAAGTCATGCCATCACCATGAAATTTTTAGCATCTCATATAGCATAAGATGGGTCTGTCTTCTAGGGCTCCTTAGCTTCACCAATCAAGTATCCTATCTTTCCTCTTCCACGAATATACTTCTTGACATATTGTGACCACTGCAGGAAGTTGACCTCATTCAATCGTATATTAATAATTTGGATAGAGTAAGTTTCAGAATGGGTAGATCTAGTATCAAGTTTGGTTTCAAGTTTAGTTGTGTTTGGAGTTTCAGCCATGGCTACAGTAATACAGAGTTGAACAATGAAGAAAACCCTATAGAGATTAGGGTTAAATTAGAGTTGCCAAGGGAAACTAAGGTTTTAAGGCCAAGAGTCGAACTCAGCTATGATACCATTTAGAATGAGATAGCTTCTTGTGAGAATAATTCTCATTTTTCATAACATAGGTATAAATCTGTATAAATAGATGTACAGAAGAAGAATAGAAGAAAAAACTAAAGAAGGAAAGAACAAAAGATGTTAACTTCTAAGGAAACTAAATATTCTAGGATATTCACACATTTACAATTGAGATTTTCTTAAAAAAAAAAATAGAAAAGTTGACTAAAAAATTTTGAAACTTTTCAACTTGTATATTTAAAAAATAAAATAAATCACTTATTTAGTAAATTTTATTATAAAAAAATTAATTTCATCACTTATTATCTATTATGTATATTTCAAAAAATAAAGAAATTATTTATTATGTAAATTTAAAAAATTAAAAATTAAAATACACTAAAGGACAAAAAATTTTGGCATGAGCGACTATAACACTTGTGTGGAGGACACGAGCGAGCACTGTAGCATTAGTGGGGAGGGCACGAATGACCATAGCGGCACTGTAGCACTAGTATGAAGGGCATGAACGACTGTAACACTAGTGCAGAAGACACAAACACACTGTAGCGCAATGTTCAAATTGTTTATTTTTTAATTTTTTAAAATTTACGTAAGAAATAATTTTTTTTATTTTCTTAATTTATAGTTTTATGTAAATTTTATTATAAATAAATTTAATTACATTACTTATCATTATTATGTATATTTTAAAAAATAAAGAAATTAAAAATTAAAAAATAACAAAAAGACAAAAGGACAAAAAAAATGTAAACTTATATTTCCCTGCCGCCGACCACCAAAATTTTTTTCTAATTTTTTTTAATATATAAAAATTTAGAAAAAAATTATTTTCTATAAATAATATAAGTTTTTCTCAGTTATGTTATATTAATTAATTGCATATCTTATTATTTTAGTATAATTAATTGCATTTATGTGTAAAAATTTAAAAAGGTTAATAAATTGTCTAAGAACTAACTTATTGCTTGTGCAATTTTTTTAGGTATAAAAGGCTAGACAATCACACTTAAAGATTCCAGCAGATGACATTTTCATTAGGAGGCGAGCTGTTTATTACAATTTGGGGTAATATACCATATTAAGATAAAGTTAAAAATAGCACAAGTTAATATATTTAGACAAATTTATTTTTGGTACTTTTTGTCCATCGAAAATTTACATCATTTGCCTATTCTCATATATTATATGTTGTTGCACGAAGTTCTTGTAGATGGCAACAACAACAATATATAGTCCACAGTCGATGCTGCCTATTACATTACAGTCCATAGGGATATACAAATATGCCATAGGCAGCACTGACTGTGGCGTATTCATATATTCATACCTACATTTTAAAGAATGACAAATGATATTAAGAACAAGATAAATACATAAATTACAGATTAAATATACTTATTTGTGATAATTAGCTAAAATGTAATAGGCATCCTTACAAGATTATACTTTCTCTTAAAATTCTGACTCGTCTCCTTTAAGCATACCACATCTTTCTTGTATTTACTATACTAACTTGCAATGGATCATCACAGTGACTAAAATGTATATTGAAACACAATGGATCCTATGGATACTGATCAAACTGTACAAGATCTTTTGACATATCTAACAATCATAAATTAGCACACAACCTGTTTACCAAGTCTAGGTTAAAGGTTTTAGAGTTGAGAGGAGTAGACATAAAAGCTTATACTACAAGTTGGGAGCTATGTAACTATACTAAGGTAAATTAATTGACATTATTTTGTGAACTAAAAGACATTGTGGATACGCAAACTTTCTTTGAACCATATTCTAAGAGATTTTTTATTTTTTATTTTATTTTATTTTTTTTGGTAAAGATTGAGTTTTATAAAAAGGATGTAGAAAGTTTATTGGCAATGGCGGACGCCATTTGAGGGGACTTTACAAAGGTCTCATTATTTGTAGTAAATATAAATGTCAACTATAGAGTACTGTTGGAGATTTGCCCTAAAAACCAATTGTGTCATACGGCTTAGGGATATCATTCTATTGTATATATAATTATGTAATTGATTGTAAATTAGTTTATAATTACTAAAATGGCTTTTATATCATTTTGTATGTTCAGTTGCGAATATATACTATGTATATAAAATACAGAATGAGATCCCGTGATGTATTATGATGTCATAATTCTATCTACAAGCAGTTGTAGATATGAGGACAGAGTTTTGATTTGAATACATCTGAATCTGTTCCGGGTTGAGGTGATATCATGTGGGACTATGATATTGCATGACTGATATGTTTGATGCTGCCAATGATTAATATTGGATACTAATAGTTGGATGATGAGTCTCATGTTATTAAACGTGACCAAACGTGACAAATCACATAGGTGATTATCCACATACAGCCATACTAGTATACCACTAGTCCTTTGACTTGAAATATCACGGCTGCCCTTCACATTAAGACACATCGTTCACTTGTGTATATCGCACTGGACTAGCCACGCTTGGTCAAAGGAGTTTGCTAGCAATGCATTTAGGTGTGTGAGGACAAGTAATAGCCAAGATGGAATATGTTGGCTTAGATGTTGGAACTTGAGATCCTAGGTAGAATTATTATACACGAGAATAAAGCCTTTGGCCAAAGCGTATATGTCCAAAAAAGTGTTTCGCAAATATATGAATCCTGTATATGATTGAGGTTCTGATCCTATGATTGAGTTAGGGGTTTAACTATTCCATGACCCACATTCGATTAGAAGTTGACAGCAAATGGACTTCACTACATACACGTACGACTATACGGATTCATTAGTGTCTGAGAGTCATGACGTTTTACTAGAAGTCTGTCATGATCATTAGGAACTTTGGTTATAAAAGTTTGTACCGAAGTGATACAGAGAGTTCATGTGCACTCATGTCCAGTTCACAATAGACCCAAGGATCACGCATATTAGTCGGTTACTTGATGATAATGGCATTTGCTACTATACAATGATCATTAATTTGTTAATGATGTTATTCCGATACTTGATCGGGTAGCAATTTGATTCTTTATTGTAAAGAATACATTTTCTGCCAAGGACGTGCTAGCACAGTATGAATGGGAAATATTTCAGTTAATTATGGGATAATGTAAATATAATTTATGGATATTATATTGTTATATAATGATATAATACTTTAATATGATTAAAGTAATAATATAATAATAATATCTTATACATTGTAATGTATATATAATATTGTATTATATATATATATATATTAAAGTAATATATATATATATATGTGTGTGTGTGTAAGATATTTGTATATATATATTAGTATATATATACATACACTCTCTCTTTAGAGCCAACCAATCAACATATGCCACATGGCTTTATTTATTTGATAAAGTGAAAAGCAAGTGGAGCAAGTGGGTGATGTGGGAAAATGGGATTACGGCTGTGCAAAAAACACTCAAGTGTTGAGTGTTAGTTGCATTGGATGCAACGTGAGTCTTCTTAGGTAAGACAAGAACGAACCGAGCATCTTCTTCTCTATTATTCTCTCTGCATTCTAGTGAGTGTCATCCTTAGAGAAGCATGGTGAAAGTTTGGTTTTGAACTAAAAACACAAGAGAGAAGAAGAAAATAAGAGAGAGAAAGAATGTTTTGGCTTGGTGAAGTTAAAGCCGATCTCATAAAGAAGCCGGAATCACCGTTGCAAACACCGATATATGGAGACCAGTAAAGACGAGTGAAGGAGTTCATTTGCTATTCTAGATTGAAAAGGAAAGAAGAAAGTTCTTGAACTTTACATTTATGTTTATATTTGAAATTGTTTTAAATACCCAAAACATACATATGTACATGTCTGGATCCAAGGGTAGCCTTTCTACATGTCTGTGTGACGATCATGGCCTCCCTTGCAATGGTCACATGCCCGTGAATCGATTCCGCGTGTCGCGCTTCTACCATGAGTGAGAAATAGAGCATCTAAGCTTTTCTTGACGGCACTATTTCCTTTCAAGTACATCTATCATGCGCCGAACCTGAGGTCCACTCATGACAATCGCCACAGGCCTTCAAGATACACCCTATACACCTAGAATGTATCAAGAGAGCCTATAAGACTTCTTATAAACCATAAACTCCTGAAAAATAGTTTATAAATATTCTTCCCATCTATGGGAGCATTATCAAAGAATTGGTCTCTGTGATCTATCCATCCATGACACAAAATCAATAATTAAAATATTATAATCCTTTGAATCATCCTCGGTCGGGTTTGAACATATATAAGTATTACATAAACGTTTAGTTTTCAAATACTTTACAGTTTTCAAATGTATCTTAAAAATCAAATTACATATATCTAGTGGGACAAACTACTAAATGTGAGTCAAGAAGAATTTACCCAGAGCATCGTTAGCTCTCTACTATTGCCATAAGCCTTGTGAGCACTAACGCTCCTAACCTGAAAGTTGTAATTGTGATAAATGAGTATACAACTATACTTAGTGAGTAAATACATACATAAATATATACATACATGCACAAGCATTTTCAAATTCTCTGATATTGGGATTTCATTAATATCATGCTCAAAAATACATATTTACATTTTCATTTGCAACAAATAACTATAAAACAGATTATAGGTTTGCATTTCATTTAAACAACCAAACCAGGCTAGTCATACTTTCTCGACGGATACCTTGGCCGAGGTAACGTCGAAATCCATTAGTAAGCTTGTTATACATAAAACCATATGTAATGCATTTGTATAAAGCAGAAAACCATTTCTTATACATTATAAAATCATTTACAAAACATGCTTTTACAAAATTATCCGTTAGTCTTACTGATGTTGGCTCTGAGCAGTCACTTAGTGACAAAGTGACCGTCTTCGTCATATCCATCAAATCCATGAGATCTTTATCAAGCCGTCAAGACTTTCTATAAAGTTCTATTACAGCATATACGTGCACGACACACAGTGGGCTTACCCTGGCTTTTTCTCCTTATATTAGTCCCACTGCGACTCCACTCATCTATTCGGCCTCTCAATAGGTCTATCCATAAGCTACCTCCCAGTATATATAGTAAATAAATTGGCCCACTGACCAAACAACAATATTCAACCGTAACAGCCTCATTACCAATATACATGCACAATTTAAAACAATTCATTTCCAAATAATTATTGTAAATCACATAAATACATCAGACCTCCTCGGTCGTTCAGCATGAATATCCAAACAATTTCAAACCGCAAACCAATTAATACATTATCCTAATATTAAATTTTAATCAAATAAATACACGTTCATTTCTCATTTCACTTTAACAATAGAAAACACTTGTTTAGCACACAAGCAATACATATAGTATAACACACACACACACATATATATATGTATATATATTTACATAATTCATGCATATATAAATTTACTCACAATGAGGGGATGATAATCACTCCTACTAAGGTTCATCACACTCAGTCAGACCTTCTCGCTGGTTTTCAGAACTTAATACTACACATGCATATATTTATAAATTCCAAGATTCCTATTAATTAACAAATATACTCTAGATGTAATTGCGTGAAAAACATGTCTAAATTTTTTTAGTTGACACATATTATTTTGTGAGCTTAACTAATTAGACCATTTATTCGATTTCCAATAACGAAATCTCATGACCATAAATATTCCAAGTTTCACATTTATGTCTAAAATGATTATACCTATTCTCAACTACATTTAACGCGTATATGTCATCATAAACTTCTATTTACCGCAATTCTACACAAATTCACATTTTCGTCAAATATAGATACAATTATTTCAAACGATAGTTAATGCATATTCAATATCATATTCTTCCAATTATGACCCTTCAACACAATTCTACATTTCTTATACGAAATTAAACGTAAATTTTGGATGAATAGTAACCTTCAAATTTCAATATGCTTAAAATCTTAAAATTATGCTTGCAATGAGTTAATAGATTTACCAGTTACTTGTTTAAGTCCTTAAAAACCTCGATTTGTAGTTTAATCAAAAAAACCTCAATTTTCTCTCGAAACCCAAATTTGCTCCTCATCGTTTCTTATTTTTTTTAGCTCAAAAACGATATCAAATCGAAAATAAGAGGAGGGGGAGTCATTTGGTGGCGAAAATTTGACGAAAAATGAGAGAAATTAGAGAAATCAAAGAAATAGAGAGGGAAGA
Organism: Cedrela odorata; assembly: GCA_035584115.1. Lineage (NCBI taxonomy): Eukaryota > Viridiplantae > Streptophyta > Magnoliopsida > Sapindales > Meliaceae > Cedrela > Cedrela odorata. Next base: position 553,502 of record JAXCLQ010000009.1, read on the forward strand.
GAGAGAAACAGTCTTTTTAGAAAGGGAGAGAGAAAATTTTATGTTCTAAGAGAGAAGGACGAATGAGAAACTGTTAAGAGCTGGTTTTTATATAGAAAATGAGTAAGAATACCAAAATACCCTTAAAATCTTTGAAAATTTTTTAAAAACCCAAGTTTTCACAACTAACTGGTCGACCGCTTCCTTAAACCGGTCGACCGAACACCCACACTGCCGGTCAACCAGTTGCTACAGTATCCCGCTATAATAATTCAGTTTTTACTGTTTAAAAATCTTGCGATTTAATCCTTGAAAACTTTGTAATTTGGTCCCTTTTTTAGTTTTTTGAAAAATACGAATAAATCCATATTAATCATTTCATTAACCCAACTTAAATTCTCCTAAGTCTCGTTAATGTGTTAAATAAATTTTAAATCATGCATATGTGATAATGAATATTTTACATTGATTATTCTACCCCCTACATTCAAAGAATAGAGTTTTGCAACATCCATTTGCTACATGTCTTTTAAAGATTGAGAACATGCAATAATGAAGTATTTTATTTTATTTTTTAAAAAGGCTTTATGAATAAGTTGGAAGAAATAAAAGGTATGACTGTGCTTCATCAGACAAGTAGAAGCGGTCAATCATAGTGTAACAAGTATTTCTTTTATGCTACCAAGATGTACTACAGTAAATATATTTATACTATTTAATTATTGTCACATAACAATTGAATAAATAATTAAGTAATTGTTAGATTCAATTAGGTGTAATTCAAAGGAATATGCATAAAATACCAAATTTTCTTTTAATGTTACTATAATGCTTTTATGTATGTTTTTGACAAGACATTTAAATTTCACTATATTTATTTTGAATAGATTAATATTGATATTTATTTTGAGATATCTGTTTCTTCTTGAAATGAGAAACAATTTCTCGAGTTTCCTCTTGATTTTAATTTGGCACCATTTGTTGATGCAACTAAACCATAAACGAGAGAAATACAATTTATATGCTGAGGTGATTTATACATTTTTAAAACTAGAAGTAAACTACATGTCAGTCAACAATCCTTCGTGTCAAAGTTAGATGTGTGATTTGTCAAATTATGTTTATATCTTGATTGATTGATACACATACAATAGTATTATCCAGTCTTCTAGTTACAGTTTATTACTATTTTTTGTTTGTAGATGAGTATAATATTTATATGTTTAAATGCGTTATTGAATATGTTTGGATTTTCAGTCTTCTTATCCTATGAAAATTACTATGTACGTATAAATTTAAAATTTCATTGACGTATTATGAAATTAGAATTTCTTTTCCAACTCTGTTGCAACAATTTGAACAATTCTAATTTTTTTTCTTCATTTACTAGTTTTTGAATTTCCTAATTATTTTAAGACTGTGTGGCTTTCAACCTTAAATAGGAAACATGTGATATCAATTCTACAACTTAAAGAAAATATTTTTTCCTATTTAAGAAAATTTATTCCTTTAAAAGTTTAGGAAAAAAAATTTTCAAAGTTTCATTATAAATATATATTATTTTCAATTTTGTTATAAGCCTTGGACGTGCCTTCATAGAGCTTTGTACGTGATTTTTGTATTCTTTAGTCTTATTTTGTTTTTTTAAATTGTTCATGTATTCATTTAGAGCATATTTGTTTCGCTACTGTGTAATTGAAAAATTGTGTAATTGAGTATAATTACATAGTTTTGACGTGTTTGTCCAACCTCATAATTACACAGTTAACAGTATAATTGGTGTAATTAAACCTTCTCAATTACACAGTTCAATTATTAGGGGAGGGGGCGAGAATTGGTGTAATTACATAGTTTTATTTTTTTTAATTTTTATAATTACAAAAAAATATATTTTCTCACATTTCCAACTCTCCTTAAAACCTTTATATATTATCTTTTCTTTTCCTCTTGTTGCATCGTCTTTCACCTACCCTTCAAAGCTACTTCATATTAACAACGATTTAGGTACACTTAAGCAAATTTTCTTTTTTTTTTATTTGTTAAAGCCTCTATACTGTATATTGTTAATGCCTTCGTGCTATATATGCATAAATTTTTGTTTCTTTGTTAAATTATCTATGCTATAGATGCATATATAATTTTTTTTCTTTGTTAATGCCTCTGTCATGTTTATGCACATGATAGTTGAAGAGAGTTCAACGATATCAAAGCAAGGGGATCTCGCTAAACAAGTCAAGGGAGTTCAACGGCATTAAAGTGAGAGGATCTCGCTAAATAAGTCCACCTAAAAGATTCAACATACAACGGTGACAATAGAAAGATGGAATATAGTTTTTACATTAAGTTGAACTAGTTCCAAATCCAATTAAGGTACTAAGGCCAACAAAATTCTAATAAAAGAGTTTTTAACAACTATAGAAAATATCTCATTATAGTTAATCTCTTCCTTCTGAGCGTATCTTTTAGCTATCAATCTTTCCTTGTAGAGAACATTAGTCTTATTGGGAAATTCATCTCTCTTTTTATATACCCATTTACACCTAATTACTTTTTTATTCTTCAGTAATTGAACTAGCTTTCAAGTTTCATTCTTTCTAAGAGACTGCATTTCTTCATTTATAGCTTTCTTCCACTTATCAAATTCTAGAAATTTGACTACTTCTTTATAAGTGGAAGGAACCTCATCATCTACATTTGAAAGTTTATAGGCCACCGTATCAACAAATCGAGCGTTTTGGCCTATTAACTACAATTGATTCTTATTGTTGTTAAGGTTCATGAGTGGAAACCTCTTCATTTTCACTAACCTCTTCTATCACATAAGTATAATATGTTACAATAATTATAGCTTAACTAATAATTGTCTCAAACTCCACTAGCTTTTGAGTATGCTTCACTATTTCACAATACCATCGATATTCTTTCATTGTTTTGTATTCTTTAACATAGTAGAGTTATTAAAGGTAAAATCTCTATTAAACGCAATTTTCCTCAAATTTGGACACTAAGGGTAGTATCCCTTTACACCTGAAGTAATCTGCATGAAAACAACTTTCTTAACTCAAGGAATCAAAAACATGTTAAAATTCATAATCATTAGCAGGTTCTTTGAACCATACCTCAAATAAAACTTCTCTACCGACTACTATCGACAATAATCGATTAATGAGATCACATGCATAAGTCACTACCTCAACCTAAAATTCATTGCCTAACCCAGCATTGGCTAATATACACCAAACCTTCTTCAGTAATGTTCGATTTATAAGTTCCACCACCTCATTCAGCTATTGTGTATTTCTAAATATGAAGTATCGTACAATACATTCATCTTGACATGCTTTCAGAAAAGGTTCATTATGATATTCACCACTATTATCTAATCTGAGCTGTTTGATCTTTCTGGCAATTTATGTCTCAACCATCATTTTTCACTTAAGGAAAACATTAAGTACATCATTGTAACACTCTATTCTCAAACTTGTTCAATCAATCATTATTGCATAATGCTATATCATTTCATACATAGAGTATTACTATTACATGATTCTTAAATGTCTATAATTTCTAAATTTCTTACACGTACAAAGAGTTATCTATATAACTAATTCTCAAACTTATAATTACTCTATTAATTACATATATACCAAAATTTTCATCTGTACTTAACTAACCTTGCACGCGTCCTTTGTCACTTCTATGTACTATTCTCTGAAAAATAAAATTTTTACAATAAAAAGTGAAATATGATCTTGGTAAGTAAATCATGCAAGTTTTTCTAATGTCGATGTGATACATAACATATTTCTTTTCTTTTCAAAGCAATAATATTTGCATAAACGGATCAATGAATTGTTAAACTATCAATTAATACAAGAATTCATTTATATTTTAAACATTTTTAGAATGACTCAGTCAGTTAGTGTCACCTACACCCAAGGTGACTTGGATTTAGAACGTGATCACGTATTCCGCTTAAAGCAGACAATCTTTCCATTTCAAACATAACAGAAATGTGCGTAGTACGTTAAATAGAATTTTGAATAGCTCACAAGTTTTGCATTTCACACTAGACCCATTCAAATCAGAATAAATATTAACTAAATAAAATACAATAACTACACTATACTGTAGCTCCCAAACAAGTACTGTTAATATTATAGTTACTGTACAGATTAAATATACTATATAACAGTTACTGTACAAATCGAAGTTACTGTAGCACATTCAAAAATACTATAGAACCTTCAAAAATATTGTTCATCCGAGATAAAAACATCCTGATTTCTTTTGATCAATACTTAAATTAATGTCAAATCAACTCAATACTACATTTCTTACTCAAATTCAACACTTTCTAATGTTTTTGATGTAAAATTAAGTAAAATTTTCTCAGATAAATAGTAATCTTCAATTTCAATTTATGTTTAAAATCAAAATTTAAGTTTCAACGCGTTATGAAGCTTATCGATAACTAGAATTTAAAAGAAAATCGCTCAAATTCGATGTAATTTAGCTAGAATTTGAGAGAGAAGGAGAAAAAAAAGGTTTTGGTGCTTACTGGAATTGAAGAAAAATGGTCATGGATTGGGGAGAAAAATAAGCCAAATTGTTTTATTATTGGTAGTAAAATTTCAATTAGACCCTTATTCTTTTTAAAATAATACAAATAACTTAAAACTTTGAAAAACTTTTATTTTAGTCATTTTAAAAAATTTCTAAAATAACATTTAATATTTCAAAATCTTTACAATTAAGTCTAAAATTAATCCAAGTACTATTTTTTTCATCCAAATCCACTCATAACCCAACTTTATGAAATTAATTTTGTGCCTAAATAAATTTTTACAATTCACCTAAAAATTCTAAATTATATGAAATTTTAATTAAACAAATAATATCAAATTATTCGATTAAATTTTTTAAATACTCTAAATTACATGAAATTTTAATTAAATAAATAATATCAAATTATTCGATTAAATTTTCTAAATACTGCATATGTTACAGTTAAAAATTATCAAAATTGCGGGCGATACAATTATCCTTAGTCTTTATAACGTATACCCAAACTCCTTTGGAAAAGTTATCAACAAAAGTAAAAAAAAAAAAAAGTGTATACCTTCAAAAGATGTTGTCTTGGTAAGTCCTGACACATCAAGATAGTATAATCCAAAATAGCTTTAGTATTATGAATTGTTGTGCCAAACATCCCTCTCGTTTGCTTTCCTGTAATACAATACTAAAAAAATTCTAATTAGTAAGTCTTTGCACCTTTCAATAATCCTTATTTCATCAAACTCAACAAGTTTTTTCTACCTGTATGCCTTAAACGCATATGTCATAATTTGATCATCTCTAAATCTGCATTCTCATGTAAAACTATAGTTGTTGATCCAGTAATCATGTTACCATTATAAGAAGATAAATTGTTGGGGATACAATTTGAGGCATGATTAAAGCTCAATGGGTCATAGGCCCACAAGTAAGTAATATCGAACCCAAGTTGAAATCTTCTAATATATGGAAGAATCTGAGCTTAGCTTAAGCTCAAAGAATACTAATCACATTGTAACAATAACCTCGGGTACAGTACAAGTCAAAACCTCTTAGTCTCATATAAAAAGCCTCAAATATGGGTATCAGTTCCGAGACTTCTCCTACTCTAGAAGTTATCGGGTATAGCACGGTAAAGGACTTAAGTATATAACACAATCTGAGGTCACCTCAAGTGGATGAAGAAGTCTCAAGTAAAGACTTCCAAGACATCTTAATAATTATGTATTAAGGGAAGATTCGTTTCTTTCCTAAATTCTTCCAGATTCTTCTATAATAGGGATCCTTTACATAGTGAAATTATTCCATAATAAAGATCCTATGCCCAGTCGATACCTTCTACAAGAATAGCTTAAGATCCCACAAATTCTGAAAGACCAATACTTATAAAGTGGAAATTCTATAATTCTTCAAATTTGAATATTACCAAGATTATTATTTATAGATTCTTTAGAATTTTACCAAATTTAAGAGACACAAACATCTATAAAAGGAGGCCAAGATAACTAAGTACGCATCATGAAACACTGACATTAAAAACCTATATTCTCCTTTTCTTTTCTCTCTCATAACCCAAAACAAAACTCTAACTTGAGCATCAAAGAGTTTTCACTGAATAACCGGCTTTTACCACCTTAAGTTTCTATTGTGATCGCAAGTTAGGTGAGCAGTCAAGTTAAGAAGAAGATTGTTGCTAGTGTATAAGATCCAAGGAAGGATTTTTGTTACATCAACAACTGGCGCCGTTTGTAAGGATTTAAACAAAAAGTCTGAAGTAACTGCAAAAAGAAGATTATGGCTACCACGTGAACTTATGCCACAAAAAACCAAACAACAACAAAACGAAATTTCTATGACAATTGCCTTGAGGAGATAGCGACAGTTAACTAAAACAAGAATAATAGACCGCCACCCAAGGAGGGCGCAAACCACGATTTAGAGGCTTCATCTCCACATCAAAATTCCTCCAACCTAGGAGTCACAGAAATTGCATGGTTGATTAAGCAATTGGCTGATAATGAAAACAAAAGAAAAAGCAAAAAAGGATAGACAAATCTGAACACTAACAGAAGAAGTTACAAAGATATATATATATATATATATATATTACTAGAAAGAGGAGGCCGTGGAAATGCAGCATTCCAAATGTCCGACATAATAAGGATTACGAAACCAATCTCCGACAAAATATTACTAGAAAGAGGTATACTGCTATGGAGAAAGGGGAAATGAAAGTTTCCAATTATTCTCCAGCCAAGGGGTAAAGAAACACAAAGTCTTGGACAATATCACCCACAATTTGAAAGAATTCGACACTTAATCTTAGGATATAAAAGGATAATATGGTTCCCATAAATCCACATCTCAATCATCTCAGGATAATACTATCTACAGCTTGAATAAACTTTGATGTCAACCTCAGAATGTAAGAAAGCAAGAGTGGTTCCTAGATGATTAATTTTTGAATTCACCTCAAGATAATATTATCCAAAAACCCGAATTTAGGTGGTATGGCTCCCAAGGCCTATCTCTTATTCACCTCTTGGTAATATTATCTAAAAACTTGAATCTGGGTGGTATGGTTCTCGAGGCCTATCTCTTATTCACCTCGGGGTAATATTATCTAAAAACTCATTTTTGGGTGATATGGTTCCCGAGGCCTATCTTTTATTCACCTTAGGGTAATATTATCCAAAAATTCAAATATGGGTATTATGGTTCCCGAAGCCTATCTCTTATACATCTTAGGGTAATATCCTCTCAAAGCCTAGATATGAGTGATTTGGTTCCCAAGCGTCTATTCTCCATACATCTTGGGGTAATATCCTCCTAAAGCACAGTTATGGGTGACTTGGTTCCCAAGTGTCTACTCTCCATACGTATCGGGGTAATATCTTCCTGATGCCCAAGTAAGGGTGACTTGAGTCATAGATGTTCACCTTTTATTTTTTCCGAGGTAATATTATCATTAGCTCGAATAAGCCCTAAGCATGACTTCAGGACGTACAAGAGCTAAAAAGTTCTCAAGTGATTATGTTCTTCAAATATCTCGAGGTAATATCCTCTCAAAGCCCAAGTAAGGGTGACTTAGTTCCCAGATGTTCACCTATTATTTGCTCCGAGGTAGTATTATCCTCAACTTGAATTAGCCCTGAGCATAACCTCAAGATGTACAAAGCAAAAAGGTTTTCTTGTGATTATGTTCTCTAAATATCTCAAGGTAATACTATCCATACACTTGAATCTGTGTAACATGGTTCCCAAGGCCTATCTCTCATTCACCTTGAGGTAATACTATCTATAAACTTGAATCTGGATAACATGGTTCTTGAGACCTATCTCTTATTCACTTCTAGAGTAATATAATCCTTAAGTCGAATAAGCCCTTAGGTCAACCTCAGAACGTACAAGAGCAAAATGATTCCCAGATGTCTATTTCACATACGTCTCAGGGTAATATTATCCAAAAGCCCAAATTTAGGTGATATGATTCTCGGATGTTTATCTCTCATACATCTCTAGAGTTATATGACTGAAAGCTCGAACAAGCCCCAAGGCTGACCTTAGAACATACAAGAGCTAAAAGGTTATGCATGATTAAGTCATATATTCATTGCTTGAATAAGCCTTGAATATGATCTTAGGACGTACAAAGGTAGAATGATTCTCTGACAATTATGTTCAACCTTCGTCTAAGAACAACACTATCCAAGATCCAATTAAACCCTGAGAATAAAACCAAGATGTAAAATGATGAATGGTTCCCAGTTTATTATGATTAATGAACAAACTCAAGTCAGGTTAATAATACATGAGATTCATTAAAGCCTTGAAATTAAGGTATATTGGCGGTTAGTATGGTTCCTGCTTGAAAATGCCCTCTTTAAAGAAATATCATAAAACTAATTTTCAGTGGAATAAGTTTTACACTTTTAGCTCAGCTCAGGTTAGTTTTGGTCAAGTATTTTCAAATTGCAACTTTTAGTTTTTGTCAAACAGATACGTTTTGACTAAAACTATAAGACTTGATGTTGAGGATACAATTTAAGATATGATTAAAACTCAATAGGTCATGGGCCCTCAAGTAAGTAATACTGAAACCAAGCTGAAATCTTGTAAAAGATAGAAGAATCCGAGCTTAGCTTAAACTCAATGAATAATAACCAGAGGGTAACAAGGACCTCAGGTATAGTACGAGCTGAGACCTCTTAGTCTCATATAAAAGGCCTCATACATAGGTATCAGTTCTGAGACTTCTCCCACTTGTGAAGGTCTCGAGTATAGCATAGCAAAAGTCTCAGGTATATAACACAGCCTAAACTAATCTCAGGTGAATGAAGAAATTTGAAGTAAAAACTTTCGAGAGACCTCTTAATAATTATGCATTAACGGAAGATTCATTTTTTTTCCAAATTCTTCAAATTCTTCCATAATAAGAATTCTTTACCTAGTGAAATTATTTCATAATAAAGATTCTATGTCCAGTAGATACATTCTGCAATAAGAGCTTAAAATTCCACAAATTCTGAAAAATCGATGCTTATAAAGTAGAAATTCTATGATTCTTAGAATTTAAATATTACTAGGATTATTATTTCCAGATTTCTTAAAAATTTACTAAATTTGAAAGACATAAACATCTATAAAATGAGACTAATGACAATCAGGTAGGCATTAAGAACTTATATCCACCTTTTTTCTTTTTCTCTTATAACCCAAAACAAAACACTGACTTAAATATCACAGGGCTTTGGCCAGGCAACTGACTTTTATTCTCTTAAATTTCTATTGTGATCGCAGGTTGAGCAAACAGTCAAGTGAAAAAGAAGATTATTACTGGTGTATTGAATCAAAAAAAATATTTTTGCTATATTAACATAAATTATTTCTTCTTATACCTTTTATATTCACAAGAGTAACTGAAATAACTTTAGAATATTCATAACATAAATTTATTAAATTCTTCCTTATATATTCAAAAAATATTCATAAATTTAGAAAGTCAAAAAGAGTTGGTGCTGCATTGAATAAGCAAATAAAAAGGATTATTGAAATTAGGAATTTTTGTCTCTTTCACTATAGATTTTCTCATAAATTTTTAGTAGTTCTTTAATTGACAATCTCAAAATAAACGTAAAAATTTTTTTAAAAAAATCACGTTAAATCATGATTGGTTGTTTAATCTTTAATCTTAAGTTTGATTACTGCTATCATCTGACAAATTTCACGTGAACTAATGAACTGTTAACCTCTAACAAACTTTTATCGGCTTATATCTGTCCATCCTAATCCTAATCCACAGTTCTCAACTTAAATAGGAATGATACATGCATGTAAAACTAAAACAATACTTTACCTGACACTGCTATCATCTAATCTACTTGTAAATGTATATATTAAACTACTTCCAGTCTAGATTCAGCATCATAATCATCTCTAATCTCAGGAGATGATATTAAACCTTTTACTTCAGTTTCAGTTTCGGGAACAACCCACCAAACCGGAGGCTGTTAATATACATTTGCATTTAGCGGATGAAGTCGCTTAAATTTTGATTCTTCCAAATCATAAATTCCAGCATCATGCACTCTACACCTTGAAAAATCATGGTAATGTGAGTGATCGACATCATCGGGAAGTATATGCGATTCCTTTCTATGCCTGCAACAACCGATACTGCCACAGAAAATGTCTGGTTATGTCCCACGTACAATGCGTAATCACCCAACTCTTTCACGCTAACCCACTCCTCTTAACTTTTGATTGTGTTTGTTTACTCCAAATCCAGGTGTTGTATGACATGAGTTACAACTGCAAATTCCTTCATCATCATCATGCAGTCCAAACTGATGAAATTTTGTATGGTGGGAAATTAACAACAGTTCACAGCCACATTCTACCTTTTAATTATTATCGCCTGTCATTAGTCCGTACTCTCTCTACAAACTAGGTCAATGTTGGACCACCAAACGAACAACTAAATTTATAACCAAAGATGACTCCCATCAGTAAAGAGTTTTGATAGGAGGAAGATCAATCTGTTTTCCGCCACATGGTTAAATTATGGTTCACCATGACAGATATAATGCAAAAGAGGAGGTGTTATTTTGATAAAGTAAACTACCAAATCAATTGTTCATAGAATTTGCAATAAAATAATAGAGTTTGGTTTTGAGCTTAATTACTTGTGAGAATCTTTTTTAATTATTGAGGCGTCACAAGTAATAAAATTTATCTAATTTTGATTTACTATTTTAATCTCAAGAACACTAACATTTGAGAAGGCTGCTGTGTATTGTTAAGAATTAGATCTGCCATTGTAAACAAGACAGAAAGTGTGAATGAGTAAATAAACACCCCTTGGGATCTTCATGGCATTAGCACTTTTCAAATATAATACCATCCAAACTCACAAAGTTTCTCTGGACGAAAATGGAGGAAATCATCATGCACATACGAATGGTGAATCAAAAAGGTAATTACTTCCACTAACTAGAATGATATGTTCATTATAAGAAAAAATAAATTTATGCTTAAATTAATTTTCTGAATTAGGTTGATGGGCAAAGTTGCTATAATAACTGCTGAAGCAAGAGGGATTGAAGCAGCTACAGCAAAATTGATTGCTGAAAATGGTGCTCACATTTGTCATAACTGACATACTCCACGAACTGGGTGCGGTTTTAGCCGACTCAATTGGCGCCGGTACATACACTGCGACGTGACAAAAGAAGAAGATGTTGAATCAGCTACTTCTATTTGACAGAAAGAAAATGTTCAGAAAAACATGCTACCCAAATTTTTCCATGAGAAAAAAAAATTACCGAAAAGGCTATTTATTCATTTCACAAAACTCAAAATGGCAGGCAGATACCCACTTTTATTTTTTGCGGATTCTTGGCAACTGTTGGTTCATTATTCATGAAGTCCAGCAAATTACGGTCCATACACTCAAAAAGAAGCTCAATACTATATTTACGGCTCACTACATCCAGCAACCTGCAACAAAAACTCAATCGCACTGTTCATATGAATTTTCTTCTGCAAGCATATTTTATTCTAACAGGTATAGCCAATTCTTGGAGCATTGCATCTAATCCACCGAGTCATCAAGTTAGTGAAGCAATATAAATAAATAACTTTAATGGAGTATGTACCAATCCAAAGACTTTGTAGCGTTCATTAGTATTTCAGAAATGTTACAAAGATAATCAATTGTCTAACCTCGCTTAATTTGCTACGTAAAATGATAAGCTATGTGATGCTGAGCTGAAGCTGAGCTTGTGAAAGACGAAATACTTGCTGAACGAAGCACTGAGCTGAAGCTGAGCTGCTGAGCTGGATATTAGTGTTTGTTATTCACTGGAGTCAGTTAGTTAGTTAGTTGAAAGGTTGCCAGCTGTAGAAAATTAGTTTAGTTGGTTAGTTAAATTTGTTACGTTAATGTGCTGTGTATATATACATTCTGGATTGTATTCCGTTGATTGTAATGAGAAATCATTCTTCAAGAAATAAAACTTTCTCTTTCATTTTTACTTTTCTCAGTAAATTTTCCTTTGTGCCAAACAGAGCATCATTGCAACTCTCACAGGCCGTCGTCTTAATTGTCTCAAAAGGATTTATCTAATTAATCTATTATTGTATGGTTTCTTTTTATAGCAAATTATTACAAACTAAATTAAAAAACTATTATAACAAGAATGTTTACCTAATGATGTTTTCATCCTTCAGTTCCTTTATAACATAAACTTGTCTGATTATAAAGGCAGGGACACCTTCTTCTTAGGCTTAGCTATAGTGTAACCAGTCAAACTGTTACGGAGCTTGTAAACTTTGCCATGGCCGCCTTCTCCTATTTCCGTCATTTCTTTTTAATGCTTGTACTGACAATCCACCAGTCAGAAAAATTATTACAAAAATATATTAAAGAAAAAATCCAAAGTAGATAAACAAAGTCTTTCACTCTATACTTTCTCCTCCATTTTAACAGCTCAGAAATCACCTCCAGTCAAAGAGTGACTGAAAATGCTGAATGGATACATGAAAGAAAGACGTGAATATAAATTCATTATGCTTAAAAATTTGAAAGCCATTTATGAACCTGCATACTAATTAATCAATGCATTAAAATTAAAAGGAAAAGTACAAAATAGTCAAATATCAAGAAAATCAAAATTATTCTAGCTGGGCAATCTAGGAATCTAGCTAAAAGTGATCTTTCATTTTCTTACTCTTTTTCTTTTTGTTCTTCACGGAAAGGGAGTGGAAGAAGTCTTTCGAGCAATAATGACTATTGAACATATTGTTCATAATTTCAGGACTTCTCGGTATTATTCCCCACAATAGGAAGACAAGCAATAAAAAAAATTCAAAGAAAGTCAGACAAGTTCAACCAATCAACATCAATATTTATACATTATTTATTCTTATACTAATCAATTTTATTTTAAATATAACAATATTAAATCATAAATAAATTAATACAAAATAATTACTCAAATAAATATCATATTAACTATTTAATAATTATATTATTTTATATTAATTTAAATTATTAAATTTGTATCAATTTAACAAATCATGTCAAACCCTTATCTTATATTTAATGATTGGTTGTCCGAATATACGTAGTCTGGCAGACTTGAAGCTAAGGTCACAACTGGTACAATGATAAACTATATTGGCTTTCAATTATTTCCAACACTTTGTTTTATTGGATTGATGATCGACTTGTATAGATCAATATTCTATTTCAATAGAGAGTCATAATCAGTATAAAACATATACTTCGATCATAATTTTTGTCAAGTTAATAACTTTAGCGCATATAAAATTGTCGAACATTCTTCTTTTTTATATGTAAATAACAATAAAATTAAACTGCAACCAACCAAATTGATATCACATGAAAATGAAATGGTGAAATTCCAAACGCAATGCTTGCAACAAATAAAATGCAGAGGCTGATTTATGTGCATAAATAGTAACTTCTACAAAACTCTGCTTCTTCCACAGACAAACATCAAATCTCCTTCAGATGCTGCAAAGCTAAATGCCAGTATGAGATCCCTTCAAAATCAAATCTTGATGTTGAAGTAATCCGGATCAAAGTGATGTAACCTCACATAACCATCTTCACCTCCACTCGAGAAACTATGAATTACAAATTAAATAAAGAAAACAAGTCAACTCCAATAAATTTCAAAAAAATAATCCATCATTCATAGCTTTGATGTGTGTGTATGATAAATTAAATAAGAAGGTTACAGTTTCGTCTATGAGAAGAGTAGAAGAGTATCACCGCAATCTTAAAAAATAAAAACCAAATAAAAAAGATTATCATCTGCACTATTCCATCACCTATCCAAAGATAAAGAGGAACTTATACATTGTAACTATTTTTCAAAATTTATTAACCACAATAGGCTTTGTATATCCAAGCACATATCTACCTATGAGAATACAGAAATAAACTATAAATGATATTTACTACAAAGCCACAAATTATTAAACTTAATTTATACACACACTACCTTCTCCCCACCGGAGACTCTTACACATATGTAACCAACAATCATTCTAGCCCAAAAAAGCCCTGCAAATTTCTAACCCCCACCCCCCCCCCCCCCCCCCCCCCCAACACACACATGCACATATCTATATATATTTATGCACACACATGGATACACATAGAAGATTATATATAATTCTGTAAAAAAGCAGATAACATGTGACAGAAAGCATCTACTGAGCTTCACAGACAACCTAAAGCTATAGCTTCACAGACTACAATCCTACAGAACTGTGAAGATAAAGAGCCTTTCCCATCCAAATTTTCATATATAATTAACTGCAAAAAGAGAAAGCCATACCTTTTGCCGTCAGGGTTGAAAGCTAAAGCATTTATAGGTCCAAAGTGCCCCTTCACACCCCCAATTTCTTCTTGAAGAACCTACACATGCAAAGTCATAATACACAAATTGAAGAAATAGAAACAATGCAGTTTTTCATGAATTACAGTATTATTAATTACAATAATATCAACCTTGTCAAAGAATTTCGCTTCAAATTTCCCTGCACGATGATCAGTTGTTGTGACAGCTGAAGCATCCTGACCACCTCCAAGGACAACCTAGAAAGGACAAAGCCATTGAAATCTTGATGAAAAGCCATAAATGCATAAAAAAAGATAGTAGAAATGAAACAGCATGATGAATCATCTTATTATCTAGTTATCATGAGACATAATCAAATCTCTTATAATTTTTACATGAATTGTATTCTAAGGAGGGATCACTACTATCATAAAAAGTCAGTTCTGCCCCAGAAAATTATGGAACTTGGTATCCATAGACACTGCATTATACATGAACTACAGCCAGAAACCCATACAAATACTAAACAGTATCAACTGTTATATACAAATCCACCACATTCTACCAAGGAGGAAAAAGACCTTCAGACCATCATTTTCTCAGATTAGATGACAACTTTGGCATCCTTCTTAACTAAATATTATATTGGTCAAACTTCTGTTATACAAACCAGTTGCAAATTCAGTAGTTATGATGTCATGCCCAAAAGTATAGTTGACATATCTATTCACTCAGAAAAGAATGAACCCGTCACTAACCTACAAAGATAAGGCAAATCCAAGCAACCAATGATAAAACTCTGAAGCTCAAGATAGCCTAAATCCTCTGGATTGCCAAATCAAAAGTTTCTAGATGAAATTCTTTGCTGCAAAGACCTCATGTTTTAATCCTCTATGTACCCTTTCCTCTGTTAACTTCCATTTAAGTGCTAATAAGTTACCAATAAGCTCATGGGAAGAACAAACATAGAACAGAGTCCATCAATCATATTCGATCATGAAAGCTAGCAAAGAAACAGACCCAGAGTGCTTAGATTGACCACAACAAATCAAGACTAGCAACAAAACTTCAATGGCACAATAAATTAGTACATGTAATCAAAAGACATTAGAGTTTGAGCAACATAGAAACTATGATTTAATCACAAAATACAATAGAAAATGTAATATTGTAATATTGTAACAATGTCACTTCTAGGTTGAAGTTAACCATGATACTTTTTAGTCAATTCCATCTCATTCAGATCATTTCTGTATCCTACTTATAGCCTGTGATAAAATATACTATTTACTGAAAAGAACAAACTCCATTTAAGTACTTGGTAGAGTCAAATCTTCACGTACTGGCACTGACTTCCATTTGGAGGAAATTAGCTGGGTATTTATAATGTTTTCTTATTAGAGGTAAAACTTGTTGCTTGAATTATTGTCACCTGTGCATGCACACTAAAGTCTTTCAGAAGCTATAGGGCTTGCACAGGAAAGAAAAGTAAAGAGTTTAATTTTTTAAATACAGAATTTGGAGGACCAGTATAATGATTCAAGGAGTAGGAATGTATTTCTTTCCTTAATAGTGAACTGTAAGAATTATAAAATAACTAGTGAAGGAAACATGCAAATAAATACACATATAGCATAATAAACTCAATAGTTTGTATTTTATCAATACATACATGATCAAGAAGTGGAGACATAGCAACAGCATTGACTGGTCGCTCTGTCACGTAGGTCTTGATAAGTTCCAATGTTCTGGAGTCCCAAAGCTGAAAACATTGGCAGAAAACAAGAAAAAATCAGGTCAATTAAGAGAGAGATAAACCAAGGCAACTAGGAAAAACAATCTCAAAAAATAAATAACAAGAATGCTCCAAAACTCAATGTGTTCCCACAATGCACTACCTTAGCAGATTTATCGAGGGAACCGGTGAGGAAATGCGACCCATCTGCAGCCTTTGCAAGTGAAGTTATAGCCTTTTTATGACCAATTTCCTTGTCTGACTCTTTAAGCAGTTTTCCAGTCTGCAAGTTAGAAAGAGAAGCACAACTAAATCATAAATAATTTCAACAAGATTCAAATTGAAAAGCATGAACTTTGAGAAACAGTTAACATGACAACATAAGAACTAAGGTTAAGGAGCTCCATATTTTGCAAACACTCAATTTAGTCCCACCACAAATGCAATAATTTTGACCAAGTATTACACAAGGCCATTACGCAAGTAATAATACCAGTACCTCAGAATCCCAAATGCGAACTACAGCATCTTCTCCACCGCTTATAATAGTCCTGTTTAGTGGTCCCCATACGGCTCTATTTATTCTTCCCTGAGGGCCTTTTAGAATAAGCACGGATTCTCCAGTCTCTGCAGAATGACATCATTGGCAAAATTTAGTCAGCATAGTGCTCCATTGTAAATTAAAACATCCTATTAAAAAACAACACAGGTGTACAATATCAATGGACCTAAATGTCAAGACATCAGGATGTTGACAGATCAAAACTTCCCATGTACTATTGAATAGTAGGCAGAAAACCAAAATAACAATTTGTAAATAAACAAGAAAACCCGACCAAAATAACAGTAAACTTCCCATCTTATTAGCATCAAGCCAGGAAACAAGCTCCTATATTCACAAGATTTAAGATTGCAAAGAATAAGGTTTCGTATACACATCCCTACAGAAAGAACCGTCTAAGCAACATAAGAATAAAAACTCTCTTTTACTATACGGGATTATACAGATGAAAAAAATTAAGAAACTGAATTGTGAATGAATGTTCATTAAAAAAACAAAGACATTATAATTGAAGAAAAGTAAGCGTTACACATACGATCAGCTGGGTCTCTAGCAATGCGTTTGACATGAATAGCTGAGGTTAACTCCATGAAAGGATCAGTAGTGATAACAGCAAGCTTATCCCCAACCGCAAAGTCCACGGACCTAGCCGGAGAATCAAAATTGAAAGTAAACAACTGAGACCCTGTTTGAACATTCCACAACTTAGCTGTCTGGTCTGCACTCCCCGTTATAAGCCTCGCCGAATCTCCTGCAAATCAATTAAAAAGATATAGTTTTCCTAACGAATTTCCTCACCATAAAGAAAGGTAAAAAAAAAGACAGAGAGAAAGAGAGGGGACTTGCTTGAGACATCGCAGCACCAAACGGCGCCGTTGTGGCCGCGGTAGGTACCAAGACGGTCGCCATTGTCGGCGAACCAGACGGTGGGAGTGTGATCCTTGGCGCAAGAGAAAAGGAGATCTCCGTCTTTGTTATATTTGAGATAAGTTAAAGGCCTCTCATGGCCTTTCATTAAAATCGGTCTCATGATTCTTCTTCCTCTTCTTTCTTCTTCTTCTTGTTTCTCGATGGATTAAGAGGAGAAGGAGAGAGAAAGAAACAGAAGAGAGTTAGGGTTTATAGAAACTACAACTAGTCAGAAATGGAAGTTCTCAAAAAGTTTCATAGGCTGGGCCTGGATAGTTAATGTGGCCCATTATTAAATATAATCCATTTGTTCAAAATTAATCTAATAAACCAAGTTTGAAATTGGAGTGCTTTACGCTGTGCTTTTAAAATATCCCACGTGTTTTAAATTATTTTTGTATTAACTAACACTTCAATACAAAAGAGAGTTTGAATTGTAATTAATTTTTTTTTATTTTGATACATTTAAATTAAGTTAAAAAAATAATTTTTATAAAATTTAATTTTTTTATTGTATAATATTAAAAAAATAAAAAAATAATGTGATGAGTACTAATTAGTAGTTAGTTTAATTACTAACAAAATTTCTTAATCGCATTTGAAAATTTTATAGTTTAGATCTAATTAATAATTTAATTTGAATAATATTAGACTTTCAAGTTGTTTATCAATTTTAATTTTAAGCAATAAGGTGATTTTTATTGATTAGATAAAAAATCGAGATAATTAATTATTTTACAAATTATAAGTTTTATCGTTCAAATGATGAAAATGGATATGACCACTTGAGATGTAATTACTTGAATGCTTAATATTGCTCATTTTGTTTATATTGATATGATTCTTGAAAAAAAAAAAAAGTAATAGGTTCATATAAAAGCAAAAGGAAGGCAGAATAGATTATATTGGATTAGAATTATTATTTTTATAGTTTTTGATGAATATTATTGATTCCTACGCCTACCCAAAGTTAAAATAGCTTATTAGAGTTAGAAACTAAATATGAGTAGACTAATTATTTTACTTAATAAATCGATAAAATTTCATCACTTCAATATGTTAGTGTTTTGGATATACATTTTCATAATATGTAGCTTGAATACAAAGTTTGTATTTTTTTTTTTTTTTTTGATGAATTACATTGATTCCTACACATAATTAAAATTGTTTATTTAAGTTTCGAAATTAATTTT